>BSBK01002118.1:1200000-1800000 GCA_027943335.1 Chamaecyparis obtusa
CACTTGTCATTTGGAGATTGGAGATTTGGAGAGAGGAAAGTAGAGAGCCAACAGGATGTCATTCCCTCTTGAAGATCACCAATTCGAGTGCATCAGACGATTCCAAAGGCCAGTCAACTATGGAGATCTAGTAGGTGGTTTGATCCTCCTTTGTAATTTGATAGATTAGATCAATTGTTAATAGATTTAGATAGAATGTGATATGGTAGATTTGAATTTTTCTAGGTAAAAAAAATAATCAAATTCATAGGATGAATGCGCAGTTGCGGCGCATGAATACATAGTAGAATAATGTTTTTGCATAAATTTAGGGTTTAGCTACACATTTGCCTAGGCACTTTTACAAATGTTATAAGAAATTTTGATGGCTGCACATTTGTAAAATAAATAAGTGCAAACATTAGAAATATGCTAATATGGAGTGGAGTTGTGCAAATGTCTAGCAAAGTTGCGCAAATATCAATTCAGCGCAAGTAGTTAGGGATTCTACACAAACAATTGGTTGTGTTGCGCATTAATTCTAGAGAATGAAATGAGTTAGATAAACTACTTGATTTTCTCTTCCAAATTGCTAATAAGTGTATGTAGGCTAGTCAACATCATTGCGTGCTTTCTAGTTAACTTACCTTATATGATAATTGATAGAATTATCTGATAAACATGTGATAAACATAAGAGAGACAGATAGATCATAAACTAGTTGATATTGCAGTTTACCTGATATGGATATCATGTGTATGTATTGAGAGGAGGATATTAATGACTTTATGATGTTGAAGGAGAGATATCTCATTACTCCAAGTCTAAGACTGGCTTTGTCAGAGATTGATAAAGTATTGATTGGAGCGATGAGATTATACCATATCATCTACACACCTGAGATTAGGGTGAACCTAGGGATGTTGATAGCACTCACTGAGAGGTGGCACTTTGAGATGAGTACCTTCCACCTCCCTACAGGAGAGATGGTCGTGACCTTAGAGGATGTATATTGCATCCTTCGACTTTCTATCACTAGAGAGTTGGTACAGTATGATAGATATGGGGGATTAGTGAAGTGTAGAGAAGTATTTGGAGATGATGAGATTGATGATCCAAAGATTAGTTGGGAGGACATGGTGGATCTATATGAGTCACTTCCTGTAGTGTTAGCTAGAGTGATAGGTGGGTATGTATGTCCAGATCATAAATCCCATGGATTTTTAGTTGGTTGGGGTCGAATACTACAAAGGATGATGGAGGAGAGGACCTAATTTTCTTAGGGAGTATGTATGTTGACACACTTATACCATGATTTTCACCAGGTGGTCTATCAGAGAGGAGCATCACTTTCAGCAGGTGCCACCTTACTACATATTTGGGTGTGGGAGCACATAGTGATCACACGTCAAGTGGTGATGATATTTAGAGGTGCAGGACAACCATACATTTTTGTGTATGTGTCTATTTAGTCCTAGTACAAGCTAGGTCATCTAGAGTACTGGCATCATGCGTTAGATATGATTGACATAGTGATATGGAGGCCCTACCTAAATTGTGAGTCTTGGGAGGATGAGAGACAACTAGGATATTATTTTGAGACTAGATGGTTGATAGGGTGGACTCCCTTCATTATTGAGAGATAGATGGTTGGAAAGGTATTGAGATAGTTTGGGCACATCTAGGGGATGCCATAGGGTATGACAGAGTTCACTAGGACTCATCAAGAGAGATGGGATTAGGGACTAGTGGTATCATTTGAGACCGCACGATAAGACTTTTGGGAGATACCAATTCAGGCATGGACCATGAGGCAAGGAGTGGTAGATCCAGGGATAATAGAAGAGTATGAGAGATACCTTAGATACCATCCCATATTGATATTGATAACACCTAATGAGAGATCACCTTGTTGAGATGGAGGAGATGAGAGCAGAGAGCAGAGACAGAGACAAGGAAAAGGTGAGAGAGGAGATGGAGATAAAGGTATAGGTGTGAGAGGATATGGAGATGATAGGGATGATGGTGGTGGTATAGATGGAGGGAGAGGATGGAGAGGGCCCTAGATGAGAGGTCGAGAAGTGAGACATCAGGGAAAAAGAATAATTTTGGCCAAATAGATACCATGAACAGTTCCAGGAGAAGGAGAGGCACATAAAAATCCTCTAGCATAGGTACAGGTAGAGGCAGATATAGTTGGATAGAGGGACACCCTGATATAGTATATCCTTATGGATGAGGTTGCACAGGATGAGCCCATGCCTAACATTAGTCAAATAGGATGAGCCTTTAGGCATGGAGAGGGGGGTGAGGACCCATACATACATAGAGAGATGCATGACAAGGAGGATATAGACATAGATGCTCTGCTAGTCAGACAATCCATTGCTTAGGTGCAGACAAATAGATTTCTCGAGCTTGAGCAGAGGATAGAGCGGCTAGAGGGGGAGTTGGCACTAGCTAGGACAAAGTGAGACATAGTCATCCAGATATTGGGAGAGGCAGATACATTACTAGATGAGTTAGAGACCACACAATCCTTAGGGCCATATATAGATAGCCTAAAGATGATGTTGAGAGCCAGTAGGGAGATCACCTACTAGAAGGATGCATATAGATATGAAGTACCAAGATATTAGTGGATAGGAAGTTTTCAAGAGAGCTCATATGCTATGAGGACTGTAGTACATCACTTGGTACTAGGGGATAGTGGGGACACAACATCACATCCTCCTAGACCACTAATAGGAATAGGTGATACAGAGGAGGCCAAACCCTCCATTTTAGTACGTAGATAGAGACATACTAACTTGGGTGGTAGTGGATTGTAGACACCTTGTATACACTTTTGAGTTGTACCTTGTATCATTATGTATTTTGACTTGATGGACACTTTATTGTCATATCATCGGACGTTAGACATCTAAATTTTATTATTTTCATGATGCATGGACTCTTTATGATGGACATTTTATGATGGATACTGGCATATATGCATTTTTATTTCTAAATGATATGGATACTGACACTTGCAGGATGTGATAACTTGAGTTATAATTATGCAGATAAATATACATAGGATTTTATGGTTCTACATGTTGTAGTGGTTATATATGATGTGATGCAGTGATTTTAGCTCATATATATGTTTAGATGCTATGTTGATATTTCTATGATGTCATGGTATTTATATTTCCTAGTTAATGAAATGCAGTATAATTTGATATATATGATCAATGATGACTATGTAGGTGATGTCCTATATGATGGTTATGTTCATAATGAATGATCTATATAATTATGTAAAATAATGAAATGGAAATACATATATATTTATCATTTAATGTGGATGGGTACCTATAAATGGAAAATACTAAATGATCAATGCAATAATAAAATATAGATATAATGAAGCTAAATGGAACTTAATGTGTGTAAATATACAAATGATAATGAATGATAATGATAGAAACTAAACGAATAATTAACATAATCTACATGGAATGCATAATATTTTTGATGTTGTCTAATGTCCTCAAAATAATAACAAAACGTTCGACACTGGAAGAATGGACAAAAAGAAAAAGGATAACCTAGGAATTTGAGAAACCTCACAAAACCCTATAAAAGGAGCACCTTGGGAAAACAATCTAGGAAATTTGATATTATAAAAATATGCAATGTGCAACTATAAATGTAAAGTACAATGATAAATGCATATCTATCTCCACAACTTCCAAAAACATCTTGAATCATGTTTACATGATTTTTTTTTATCATCATTGAGCTCTTTATTGTTGCAAGAAATGCAAGCATCATGGTATAATTAAACTAGTATGACCTGAGCTTTTCTTACATGGATTTTAAAATAGCAAGCTTGACAAGAATCTAGGTATAATTGAATTGGGATGACTTAAGTTTCACTTGTATAATCAATAAACAAGGAATATTCTCCCATCTATCTAGGAAAAAATATTTAGAGTCAAGGTATGTGTGGCACATCATAATCGAAGCATTCTCATAGAAATTTTAATTGCATGATTGGATTCTTATTATATATATGAAGGAACTTATGCACAGACACCCCATTTACTTGTTATTTCAACTTCATCAGAAAACATCCCACAAATAGCAATCAAAAGAAAAATATCATGCCCACATCCTGGCTAATCCAGTTAATGACATATAGGAGTAATTAACTCATGCCAAGAACATCCCGGATTAGCATAGGAAACATGATAACAATAAAACCAAGATATGAATGCATAAATTATAACAACTACACAAATCCGCTTGCCAAGAATATACATTTCTTGCCAAAAGATCCTTAAGATTATTTTGATTTGATATGATTAGATAGAATATAGACAATTTTTATCATTTCATGTGTCACAAGCTATGAGTCATGATCGTGATGTCACTATGAAGCATAATTTGATCGTGTATGTTGTCTAAAGATTTGAAAGCATGCTCCATTCTTATCCTCTATGAGGCATGACTGTCAAATATCCACTTCCAAAACTAGGTTGAGGACATGCCCTTGGTTAGGTAGTAGATTGACTTATTATGGATGAAGAAAGACACATGAAAAGACCAAGATTATGCACAAGACCAAACTATGATGGGAATTTTACTATGGGTATATATAATTTGGGAATGGTTAGCCTAGGAAGTTTATTATGGATATATGCAAGGGTAGGACACTAAAGGAATCCTAATAGATATAAGAGATAACTTGTTATAAATAGCATCTGTTTCCAGGTTTTCACCACTTTCTTTTATTGTATTTTTTATTTTTACGTATTTGTTTTCTGTATTTTTCTTTAAAAAAGTTTTATTTTATTTTTGTATTATTTGTAAGCATAAAACTTCTTTAGATGCATATTATTGATGGGTTCATCCAATAGTTTACCTTCTAATGTAGATAACTGACAAGCCCCATATCCATATGCAACAATAATCACAAAAGAACCCAACCAATTAGGTTCAAAATTACCTTTCTTCTCATGATTCTGTTGATTTTTAGAATTTTATTTGAGACCTAAGTCACCTACTTGAAACTCTCTGGGCTAACAGGACATTCTCTGCTAATAAAACTTCAAATGATCAAAGGCTCATTGTCTTGTACCATCTAACAATTCCAATTCTTGCAACCTTGATACCCTATATTCTTCATCTGGAATAAGATATTTTAATGATACATGGAGAGAGGGAAACTCAACCTCAAGGGGAAGGACGGTTTCAGAACCATAAACAAGGGAATATGGCATAGCTTCAGTGGGAGTACAAATGGATGTTCAGTATGTCCATAAGGCAAGATTTAATTTGATATGCCAGTCACAACCAACGTCATTAACAATCTTATTAAGAATTGTAACAATGGTTTTATTAGATGCCTCAAATTGACCATTTATATGGGGGTAGTAGATGGTGGAATAATGATGGGTGATGTGGAAATTTTCACATAATTCATCCATATCTTGATTTTAGAATTGTTTCCCATGATCAATGATAAGATGCATAGGGATACCATATCTGCAAATGATAGAATTAAGGATGAACATGGATATTTGTTTACTAGTGGTAGTGATCAATGGAACGACCTCAATTCATTTAGTAAAATACTTGGTTGTAGTGATAATGTACTTATGGCCATTGGAAGACAGTGAGTGAATTGTACCCACAAGGTCGAGTCCTCATTTACTAAAGGGTGATGTAGTGGTAAAAGGATGGAGCTCTTGTTCTGGTGTAGGAATAAGATTCCCATGAATCTGACACTTTTTAAATTTTCTAGCAAACTAAAAGGAATTTGTCTCCATCATGGGCCAATAGTAACCCATATGCATGAGTTTCTTAGCCTAGGAAGGACCACTCGAATGTGTCCTAAAAATACCCTCATGTACATCTCACAAGGCAGTTTGAGCTTCATCATGTTCAAGACATCATAAGAGAGTATCATCAAGACCTCGTCGATACAAGGTGTTAGAAATTAGGGTATAACTAGAGGCTTGACGAAGGAAGGTATACTTTTTGTTTCTGGATAAATCAAATTGAAGGGAATGGTCCTTGAGATAAGTATATATCTTTCCATAAGTTAGAGAATCTTGGCCAATGATATGACATATTATACTTGTATCAGGATCATCATATGTAGGGTAAGTCAAAGGTTCCACCAAGAACTCAAAATGGGATTTTGTGTCTTCCATATCAAGGAGTGAAGCAATTGTAGCCATGGCATCTGTAGCTTTGTTATCTTGTCTTGGTATTTTCTCAAAAGTGTTCATAGCAAAATACTATTTAAATTCATCCACCATACGTTTATATGGTAACAACTTATCATCCTTGGTTTGATAATCATCATTCACTTGGTTAATAATCAACTGAGAGTCTCCATAGATGTTAAATTTTGTAATCTTCCATTGGAAAGTCATCTTAAGTCCTATCAACAATGCCTCATACTCAACCATATTATTTGTGCAGGGAAATAGTAACTTATAATACTTTGGTATTGTGCATCCTTGTGGTGTAACAAATAACACTTCAACTCCTAAACCATGATGAGTGTATGACTCATCAAAATATAGTTTCCATGCTAGTGTAGATAATGTTAAAATTTCTACGTCTTGAAACTCAGTCTAAATAGGATGGTCATCTGAAAATGGTGCTTTAGTTAGTTGATCCACAATTACTTACCCTTTAATATATTTCCTATCCACATAATCAATGTCAAATTAACTAAGAAGCATAACCCACTTAGTCAATCACCTGTTAATGTTGTTTTTCTCAGAAGATACTTCAAAGGATCTATTTTTACAATCAGCTTGATAGAATGAGATAACATGTAATGCTGCCATTTCTATGAAGCAAATACTACTGCCAGACATGCACACTCAATTAGTGAATAGTTGAGCTCATATCCTACTAGAGTGAAACTAATATAATATATAGCCTTTTCTTTCCCATCTTGATCTTGTTGTGCTAAAAGAGCACCCAAAGAGACTTCAATTGTTGAAATATAGAGAAAAAGTGGTTTTTTAGGAATTGGGGACATAAGAGTAGGTGGATTAGTTAAATATTTATTTATTTTGTCAAAGGCCTCTTCACATTTATCATCCCATTGAAATTATACATTTTTATGCAGTAGATGTTGAAAAGGATGACTTATGTCTGCCAATTGAGAGGCAAATCTTCTAATTGATTGGATCCATCCTTGTAGTGATCTTAAATAACTAATGTTCTTAAGAGGTAGTATTTCCATGATTTCTTTAAATTTCTAAGGATCAACCTATGTTCCTTATGATGAAACTATATATCCCAACAATTTGCCAAATGTAACTCCAAATACACATTTCTTAGGATTAAGCCTGATATTAGACTGTTCCATCCTGGTGAAGATTCTATCTAACACTCTCAAATGACCTCTTGTTTTTAATTTTGCAAGGATATCATCAACATAATCATCCATTGTGGTGTGCATCATATCATGGAAGATAGTGGTCATTGTTCTCTGGTAAGTTTCTCCTACATTTTGTAGTCCAAAAGGCATGACATTCCAACAATATGTTCCCCAAGGACATGTAAAATCAGTCTTTTCTTGATCTTAGGGGGAAATCTTAATTTGGTTATAGCCCAAGAATCCATCCATTAAGGATAACATTTCATGACCAATTGTCAAATCAAGTATGATATTGATATTAGGTATGGGGCAAGCCTTGTTGAGATCCTGGAAATCTGTGCATATTCAAACAGATTTTTTAGGTTTCAATACTAGTGCAATATTTGAAATGCACTCAGAATAGTCAATATCTCTAATGAATCCAACATCCAAAAGTTTCTTCAACTCTTCCTTAACCAGGAGTGCAATATGCGGATGCATCTTTCTAAGTTTTTTTTTTAATTGGTTTTATCCCTTGTGCTATAGATAGATGATGCATGATAAGATTAGGATCTATTTTCCCATCATAAAACCAAGCAAAATTTATCTATTTTCCCTGAAAATTTGTAAAAAATCTTCCCTTTTTTAATATGTTAAAGATGCAGCTACTTGGAGAAGATGCTTAGATTCCCCAATTCCAATGTTGAGAGGCACTGTTGGCTCAATGAGTATCACTGATTACTCCTGATAAAAATAATTGGGTAGAGTGTAAATCCTTCCATCTTTAGACACCTCAAAGAGTTTTTCACCTTTATATGTGTCTTTTCTTTTTACTTTTTATGGATCTAATACTGCTACAAAGTGGTTTTCACTATTAGATCAATTTATTATTTTAACATTTTTACGATTGAAAGGATTGGCACCTTCTCCAAAATAATCCATCTCATTAAGTTTAATAGGGAACCCTGCTAATGATCCCCCAATGGTAGATGATCCCTAATTCCAAGATAATCAATGATTGCCTCACCATTATGAAAAGTATCAAGCTCACGAATATTAGGAGAATCTCAATCTATAAGTTTAGGATGAACAAGAGGTAATGGATTATTTGGGTTAGTTTCAAAGGTGTTAATGGTATTGATAGAAAAGTGATTAAGGTTTATGATGGTATCAAAAAGGCCTATTTCCATACTCTCATCTGAAATGTTTCTCGCAAGATGATTCTCTCTTTCATCATGATCGTCATGATTAGCATTGTGTGGGAGTAACTCTAATAATGGCATCTGTGAACTCTCCCCCTCATGGTAAGTATTACTATAGGTATGAATTACATTGATTCCTATTTCTTTATTAAAATTAGAGAGGGAAAACTATTCATAATTATTTGACTCATTATCATCATTATGGGATGGATTTTCTTGAAGCCTATTGATAAGTTCAGATTCAATTCTTTTTTTTTCTTTGTCCACATACATTCCATATTTTCAGAATCCCAATCCAGATGTATCTTTAGCTTTCTTGGTAAATTGATATGTAACCTTTTGTTTTCCTTTGTCATGATACGTTCCTTCTTCTCTTTACCCTAACCCTGCGGTATCTCTCTGATAATTTTGATTTTTTAAAATTGGTTATATGTCACCTTCTTGTTTCAATATCATAGGTCCACTACCTCCATATCCCCTATTTCGTAATAAAGTGTATCCTTTACCACATATCTCAAGTGATATATGTATATATTTTACATCTTCCTCATTATTTTCTTTATAAAGTGATCGAATTTCATTTCTCTCAGCTGCTTCATTGGATATAGTGCCCCCACTTATAAAAGTGCCAAAAACAGTTGTAGGAGGACCATATGATTTTTGTTTTGTAATCAAAGATCTTCCATATGATTTAGGGTATAATGGTAATTTTTCTATATAAAATTTTTGTCCCAAAGTATATTCCCCCATGCTTTTTTCTTTTATGTCAATCTTAATGATCATCAGATTTGGATGTTGATGCTATATTACTAGGAACAATATTTTTTGTTGTAAAGGATACAACATGATTGTATGGTACTAAATATTCTATAGTAGCCTTTACAATGTTACAATATTGAAAAGGATTCAGATCTCCTTTGATTGTTATTTCTTATCCATTATAAGGAAATTTCAAGCATTGATGATAAGTTGAAGGTATTGCTTGCATAGAATGAATCCAAGGTCATTCCAAAATAATATTATATGCGAGTTCCATATCAAGTACTTGGAAAAGAACATCTTTAACTATATGACCCACTCTGATAGGTAGAACCACATAACCCTTGGATGATCTTTCCTCTTCATCATAGGCCTTAATTGTAATTTTATTCTTTGGATCCACGACATTTTTAGAAAATCTCAAACCATGGACTAGTTTTAAAGTGCATATGTTCAAGCCATCTCCTCCATCTATGAGAACTCTTTTGATTTTATGGTTTTGGACAAGGACCTTAATATGAAGCGAAGCATTATGCAGTTGGTTAATGGCTAGATCATCATGCTTGGTAAAATATAGGAAATGTGGAGTAGTCAGATGTCCCACCATAGCTTGAAATTGGGCTTGATCTAAATTAGTAGGGACACGAGTCTCTAGTAAATCCTTCTCTAGAATATTTTTATGAGAAGGTGACAAGCGTAAAAGCTCTAATATGGATATCTGGATAGACATTTTCTTTAGTTGATCCAAAAGATTGTATTGATTTGAGACACCAAAAGTGGACTTAGGTACATAGATAGACTTATTTTGTGAAGTGGGGGGCTTGGATGAGACACCTTGTAAAATGACCTTTGATTGAGCTTTAGTAGTAACATTAACCAGTTTACTATCTTACTTCTCTTTGATAGTAATCACATTGGCATAATACTGAGAAGAATCACATTCAAAGATATGGTTAACATACTAATAATATGTCATGTTGTAGTTGGCTTGGTTGTCACTCTTAGTATTGGAATTGTGTGTGTGAATTTTGGACCTGTTCTGTAGACACAACACTTCAGTAAAACATTAGAGGTTCGCAAAAATGAAATCGTGCAATGAATTGAAAGCTAAACTAACCAGGTGATTTACTGCTTTCTAATAGGTGCGAGTATGATGTTCTTAGATTGTATCGAGATCAGTGACCTTGACGACACCTAAATGAAGGATTTGAATGCAAAACTAATATGAAATATGAATGCAATTAATCTTTTTTCTTTTTTTTTCTATGCAATGATATGATCAAAATTGATATGAAATCTATGATATGTAAAAACTGATATGCTATGATATGCTAAATGATCTAACAAATGAAAACTAATATGATATAAAAAACTATGCAATATTGATCTCACAAAACGTGGTTGATTCACAAAGAAGCTCTGATTCTCCAGATAGCCATTTACCAGCATAAGTTTGCAAATTATGAGATGATTTGGGATGAGCTGAAGCCTTAATTTATAGAAATCCATGGCTTTAGAGGTGCATGGATAAAAGCCATAAATCACTCAAATAACTCAGCTTGATTTTTGAGTTATTTTTAAATAAAGATAATTTAATTCACAAAAACATGCAAATCATGCAAAAACAACTTTTTAACTCAAATTAGAAGTTTAGATCAATTTTAAAACTCAAAAATGATGTTGAGTTCCAAAAAGTCAATAATTTGCATTGATTTTCTGATTTGGAGTTTAACTGCTCTTTGATTGTGCACATGGATAATTATGAATTAATAAATAAATAAAGTGATTTATTTCCAACTTAACTAATTTTGAAAAATAAAACAATTGATTTATGGTTTAATCAATCATTTAATCAAACTTTTATTCAAAAACAATATTATTAAAAATTGACAACTTGCTTTAATTAATTAAATAAGAATTTAATCAATTATTCATAGGATTTTGGATTTATTGTCAAAATTAAATAATACGATTTAGGAATAAATAGAATTAACTTCAATTAAATAATTAAGTGGCAGAATTAAATCTAATTAATTAAATATTTAGAATATTTAATTAATCAAACTTTAGGATAAATAAGATTTATCGCCAAATAATTATAAAATTAAAGATAATTATGATAATTAGGAATATTACTAGGAATATTCCCGATGCCGAATTTAAGATAATCAATTAGGATTCGATGATGTTCAGATGTGCCTTAGGTTAGGACTTTGATGTTGATTTCGTTTGATATGTTGATGTAAGAGGTTAATGAACTTATAGCCCATTTTTGGGGTATTACATTTTGCCCCTCTTTGAATTGTTGTGTGAAGCGCAATGGTTCAAAGATAGTCTGTGTATGATGTTTGAAACTGATGTTTGATAATTGATATGAGACAAAAGCTGATTGAAATTGATATGAAGATATTAGATCCTAAGTGACCAAAGATAATGTTAACTATAACAACGATGAACCGATGAAACAAAAGCATCAAAACGCCTGATTCCAAACCTTATGATTGTGAAGAAGTGAGTGACTGATTCCAGACTTGATTGTCCTTAGAAGAATCACATAGGTATCACATCTAAAGCCTTCAGTTATCGAAGAACCAAGGAAATAACACATTTGAACCGATAGTTGCAAAAACTGATACAATTTACAAGATTAAGAGAATACCAGATTGATATGGATCTCGATGAATTTGATATGCCCCAAGTGAGGATTGATCTGCCCCAAGCGATGAGGACTTTTGATGAATCAACAACTAGACATGGTTGTTGTCTTGAATACTGAGGAAAGATTGATAAACAAAATTAGATTACAGACTTTGAATGATGTGCAATACCATGCCCCCTTCGGGATTAAAATTGAAATCTGACAAGAAAAAGTCAGCGTTGATAGTTCAGAAGCATGCTAATTGATTTGAGAAGTGGTTAAACACATTCGGGAACGCATTCTACATCATTTGGAGGTCCTGGAGACCAAGTTTGACTAGGTTAAACCATGAGTTGACCATAGTTGACCAAGTTGAAATTTTAATAGTTTGATGTAAGATAATCAATTAAGTTGAATTATGGATTTTTGTGATGATCGAAGGTTGAATATGCAAGCAGTAGACCGTCCTGGGCCCAAAATTTTAAATCATGATTTTGACATAATAAACGATCTCAAATTTTGATTTTGATCCCGAAAAAGGATTCTACTTGCTATTTTGTTGGAGGAACCTTCGTGTGAGATTCAGCTCTTGTTAGATTTGAAGATGTTAGTGGAGGATTGTTTAAGCATTGAAGTTCATTTAGTCATTGTGAGATCATGCAAACATGCAAAATGCAAAGAGACATGCAAAATGAAATGCAACCTAAGACCTAGAACCTAGTCACTGATCATGTGTCGATTTGTTATCATCATTGAACTTTTGGGTAACCGGATAAATCAATACAATGCCCACTAGCTATGAAACCATAGACATATGAATATCAATTTGTATGCACAAGAATCAATACAACACCCACTGGTCAACAACCATGGATATATGAAGATTGATTTTATTTTCAGAATGTCAAATTAGATATAAGCACCAAGGCATAAACGCTAGGATGACCTGAATATCATGTCCATTTTGATATAGCAATTTGTATAAGCATCAAAACATAAACGTCGTGATGAATTGAATATTCCTTGCATGACAAACACATCAAACAGCCAAGAGATTATTCTAAATCCAATGTGAATTACCCGTAGTGACCCTTTATCGTTCACATCCTTAGGTAAGATCGCGTTTCACAGTAGGAGAAAGAACTCACTCAAAAAGATAATAGTTAGATCAAACTTCCTTGAATTTTCTGAGTATCAATGGTTGAGGTACGCATGGCCATCTAATTCAAGATAGAGGCTCTTACAGTCGAACACCATTTCAATCCAAAATTTCCAAAGTTGTTAGATTTTCACATACAAGAAGAAAATAAAGAAAAGATTGTGCCCCTAGTCATCACTCTCTAAATCCTATAAAGGACATCATCGAAGAGCTCGAAGGGACACAATATGAAAAAATCTCAATGCAAATCAGTAAGCATACAAGGAGATAAAAGCATGTAAAAAAGCATAGATTGTTTTCAGTTTTCAGTTTGATGTTGATTGCGTTGTTGTAGATGCAAAATCCTTTCTGGAGACAAGACTGATTGACTGACTCACATGAAGCTTCAAAAGGACTCTGACTGGATATGACACATATTAGATACATGGGAGACCATAGGATATGACATTGATTGCCCCCAAGTGTTAAGCATTGATAGGATATATACGCTTGAGTTGATTGGTGTACAGACCGACTTACTTGAAAATTGGAAATGCAGAAACAAACTGAGAGATATGTATAGACTAAAGAAAAACTGAAAGCTGGGAAAGACCAAGATTGCACTGATAGATGGAGTGTTTTGAAACAAGTGGTGCCTATTTGCTGGGTTTTCACCATCTTGGCAAAGATTCTATTTTTGCTACCAAGGCGCCTGTTTCCAAGTTTTCACCAAGGCACTTTTTTTGTTTTCTCATTTTTTTTGTATTTTTCAAATTTTTTGATATTTTTGATATTTTTTACTTTTTTTGATATTTTTGATTTTTTTTTACTTTTTTTGTGAATCATCAAGGTGCCTATTGCTAGGTTTTCACCAAGATGTTCATTTTTTCAGGACTTTTTCCAATTTTTAAGATTTTTTCAGGACATTTTACCATAGACTGAATGCCTTAGGTATAGAATTTCTTCAGATGGAGAATGTTGATTGGTTCTCGGAGCTATTCTCCTTCAGTCATTGAGATTTGATAGGCATTAGAGCCAAAAGTAGTAGTGATTACAAAGGGACCCAGCCAATTGGGTTCAAACTTCCCCTTGCGTTCTTGATGGGATTGATTTTTAGGATTTTCTCTCAAGACTAGATCACCAACTTGAAATTCTCTGTGTCTAACTTTCTTGTTGTAGCCTCTAGACATTCTCTTCTGATATACTCTAAGATGATCATACGCTGCTTGTCTGCGCTCATCTAGTAGTTCCAGTTCTTGTAACCTAGACACTCTGTAGTCATCATCAGTTACTAGACCATGCATTCTAATTCTTAGTGATGAGATTTCGACCTCAATAGGTAGTACCGCCTCAGACCCATAAAATAAAGTGAAAGGTATAGCCCCAGTAGGTGTTTTGATACTTGTTCTATAGGCCCAGAGAGCTGGATTGATCATGAGATGCCAGTCTCTTCCTGTTTTATTAACTGTTCGGTGCAAGATTTTCAATAAATTTTTGTTAGAGGCCTCAGCTTGGCCATTCCCTTGAGGATAGTAGATAGAAGACCAATGTTGTGTGATCTTGAATTTGGCACATAGATCATTTAGGTCTTTGTTCTTGAATTGTCCACTGTTATCTGTGATTATGGAATGAGGTATCCCATATCTGCATATGATATAGTTCAATATGAACATAGATATTTGCTTTCCAGTTGCTTGTGTCAAAGGGACTGCTTCTACCCATTTTGTAAAATAATTTGTAGCTATGATTATATGGGTATGTCCATTAGAAGAATGAGGATGAATCATCCCGATAAGATCAAATGCCCATTGGTGAAAAGGCCATTGTGTAGTAAAAGGAATTAGATCTCTCCCTGGAGCATGAATTAAGTTGCCATGCACTTGGCACTTTTGACAATTCTTAGCAAATTTGATAGCCTCTTTCTCCATCTCAGGCCAATAGTACCCCACCCTAATAAGTTTTCGAGCTAGTGTTAAACCATTCAAGTGTGACCCACAAATACCATTATGAACTTCCTCTAATGCACATTGAGACTCTTCCTGTTCTAAACATCTAAGTAGCATACCATCTAGACCTCGTTTGTATAGATCATTACCAATGATGACATATCGGGAGGCATTACAGATAAGGTATCTCTTCTCATGGCGGTTGAAGGTATCAGGAATGATTTGGTCTTGGAGATAGGAAAATAGGTTTTTGTATCTGGATGAATCATGACCTACAACAGTGCAGATCATGCGGGTTTTAGGGGAATCATATGCAGGATAAGATAGCCTTGTTCTCCATTCTAGGAATTTGCTCAAATGTGATAGATATGAAATATTTCTTAAGATCATCTACCATTCTCTTGTAAGGAATGAGCTTTTCATCTTTAGTTTGGTACACATTATTGACTTGATGAATAACAAGTTGAGAGTCTCCATGAATGTGTAGCTCTATCACTCTCCACTCAATTGCTAGTTTCATACCATTCAAAAGGGCTTCATATTCTACAATATTGTTTGTGTAAGGAAATTTTAATCTGAATGCTTTTGGGATTGGGTATCCTTGAGGAGTTATGAACAATATGCCTGCTTCGGATCCATTCTATGTATAGGAGCCATCAAAGAATAATTGCCATTCTCTAGAGGAGAGGTGCATGATAGAGGAATCAGGAAATTCCATTTGCATTGGTGTATCATCAAACAATGGTGCTTCAGCTAATTGATCAGCAATGACCTATCCTTTGATATATTTTCTCTCAACATATTCAATGTCAAATTCACTCAATAGCATGACCCATTTAGCTAGTCTACCTGTGAGGGAAGCTTTGCTTAGTAGGTACTTTAGTGAATCAATTTTTGCTACCAAATGAGTGGTATGAGCTAACATGTCATGTCTCAGTTTCTATGATGCAAAGATCACAGCTAGACAAGCCTTCTCAATCATTGAATAGTTCTTCTCATATGCAACCAATGTCCTATTGATATAGTATATAGCTCTTTCCTTTTTATCTTCATTGTGTTGTGCTAGCAATGCCCCCAGTGATGTATCTGTAGTGGAGACATATAAGATTAATGGCTTCCCATGAATAGGAGGCATCAAGATAGTTAGATTTGATAGATACTTCTTGATATGGTTAAAGTTGTTCTCACATTCTTCGTTCCATGCAAAGGTCACACCTTTATGTAATGTTTTTGTAAAAGGCTATGATATGTCTGCTAGCTGTGATATGAATCTTCTGATAGATTGAACTCTTCCTTGCAATGTCCTCATCTGACTGATATTCTTAGAAGGTTGCATCTCAATTATAGCCTTTACTTTAGTTGGATCAACTTCAATGCCCCTTTTTGAAACTATGTATCCTAAGAGCTTTCCATAAGTGACACCAAAAGCACACTTCTTAGGATTTAGTCAGAGACTAAACTTTTCCATTATGTCTAGGATCATGCTCAAGTCCTTTAGATGTTCAGTTCTAATCATAGATTTTGCTAAAGTATCATCAATGTAATCTTCCATAATTCAATGCATCATGTCGTGGAAAATAGATGTCATTGCTCTTTGATATGTAGCACCAGCATTTTTAAGCCCAAATGGCATGACATTCCAATAGAAGGTGCCCCATGCACATGTGAAAGTAGTTTTCTCTTGATCCTCTGGAGTAATTTTTATTTGGTTATATCCAGAGAAACCATCCATTAAGGAATACATCTCGAAACCCGCAATCATGTCCACTATCATATCAATGTTAGGCATTGGAAAATCATCCTTAGGGCATGCTCTATTCACATCTCTAAAGTCTGTGCACACTCTGATTGAACCATCTGGTTTAGAAATAGGTACAATATTAGAGATACACTCTGCATAGTCAATAACTCGGATGAATCCAGCTTTCAAGAGCTTCTCTAATTCAGCTTTTACCAAGAGTGCAACATGAGGATGCATCTTTCGCAACTTTTGCTTAATAGGTTTAACATTTGGAGCTATGGATAAATGATGCATTATAAGATTAGGATCCAATCCTGGCATATCTGAATATTTCCATGCAAAGTTGATCTTCTTCTTTGTTAGGAATGTTGTAAATTTTTGCTTCTCTTCTTCTAATAATGATTGTGCTACATGTACCAATTGTGGTTCCTCTGTTGTACCCAAATTGATGGATTAAGTGGGCTCAATTAGAACTAAAGATCTATCCTATAAATGACTCGGAAAGACATCAAATATCTCATCCTTAGGTGCCTCAAAGAGGTTTTCACCTTTGGATACGTCCTTTATTTTTACTTTTGTAGGTTCTGAGACTGCCACAAAGTGGTTTTCACCCTCAGAACTCTTTTTCTTTTTCTTTTTATTCTTATTTTTCTGACTAAGATATTTGATGTCTGACTAGGTCATGCTGATGCTCGGTTCACTGATGGAAGTACTCATAGGCTCAGCTTCATTTAGGTAGCAAGCAAGGGCATAGTCATTCAGGAAAGTATAAATACCATGGCTCAGATTTGTGGAGGTTTGATCAATAAGTTCTGGATATTGGATAGTCAAACTGGGGAAAGATTGGGAGATAGTGTTTACGGATATGGATATGTGATCATTGGTCCTAACCCAATGCTTGAGTTCAAAGGTGATATTACAACTTAAGACATTCAATTCATGAATAGGTTCAATGTCATCATGGGAGTCTAATTTAGCCATAGGTGGATCAGACTCGATAGGTTCATCATTTCATTCTAGACTTACGTTGGGATTTGGTGCATATTGGTAAATAACTTCAACATGTTTCTCTGTAATAAGCTCATCTTCTTCTGGTTCTAGAATGGCTCCCCATTCATAGTCATTTGATTCAGCTTCTGATTCAGGATCTCTAGGAAATCTTAGAACATGAGTAAAGTCAGGGTGAATACCCCAAGAAGGGTTACCCTTAGATTCTGATTTGAATTCATACTTGTATGTGATTGAATGTGACCTCTAAATCAGACACAACACAACATGGTCATTATTCACTTGATAGAATTTGGGAGAGAGTATGAAGAACTCAATCCAAATTCCATGGTGAGGCGACCTGTTGCCTCCTATGTGAATGGGGTGTTTGAATACTCTCAGAATGAGAGCCAACAACCGGGAGACCAATTCAACAATGGAGGATTTCCAAGAAGCAATAAAGATGAGCAAGATGAAATTAAGCTAAGATGAAGTGCAATTTAATCTAAGAATGAGGATGCAATTAATTTAAGAGCTTGAAACAAATATGATATTAAACTAAGAACAAATAAGCAAATTTAGTCTAAAATGTGATGCAAAGATTATACTAATAATGAGATATTAATCTAATAAATGCAATAAAAAGCTTTGAAAACAATGAATCAAATGAGACTAAAAAATGCCTATAGTGAGGATGCTCTCAAAAATTGCTCCCTTGAATGAGAAAAAGAGGTTAAATAAATAGAAGAGCCAAGAGGAGGAGGAAGAGTTTCTTGATTTGAAACTCCTGACCCTTCATATCCCTTTTGGGACAAATAAGCATGAATTACTTTATTAAAAGAATGGAAAATGCCACACAGGTGACCTTTCGAATATCTTGAATTATCAATTCAAAAAAGTGTGTTCATTCGAATATCAAGTAATTATTAATTCCTTTTTATGGGTAATTAGCTAAAGAGGGTAGATTTTAATTTAATTAGAAAGCACTTAGGACTTTATAATTAAATTAATTTATCATAGGGGTAATTTAGCCAATTAAGTCTAAGACTTTAGGAATTAATTTAGCGTTTGATTATTGCAATTTATGGTCTTTGCAATTGACATCAAGTCAAATTAAGTCAGGTAGGAGAGAGAAAATTGCCTAGGGAACTAGGACTTTGGTGATGTAAAATCGAGATAATGCACCAAAATTGATGAAATTAAATAGGTGCCAATTTTGGGGTATTACATTTTCCCCTCTTTGAATTGATGTGCAAACAACGCGTTGATTCAAAGAATAGTCTGAAGTGATAGATGAGGATAATTTCCAAAGTCTAAGTTAGATTGCAAAGACAATGGTCTTAGAAGAGAACTGGAATCAGGGTTAGATTGCCCCAATACCAATTGATGAAGGTGCAGATTTAGGACTATCTCCGAATCAGGGTTAGATTGCCCCAATACGAAGCTTAGTCCTCTGAGACCTGGGTTAGATTGCCCAGATAACGGTCTAAAAGAGATTTCGAGAGTCATCTCCAGAACGAAGATTGACTCCCAGGAATCAGGGTTAGATTGCCCCAATACCTAATAGATTTCAAGAACCATCTCCAGAATGAAGAATGATCCTTGAGGATCCAAGTTAGATTGCTCAGATACCTAAGAGATAGATTTCCAGATGACAAGATGCGAGGCGTGAAGATGCCCTTAGCAATGAGGATTGATGATTCAAATCAGACTGATTCAAGAATAGATTCGACAAGATTCAATGATGCAATAATCCTACCCCCTCGGGAGTGAAATCAAAAGATGACACGTCAGAAGATGATTGACAGCAAGAGGTTGCAGATAGAGATAAGATCGAAGATCCAGAAGAATAAAGCAGATCATAAGCATTTTGAAGCGATCCAAAGGTCTTGCTGACCAAATTTGACTAGGTTGACCATGGTTGACTAAATTTGACTAGGGTGCCAAAATGTATGTGCTTGAATGTGACCTCTAAATCAGGCACAAATGCAACATAGTCATTATTCTCATGATCGAATTACAAGAGAGAGTATGAAGAACTCAATCTGAAATTCATGGAGAAGTGACCTGTTGCCTCCTATGTAGGCGGGGTGTTTAATTGCTCTCAGATTGAAGAGCCAACAACCATAAGACCGCTACTACAATGGAGGATTTGAAAGCAAAGCCATAAAGATGATATGCAAGCTAAAATCAAACTAAAAAGTATGCAATTAATCTAAATTGCTTGAAAGGAAATATGAAGTGCAGTTTTTTTATAGATTTTGAAATAAAGATGATACTAGACTAAGAACAAGTAATCAAATTTAATCTAATATGAGATGCAATTATACTAAAATGATAGACTAAATATGCAACAAAAAAGCTTTGAATAAAATGAGATAAAAAAATGTTATAGTTCAATTACTCTCCAAATTGCCTTTTTGAATGAGAAGAAGAGGCTCTTTAAATAGAAAAGCTTGGGAGAGGAATGAAGAGTTTCTTGATTTGTAACTCGTGACTCTTCATTCCCACATTGAGACAAAAATGCAAGAATTACTTGATAAAAAGAATGGAAAATGCCACACAGGTGACCTTTCGAATATCTTGAATTATCAATTCAAAAAAGTGTGTCCATTCGAATATCAAGTAATTATTAATTCCTTTTTATGGGTAATTAGCTAAAGAGGGTAGATTTTAATTTAATTATAAAGCACTTAGGACTTTATAATTAAATTAATTTATCATAGGGGTAATTTAGCCAATTAAGTCTAAGACTTTAGGAATTAATTTAGCATTTGATTATTGCAATTTGTGGTCTTTGCAATTGACATCAAGTCAAATTAAGTCAGGTAGGAGAGAGAAAATTGCCTAGGGAACTAGGACTTTGGTGATGTAAAATCAAGATAATGCACCAAAATTGATGAAATTAAATAGGTGCCAATTTTGGGTTATTACAATACTCATGGGAATCTGTCTCATAATCACTACTACTTCCCTCTTCTTGATTGTTTTCGAGATTAACTGGTTCTTGTGTTGCAACTATCTCTTGATTGATAGTAGGTTCTTGTGTTTCTACTACATTAATTCATTTGATTAGATCATCTTTATCATCAAGAAGGTCTTTGATCTCTTTAGGAAATTTTTCATAGGGGATGAGTTCTGAGCTATCTGAATCACTATTTGATGGTTCTGTTTCTTCTTTCTTAAGAAGAGGTTCTCCTAGTGCGATCTGCTCTATGACATGAGAGCAATTACCTTTGAGGTGATAGGGTTTCTTCTTAAAGCCTAAGCCAACTTTGTCTTTATTTTCTCTACCAGTATGTGGGAGAGGTGCCACAAGACCTTTTCCTCTGACTCCAAGAGGTCCTTGACTTGGATATCCCATCTTAGATTTTAATTTGTCTCTTGGACCATACGACTTAGAAGGGAGTTTGGATACTGTAGAGTCACTAGTTTGAACAACTTGAGATTTAGGTTCGTCTTTGTATAGCCATAATAGCACAACTTCATCCTCTTCAAACTCTTGCTTGGATACTTGTTCTACTACAAAATTCTTTTTATATGCTTCAAGAGGTTCCTTAGGTTCAGGCTTGGATTGTTTCAAAGATTGCCCATAAGACTTAGGCGAGATAGGGAGAGATGTCAAAGATAAGACTGGCTCGATAGTATATTCTCCCATACTATTTTCTTTGATATTGACCTCTTTTGCAAGATCTTCCATTTTAGATGTGGATGCTTCTTTAGTTGGTTCAATGGAAGATTCTCTGTTATTAGGTACAAGCTTATCTGCACTTTCCTTCAAGGTGTTGCAAGTTGTATTCAAATCTATGGGGATAGTAACCTCTACTCCTTCATAAGGAAACTTCAAACATTGATGGTATGTAGAAGGAATAGCTTGCATTTCATGTATCCATGGTCTCCCTAGAAGGATGTTGTAGGCCAAAGGTAGATCAAGAACTTGACAGATGGTATCTTTGATAACTAGACCTACTCTGATAGGTAAGACAATGGTGCCTTTAGAAGATCTTTCTTGTTCATCATAGGCTTTGATAGTTATTTTCTTTCTAGGATCAATAGCCAATTCTGAAAATCCCAATTGTGTGATCAAGTTGTAAGAACAAATGTTTAGGCCAGCGCCCCCATCTATCAACACACGTTTGACTCTACGGTTCTAGATCAAGACTTCTATATGCAAAGGCTGATTATGTGGGTGACTCAAGGAGTTGTCATCTTCCTCTGAAAAGGAGATATATTGCGGAGATGTAAGATGTCAAACCATAGTCTAGAACCTATCTAAATCAAGGTCATCAGGAACATTGGAACCGAGAAAAGCTTTGTCTAGAATGGCTCTGTGAGTTGGAGATATTCAAAGCAACTCAAACATGGAGATTTTGGCATTAGTGTGCTGGAGTTGTTGAACAATGCTATAAGATGTAGGCCTTGTATCTTTAGAATTGGAAGATTTGGAAGCAACCTTCTATTTAGAAGCAGATGAAAGATTGAAGGGCAGCTTAGGGACATTTGATGAATCTGGGATTTGTCCTTTCAGATGTGGTTGGGCTTGTGATCGAGTAACTGCATTGGTGGATTGATTTTGTCTATCTCTTATTACAATTATGATGACATTGCAATGCTCTGAGAGACAGGGTTCAACCATATTGATGACAACATTATTTTTAGGGTAGGCATAGTTGACTTTTGCCCCCATATTAGGTTGAGAAGTTGAAACTTCTTGACCATGTTTCAGAAATGGTTCTGTGAATGCCATATGATTGTTATTGCTCTTAGGATTGTCAATTGTGATGTCTCCATTATCAATTAGATCTTGAATCATATGTTTCAAGCGGAAGCAGTTATTAGTTTTGTGGCCTTTACCTCGATGGAAATCACATAATTCATTTTCTCTCCACCATTTTGGCTTAGGCTCAGAATCAGGTGGTCGGATTGGTGGAAAAGAGATGATGTTATCAGCCAACAGAGTTCTCATAGCAGATTCTAAAGATTCTCCAAGAGGAGTGAACTTTCATTTACTCTCCCATCTTTTGTATTCTGGCTTCTTTTGAGATAATTCAGAAGACTTTTGTTCTGAAGCTTTAATGGCTTGGGTGCCAAGAGTGAGATTGTAGGCTGGTGCCTTTGATGGGGCATGAATAGTATCAATAACACCATCTATGATGATGCCTTTGTTCTTGTTCCAATTTTTGTTCTTGTCTTTAGAACTAGATCTTGATTCGTACTTGTCTTTTTGAAGTGTGATTTCTCCCTTTTTCACAAGCACTTTTTCAATTTTGAGAGCATTATCCACCATCTTATCAAAAGATGTATGATCTTGCATTTGCAGAGGATAATTGATTTTGGGAACAAGATTATTGATGAAGATTTACAGTTTTTTTTGTTTTTGGAATAGGTCTGGCATATAGAGAGAACTTCTTCCTCCATCTTTTAAGAAATGTGAGGAATGGTTCCCCTGGATATTGCTTGAGGTTACAGATATCAATCATGGTGACTGGATGTTGAATATTGTAGGAGTATTGCTGATAAAACAATTTGATCAACTCCTCAAAATTTTTGATAGTAGAAGGCAATCTAGAGAACCAGTGGATGGCTGCTCCCCCTAGAGATTGAGGGAAGAGTCGCATCAAATAGGTAGGTTCATGCATGAACTCCATTGATTGTGTATAGAATTCTCTGACATGATCTTGAGGATTTGAGTGTCCATCATACTTATCATACTTCAGCATCTCCACTCTTTTTGGAAATGGTGGCATATACAAATCTTTGTCAAAAGGAAAAGGGCATAGAGCTTCCATGGAGAACTCCTTGGGTTCCTTTTCTTTCTTAAGATTGTTAAGTTCAACTTGCATAGCATGCATCTGTTTTGTCATAGCTGTGAGTGGAGTTTCTTCCTCATGCGTAATGATATCTTCAACATTAAAGTTGGGAGGAAGTTTAGCTCCTTGATGAGCTAATTGTAAAAAGTATGCCTCTCTATCTTCTTTCAAGAAATGCTTCATCATTCATTTGAAGTTATCATCATTTTGATATTGAGCAATTTCTTCAGGTGTGGGTTCCTGATCCGCACCATGTTGAGATTGAGTTCTTTGAGAGCCAAAGTTTGTCCCTGCTTGAGACATGGTAGGAGTTTGTGGACTCCTTGGAATAGATTGATGCGGGGTTTGTTGGGTACCTCCGTGAGTTGATGGAGGAGGAATGTAACTAGTTTTTAATCGATAGTTGCCAAGACTGTCATCCTCGTAAAGACCAGAATTGATGAGTTGCTCAAGAGTTGGACCCCTAGTAGTGGTTATAGGTAAGGTCTGGGATGCTTCTCTAGATTTCTTGTGTGAGGAAGCTCTAGTTTCCACCATTAACTTTGAGTGAAACAGAAGAATAAGATCCAGATAACGGAAGAATGAATTGAATCAAGATGATGAAATGATGCAACCTTGTCAAGGTTTGATTGATTTGAAGATTCGATTAGACGTGGGTGAAGGATACTGTGCCCTGGATGTATGGGTAGATTGCCCAAAAGATAGCGGGCAAGATATCACAACACTTAGTCATTTTGATGATTGATTGAAGATTGATAGATATGACAAGGTTTTGACACAAGATGAAAAGAACTCAAATAGATTAAAAAGAAGGCTGAATCGGATTCAAAAGACCACTTTAGGATAATGATAGGATTCTCAATAGCTATTGCTCTATTCCTGACATAGTGATTTGTTTGATAGATTCTAGAAATAGGCTGAAAAAGCTAAATATCTGGCAATTCTGATAGTTTTCTGACAACTTTCAAAAATTTCCCAAACGACACTCTGCAGACTCATACGACAATGGGTATGCTATGAAACGATAGTTGCAAAACTCATACGATAGTTGCTAGCAAGATTTGATTTTTGGAATTTGACTGGTAGAAAGGCTCGTACGACACGGGGTTCTTTACCATATGACAATTGGGTAGTAATGAAATGACACTTGATAGAAACTTGTATGACTTTCTGACTTCCTGAGATGACTTTTGACTCCAGAAAAGAATTTTACTTCAGATTTTGCAAATTTTGAGTTTTCAGATTCGGATTGTTTGCAAATTTCAATGTCCAGATTTGAAGATTGTAACATATTTGTTCATTTTCAATAACCAGATAGATAAACAAGCACACAAAACAACAAGCAAGTGATTTCAAGCATGTCTGAAAACAATGAACAGGGGCAAAAGCAACCTTGTGCATGAACAATCAAGTGACTTATTCGTTCTAATCCTTAGAAGTGCTAATTGTGTATGTTCCAAATTTTTTTGCAATGACGCACATATACCCTACAAAATAAAAATTTGGCCTCGCTAGGGTTTTTAGTAATGGTTTGAGTCTGCAACTTTTATGATCCAAAGGGGTGAACTCCAATCCCGACGCACCAGGGTTTTGACATAGTTTGAGAACTTAATCTTCAGGAGCTACTAGGGAGATCTGACAACCCAACAATGAACCACACTTGTGGAGATTTCTTCCACAAGGACATTTATATAGCGGCTGTCACTACCACGGTGAAAATGGCTATTACTACTTGAGGTTCCATCAATGCAGTTTTCCCTGTGAAGGGAGTGTCTGCTACAGTTAACCCTCTCTAAAGGTGACTCACAAATTTATACCACAACAGGACTTGGCTCCAGATCCAAGGTTTTTGACGCCTTTTCACTTTTAACCCAAACAAAGCAGACAAATAAATCTGATATGCTAAGACAAAGTTTTGCTTCACCAAGGTCTATGATGTCAACTCCATGTGATCTATCAACCTCTCCAAGGAGAGAATGTATCAATCAATAAGAGAAGGTGCACTAACCAATTTTGATTCACTAAAGCTCGTGATGTCAACGCCACGTGATCTATCAACCTCTCCTGGGAGAGAATGTATCGATCAATAAGAGAAGACACACTAACCAAGTTGAATGTGAAACACACTAAGTATCCTCCCTACCTACAAGGATTCTATCATCAAGAAGGATTTCGTTGGGAATCCAATCTCTCAAGAATCATGAATAGTGTTCATAGGGCCTAATTACTACATGAGCACAGATGTATGTTTCCAAAAAGCAAATCTACCAAAAGTACCCAAAAAGCAGAAAGAGGAACACTTAACGTTTAAAGAGAATATGAGATGAGTCTATAAGGTGGAACACTTAACACCTCACACAAACTAAAAACAAGTCCCCAACTTAGAAAACAAGTGAGTTCCTAAAAGCATAAATGGGTTGCCAAGTGGAGCACTAAACACTTCTGTCCTGTTGACCCCTCCCCTTTAATGTGGTGCTGAACTTGCAACCATGGGGTGGAACGAGGGGTCGACAGATTAGCGAGTCCAATAACCCAAGATAGCAATCAAGATTAATCACAAGTATCTAAGACTACTTAATGAATCCTTAAGGGGTCACAACCTAGTATCAATTATGCAAGTGTGTAGAAATAGACAAAAGCATGAAAATATGCACATAAGCCAGACACATAAGAGATTTATTTTAAGTCCAAATCGAAATGTTATTAGATGAAGGAGAATACCTGGGATCCTTGCAATGCGCTTAGTAGATTTTACCTAATTTTTAGCAATTCTTGTTGAGCTTTTCCATGCAAGCAAGTGACGAACTCTCCAACAAGCAAACAAGCAAACAAGATATGCAACATATATTCAACTTATGAAAACCATAGGGTTAGCTCTTAAAATCAATTATTATCAGCAATAATAACTAGCAATTAACCCAAATGACAACTCATATCATTCATTGAACCATGTAAAAAAAATAAGTGTATACCCATCACAAAACTTTATTTTTTTTGCTGCATTTGACCTAGTCAACAAGATCTATTTTTTTTTTAATGATTTAGGCCACAAAAATAGAAATTCAAAATAGAGACCCCTGCTAAAAAATAGAGAGATTTCCAAAAATATAATTTTTTTAGAAAAATCTCTTCATTTGTGCCCTAGAGACCCATTTTATCAAAACAGACCAGTTTTTGTAAATTGACTATTTGAGCTATTATATTGAGTCCAAATTTAAAACACAAAGAATGGACCCCCTATATAATTTAAAAAGCTTTCTGAAAATATAAAAATTTCTAAAAAATATGCTGATTTGCATCAGATATTAATTTTTTCCATAATTTCAAGAAAAAAATTATTAAAAATTCAAAACATCTCAGAAAATTCTAAATTTTTTACTGTAGCTTCCCTGATATGTGTCCAATTTGCAAAATTTTTTTTAGAGCAAAAATTAATCTGTTTGAGAGATAAAATTAAATCTTTGAAACTTTAGGGTTTTAGCTCCCCCAAAAAATCAAAACTAGCATGTAAAGGTGGGTTGCCCCACGGTGGGTGCCATAAATGTGTGTGTGAATTTTGTACCTATTCTATAGACACAACACTTCAGTAAAACATTAGAGGTTAGCAAAAATGAAATCATGCAATGAATTGAAAGCTAAACTAACTAGGCGATTTATTGCCTTCTAATAGGTGCGAGTATGATGTTCTTAGATTGTATCAAGATCAGTGACCTTGACGACACCTAAATGAAGGATTTGAATGCAAAACTGATATGAAATATGAATGCAATTAATCTATTTTTTTTTTTGGATTTTTCTATGCAATGATATGATCAAAATTGATATGAAATCTATGATATGTAAAAACTGATATGCTATGATATGCTAAATGATCTAACAAATGAAAACTAATATGATATAAAAAACTATGCAATATTGATCTCACAAAACGTGGTTGATTTACAAAGAAGCTTCGATTCTCCAGATAGCCATTTACTAGCATAAGTTTGCAAATTATGAGATGATTTGGGATGAGCTGAAGCCTTAATTTATAGAAATCCAGGGCTTTAGAGGTGCATGGATAAAAGCCATAAATCACTCAAATAACTCAGCTTGATTTTTGAGTTATTTTTAAATAAAGATAATTTAATTCACAAAAACATGCAAATCATGCAAAAACAACTTTTTAACTCAAATTAGAAGTTTAGATCAATTTTAAAACTCAAAAATGATGTTGAGTTCCAAAAAGTCAATAACTTGCATGGATTTTCTGATTTGGAGTTTAACTGCTATTTGATTGTGCACATGGATAATTATGAATTAATAAATAAATAAAGTGATTTATTTCCAACTTAACTGATTTTGAAAAATAAAGCAATTGATTTATGGGTTAATCAATCATTTAATCAAACTTTTATTCAAAAACAATATTATTAAAAATTGACAACTTGCTTTAATTAATTAAATAAGAATTTAATCAATTATTCATAGGATTTTGGATTTATTGTCAAAATTAAATAATACGATTTAGGAATAAATAGAATTAACTTCAATTAAATAATTAAGTGGTAGAATTAAATCTAATTAATTAAATATTTAGAATATTTAATTAATCAAACTTTAAGATAAATAAGATTTATCGCCAAATAATTATAAAATTAAAGATAATTATGATAATTAGGAATATTCCCCGATGCGGAATTTAAGATAATCAATTAGGATTCGATGATGTTCAGATGTGCCTTAGGTTAGGACTTCAATGTCGATTTCATTTGATATGTCGATGTAAGAGGTTAATGAACTTATAGCCTATTTTTGGGGTATTACAGGAATAACTTCCCTTCTCATGTTCATGCATTGGATCTTTAAAAGTCATATGTGACTCATTTGAGGTATGTCCATCAATGCTTATCTTACCACTTTCTATTAAGTCTTGAACCACATTTTTTAGTCTTTGGAATTCATTGGTTTTATGTCCTTTACCTCCATGAAATTCATAATAATCATCATCATTCCACTAAGATGGTTTCACTCTTGGTTCATAGTCTCTAAGCATATTCAAGAGACTCACCTAAAGGAGTGAATGTTCTTCTTTGAGGTATAAAAGGTAGCATTGAATTTGATGGATTATTATTTGGATTGTGTGACATGTTTTGATTTCTTTGAGTAGATTGAGTAGCATTAGCCTTACTTGCAAGATTTAGGACAGGTTGTGTTGGCTTGACATGTCGATTATCAACAATCCCATCATTGACAATATTTTTGTTTTTATTCCAAAATTTTGATTTGTCATTGTTGTTGTTATTGGAATTATTCTTATGAGAACTTGAGGATCCAACATTATCCTTATTATAGAGTTTGATCTCACCTTTTCTAACCATAGCTTCCTTAATCTTGACTCCATTTTCAATGAGCTTGTTAAAATTAGGAGGACATTGGAGTTGCAATCTATATCTCATTTTTTATGTAAGGTTGTGTACAAAGATATCTATCTTTTCTTGTTCAGTAATTGTTCATGGATACTTGGAAAATAGTTGACACCATCTTTGCAAAAAGGTAAAAGAATAAGAAACAAAAATATGAAAAAGGGAATAAATAACTACACAAAAATCTTATGTTAGAAAAAATTAGAAACTGTGAAAAATAGGAAGGAATCATAAAACTGGAAACAATACCTACACCTAATCACAATTAAAAAATAGACATCACTCCAAATAATATAAATTGATAAAAAACAAAAATAAGAAAAAAAGAGAATAAATAACTACACAAAATTCTTATGTTAGAAAAAATTAGAAACTGTGAAAAATAGGAAGGAAGCATAAAACTAGAAACAAATTATATCTTCCCAACTTTGTAACTTTTATCCCAATCGCATAACTCTTCTCCAAAATGCATCAAGATAGCATCCAACTATGCAAAAAAACTCCTAAATGCACATAAACAAGCCTAAGTGTGGATTAGAACAACCTAAGTGTGTAGAAATAGTTCAAGTGTGCATAAATAGTTCTAAGTGTTCAAAATTAGACACATAATGCATAATGACTAACATAATAGACTTAAAACTTAGATTTTGATTGAAAAAGTGTTAATTGCCCCTCTATTTAAATCTACCTAATAAATTTTAGGTTCATTATGTCATCTTAGTTAAGCTATGTGAAATTTTTTTGTCAATTAAGCCTTCCTAGTTAAAATAGATGAGATTTGTAACCAATTTGAGCCTCCTAGTTAAAAGAAGTGAAGTTTAGATTCATTTTAAACCTAATTGATAAGATTTGATTTATTTTAAACCTAAATGAAGATGTGAGGTTCACTTAAAGCATCATACTGACAAATTAAACATCATTAAAACTACATGTATGAAGGAACTAAAAATAAGCCCAAAAATGCACTCACAGTAACCCAACTGCATATATCTAACCCTGAATACATAGTAACTAAGTCTATCTACACAAATTAAACCCAAAATACATAAAAGGATGTTCTAACTATGCATAAATTCTCCCCAAGTGTGCAACTTGAGTCCCAAATGTACAGCAAGACTCCCAAGTGTGCAACTCATGTGTTTGTACCTACAAAACACACTACAAAGACAAAAAATCATCAAAGTTATATGTTTCATATCAAGTTCATGAGAATGGCAACTAGGAAAATGAGGCATCAAAAAAGTGCATGAAATAGAAAACCACAAAGCCTAAAACATCATGCAACCTAATCCTAATCACATCATTAAAGAAATTGAAATAAAGTGCATAAAATTATGGATTTAATCAAAATACTCCCTCAATTTAACTTCAATGTCATTTCTTTCTTCTCCAAATAATGACATGCTTCTCCCATTTTGACAATGTGCACCTATAAATGAGAAATTAATTGACAATAATGATAGTGAGAATACTTGAAAATTGTGGTTCGAGAAATGAAAGAAAATGAGTCTCATTTATAGATTTTTGGAACTTGAAATTGATTGACAATATCGAAATCCAATCAATGCTTAGGATTGCCTTTGAAGACTCCAAATTAGAACATGACATAATTTATGACAAATTTAATTGTGCATTTGGAAAATAACACAATTATGGCATGTTATGACAAGATTGATTAGTAAATTTTGAAGTGAGAAATTAGAGGGGAGAAATTAGAAGAAATGAAGGCTAAATTAGTGGTAAAAGAAAAAGGGAAGGTGTAAGGCTAGACAGTAGGAGGTATAGGCTAAATTAATGGGTGGAGGAATGAATCAAGGAAATCGACAAAAAATAGTAGGAGGGAATATTTGAATTTTAAAATTCATTAATTCCCACATTTGGAAAAGGGAAACTAATTAATTTTGAAATGAATTAATTAGGCGATAAATGCAAAGGGGGATAAATAATTTTTTATTTATTTATGATGACATGGGAATTAGGAATAGGGGACAAATTATTGGTTATGCCCCTATAAGGATTAACTAGTTGACATGATGAGATGATTGGACAAGTGATGAAGGGTGAACTAATATGATACAATGAAAATTAGGGATGGATATTAGTGATTAATTAAACAACTTTTAGTGTTTAATTAATGAAGAATGGAGAACTATCACCAAATGATAAAGATCACATCCGTGAGATAAAGGGAAAAATAGGAAACTAGAAAAATGATGCTTAAATCACGATGCCAATATGTCAAAAAGTGGCACCGCAAGTGTTGGACCATTTTTTTGCATCTACAACAACATATTAAATTAATGGAAGCTAAAGTGTATAAATATAATGTAAATACCCTCTCTCATCATTATTTAATTTGGGTTCTATATGAAAAATATTTAGAATAAGCCCAACAAGGGATGATTTGGGTTGATTTCTTGAAATTAAATAGGGTTGAATTAGTAAACATAGGACCTTTTGGGGAATCTTTAACTCGTAGGGTTAAAAGAAATAGAGTTACTTTTAAGATAATTAAGGGGGATTCATCTTTGAATCCATCACCCCCACAACCTTCTAGTGAGACTATTTCTAAAATAAAGATACCTTTAGTTGATAAAAGTAAGGAAACTAGTCATGCACATAACCCTAATTTAACAAAGAGCCTTACATATATGATGTCAACTATAACTAAGAGGAATGTGGATGAAAATGAATCATAAAGTGTTAAGAAATAAGGGGAATACTAAATCTCTGAATCTAAAATCCCTAAAACCCCAAATGAAAAGCCACAGAAACAAACAAAAAAATGTTGTAGCCACTAAAAAGGATAAGAAGCTTGAAAAGAAAGTTAAGAGGAATCATATAAAGAAAGTTAGAAGAAGTCATAGGCTTCATGGAAAACCTATAAAATCAATGGGTAAAAAGGAAACTAAGGCTATCCATTTTGAAATTTAAATTGAATAAAAAAAATGTATTTAATACAAGGGAAGAGCAAACAAGTGAATAACATATAAGTAGATCTACTACAATGTTTTGAACCCCTTCTACATCATATGTTGCAAAAAAGAGTGAACATGTTAAAGAGACAACTCAATCAAGAGACACATAAGAAGTGTTAACTCACTCTTGTAACTTACAATATGATCAGGAAGTTGATGTTGGGGATAAATAAGTGAAAGAAGAGCAAAATGATAAGAAGCTTTCAAATGAAAGGCAAACTACTAGTGGTTTGGAAAATATTGTAAGAGCAACAGAAAGAGTAGTAAATATTGAATAAATACAAAAGAGAGATTAGCAACAATAGGTGCACTAAATTAAAATAGGTATAATTACACCATCATTCTCATCATGGGCCTTTGTTGCATTGAAATTATGGGAACTAATGGAAAAAGGGAGTAGGAATGGAAAAAGGAGAAATAATAGTTACAGGAAGAACTTATAAAGAAGGATGAAGAAATTGCAAAATTAAAGAAGAGAATATAAGCCATAAATACTCTAGTACCTCAACTTATGGAATGCAGGCCACCTTCTCAAGTTCATGCATTATATTTAAAAGATTTATATCTTTCATACAATTTATCAAGAGGACTCTTAGGGCTTCCTTCGTCCCTTGTTTCTCCTAATAATTTTATTTTTTCTTATCAAATTGTTACACCTCAACATAAAAACTTGATGTGTGAATTTTATATACATAATTATGTTGTTCCATTTAATTATGGGTGGAATCCATTATTGTCCATTGGGGATATTTAGTTGAGAGCTTTTATGTCTTATCTATACAATAATAATACTAGAGGGGGGTGTTGGTGTTTGAAAATGCTTACGCCACTTAGGGCTACCAATATGCCTTGAGACTAATGTTAGGACTGATTAAATCCAATTGTGAAAGCTCTGCAAGGAAACTGGACCAACTATAGGGTCTTAATATGCCCTCTTCTGCTTCTGGCTTTGCAAAACCAAGGCGGGTGCACCTAATCCAGACAAAATTCAAACTCACTACGCACCTTATACTTCTGGATTTATATAGCAGATCATAGTAAAGGACTACTAAATACTAACCAAGTATTCATTGAATCAACTCTACTATGCAGGATAAAATGGTCTTGTGAAGGGTATTACTACCAACAATAATACTTAAAACTTAAAAGGGTCTTTGATTAATGAGGATAGGGAAGGTAGACAAGAGCCAATCAGACATTGGACTCAACTAAATGTATTAATCCTTGATCAGTGCCATTATCCATTGGGCAGACCTCACATACAAACAATGAAACATGAACCAACTATTGTCAAAGACTCATAGCCATAAATATAAATGTTCTAGCCCATCCACTACTTATAAGATCCTTCTGTAGACAACCAAGATGAATCTATGTTCCTTCTAAAGTATATTTCACTTGATCCTAGATCAAGAACTAAAGACAAGAACATATGCAAAGGTAACCCTATGTAATGGATCAGAAAATCCAAAACTCACATGAATGACACCAAGGAGAGACTTGTAAACATGAAACAGTATATTAAGTATGATGAGTCATGTACATGATCAAAGTAGGACAGAGATCAAACCACTTCAATAACCTGCAAAAGACTTCCAGAAATTTTATTCAACTTACATGCAATGTGATACAACCTTGCTACAAACCCCTGGAACCAACCGAAATCAGAACCTTTGGACTGATCCCAAATTTGAACCCCTTCAAAGTTAAAAAAGCTGCAACTTATACCACTAGCTACCTTGGAAACCCAAAATAGGTTGCAACAAGCTACGGACAACTAGGGCTAGGGTTACAATGGCTAACCATAGCAAAAATTTCAAAAAACCACTAGAGGGAAAACCAACACCAGTCTGTCAGAAACAAGAATGATCCACAAGAAAGATAAAATCTTCAAATCTGTACCCAAGATCACAAATTCATCATGAATAATAGTTTGACCAAACCATCAAAACACCTCGAGCCAACAAAAATGATCCTCCCCCACACGACAAAGCATTTGCAAGCAATCACCAAACTCACTGGACCACACTGCAACAACTGGCACCACCAACCAAATCAAATCAGGCTGAAGAAGTAATAAAAACCAATCCCTCTATCGCTGGAACTTCTCAAGAAATTCAAAAATGAATTTCAACGGTTATGACAAAGAGCCTTAAGACACGACCGTAGATGCACCTTGTTTCCCAAAAAATTGGGTGGCCCAATATAATCTTTAAAACCACCATGTGACCCCTAGACAAGTCAACCACCACCTCATAAATCCCTCGGTCAAAGAAGATAGCAGCAGACAAGACCCACCTTTAACTCTGCAACAACGACATCAAACAGTTATCGCATGATCGCATAGACCAAAAAAGGCCTATGCGAACATGTGACACGCCACTTCCCATTACCTTCTTCATAACCGCCACTGCTGCCGCTGCCAAAAAAGGGTTTTTCACGTGTTCGCATAGCCAAAAAATTGGCTCATGCGAACATGCGACAAGTCGCTAACATGCATCCTGCCAGTTGGCATGTCACCACCTAAAATCTAATAGTGCATCGACGATCCACAAGTCAAACTGAAACCAACATTAAGTCCCCACCGTAGATCCTCTCCATCTCGCGGGCTTAAAAATCTAACATCAGCAGGGAGATATCAATGATCGGTCGCATGATCACATGGACCGGCAAGATTCCATGCAATCAAATGACAACCGTTGATCATGGAATCCTCCCACTGCTGAGATACCCTAACCTGGGCCCGCATTCAAATCTATCATCCTGCTAGCTCGGACCAACTAGAGATTGCCACAACACCACCTGCCAACGAGACCACCAAACAACTACAAACGGGCCCCATCACATGTGGCACCCTTGTTGCATGATCGCATAGCACAGAGACGGGCTATGCGATCATGCGACAACCCATGAACCTTAATTGCTAGCATAACCGCCACCGCTGCTAACACAAAATGTTAGTCGCATGATCACATAGCCTTGAAAAAGGCCATGCGAACATGCGACTTACCGCTAGCAATCACCACCGCTACCTGCCCACCGACCAATCGGGAACCAACACGTCATGGAGATCGAACAACTGGGCCCTCCCTTCAAACATTGCAACCCTCGCCCCACTGGTAATTCACCAAGTCACCCTCTCTCTAGATCTCCTAGGCCCACTAACGAAATGCCACCTCACTACTGTAGACACATGTCAACCAATCGCATGATCGCATAGCCAAAAATTGGGCTATGCGATCATGCGACAGCCAACCAAAGGCCACCACATGACCACCAGCGGGACCACGTGCAAAAAAGGAACCGGTCGCATGGTCGCATGTTAGAAATTTTTGACATGCGATCATGCGACAACCAATCAATTTAAAACCCTTGAAGACCTGGGCCCACCATCCGATCGTAGCTACGCAAATAGGAAACACCATCAAACAGGGCAAAAGTGCGAGGTCGAAAACACATAGGGTTTTTGGTGAAAGATTGAAAACACACAGGGTTTTTGACATTGACACAAAGGTAAACAAGGATGCGAAAACATCGAGGGTTTTCATGCAGGCGAAAAAGGTCGAAAACATCATGGATTTTCAAAAACACTGTGGGTTTTCGACACTGTGGCAAATTCTAAAACTGTTTCCTGCAGACGTTAACAATTGAATAACTCCCTGGTTTTTATGAATTAGCACGTGTGTTTTGGACTGGAGCAAGGTGACAACATGAAGAACACAGGGAAAGAGGGCACACACCATGAAACATTGTGGATTTACTTCGCAAGTTAAAACTGAGATTGCAGGCAAAGCAGGACACTTAACAAAATTTGCAAGGAAAATAGACCATTTTCATAGGATTTTTTCATTGACAGGAAAATGGTCTAATAGGGGGCAATGTAAAGAATATGGAGATATGGAATAGATTTTTCCATTACCTCTCAGGGTTGAAGTTGATGATCTTGATAGGATCTTCTATGAGTGGAACAAATTGATTTATAACCTTGATCAACTAGGCGAGTTAATGACATTAAGAGACAGAGTTCACATAGAACTTGAGGATATGGAAGCTTTAATCAAAATAGTCTTTTGGCATTTGGCTCATAGGTATAATGGATTACTAGACAACCTTAAGAAAGTATAATCACACTCATTGTGAAATTTCCATGCAACAGTCTATAGAGCATCCACCTATATGAAAATTGGTAGGAGACAACAAGAGAAATGGATCCTATTGATATTTGATCCACCTCTTCTTTGGTGGCCAGTTAAATATTTGTAAGGGGATACTTTATATGGTGTTAATAAGTAGAAGTTATGATGAGAGCAATTAAAGAAATATCAAGGGTTCTTTTGGAATCCAATTTTTAGAACTGCGGGGTATACAACAATAGAAATTTTTAGACTAACATCATGTGTGGACAATCATAATTCACCTAATGGAGGACCGTCAGAAAATTAAGATGGGGGAGTGATGAGCCCCATTTATGTTTCCTTTATTAGATACTTTTATGCTAGGTTAGAATTTGTTTTACTATTATAAGCCTTTGGAATTTGTGATTTTGTATATTTTTTCTAAGTTTTTTTTCTATGTCATGATGTCAAACCATCCTAGTATATCAATATCCTTTTTGATAAAAACTATGATCCTTATGAATACAATATAAATATATATTCTCATGAATTATTATGGTAAATATTATATTAAAATATTAATGCATAAGAAAAGATATACATGGTACTAACCTTTTAGTGTAGCTATTTGAATAATTCAAGGGACATTAAGGTACAATAGGTCTTTTGAAGTAGTCAAAGCATATCAAGGAAGGAAAATTTCATTGAAGTTACGAGTAGCAATCTAGATGTTTCTTTTGTAGAAGATTTCTTCAAAATAGTTGGAAGAGACTTTACTTTCCTAACTACTTGTATTCTTGATTATAGAGAAATTTTAGGATAAGATTTGGTTCAAATTATGGTTGGACAGAGTCCATTGTATTCCACTCTTTGTTGTTCCTAGATTCCAATTTTTTCAGTAGAAGCACTCTCTCTAGATTTGAGCGATTAAGGTGTTGATCTAGATAGTCCATTTTAGTTTTTGGTTTCTATAAAGTCTCCCATGTTTTCTTCATTGAGAAATGTAATGAACTTCTATATTTTCTAAATAAGGAGTAATTTATGTTACTTTTATGTTATTAAGCATGCTTATATAATAATATTTTGGATGTTTATCTTTTGAGGACATAGTTGTTAACTAGGAGTACTCATCCAAGGGGGCCCACTTTGTGATGAATCCTTTTACATGCTTTATGTAGTTTATCTTAGACGCTTATTACTTTATTTCTACTAATCTAGTAATTGAATGTTCCTGCAACCATGAAAAAAAAATAGTTATCTTAGTTAGTTGAGAAATTGTTGCTTCAATATAAGTTTAGAATATATTTATCTATGGTAAGTTATAGATAAAGTTGCATTTGCATTTCCTTTGTAATATTTAGTTTAAAATTTCTTTGGTTAAAGTTAGAATAGTATGGCTTCAAAGATTCTTAGTGCATATATTATATTGTCTAATTTCAAGTATATGTCCTTGGGTTGATAAGTAAATAAGCCTTGATAATATAATTGATAGTTACCTAGTTAGGGCAACATGTCCCTCAGTTGAGGTATAATGGCCAACTATCTAGACATTGTCAAGAGCCAACAGGTCCCTCTACCCTACCTTCTGGTGATTTATTTCCACGTAACATTTTTACCTTTGATCCTAACCCTATGAGAACTCTACTTCTCCTCCTAGAGTGGTTATTAGTTCAAATGAAAAAATTGTGGCTTATTGGGAGTGGTCTTATCCTATTGGAAAAAATACACATGAATAAACTTCATCAACAGAAAAAGAGGGTTTTGATACACATGCCTTAGAAGTGAGTTTAATTGACTAGACATTGGTGAATTAGGAGTAAGTACCACAATTGGTGGAATAGGAGGTTCCTATGGAGCATACTCCCCCTACCTTCTTTGCAATATGGATCTAAATATTGTGATCTCTAGCCCTCACTCTACGAAGATACACAAGCAAATTTTGGTGGTTCAAGAGATCAATAGATCTTTCATGGAAACCTTTGAGCTATAATATTTTCCAAATGTTTATTCTCAGGAGATCCCTTACCCAGATGAAAAGTAAAGTATGTCCTCGGTGCACTCCTCTATTCATAGATTTCTTTCTTTCTCTCTAAAAAGTTCCCTTGTTGGAGAAGGACTTCAAAATTCTATAGATTTATAACTAATATCACTTATAGATAGATGTCTCAATAGCCAAAAATGGTTTTTTATGGATGAGGAGTATTTTGTAAATCTATTATAGGAAGAATACATTATGGATAAGAGGAAAATATGTCAAACTATTTCTACAGATACTAAAGTTAGCACTAGAAAGAATAATAGTAGAGGTAGAATATCTAAAAGATTTCTTTTAGAAAAATATGGTAGTACTACTAGCTAGATGAAATTGAGTTCTTGGAAGGGTAGACCCCTTTCTGGGACATAATGAAGTACCTTTATTAGAATTTTAGGAGCTATAATTATCCTAACAAAAGGTGTCTAATCAAAATATGTATTGATCAGACACACCCAAATGTACTTATACTTCAAGAAACTAAACTTGTGTTAGCCAAAGGATCCTCTCTTTTGTTTTGCATCCAAAGAAGTATTGGAAGGACTTCTTTGTAGAGGTTGAAGGAGCGACTAATGAGTTGTCTTTATTTTGGATGCTTCATTTTGTAGAAGCTTTTACATAATAAGTATTGGCAAGCAGTTAAAGTGAGTTCATCATCCTACTAGAGAGATTTTTTCTTCATGAACATTTATGGCCCTATGAGGGTTGGAAAATGAGATATTCATGGTATCTTCTTAGTAAATCTATTCAACATCTTCTAAATCACACCCTAATTTTAGGTGGTGATTTAAATGCTACAAAGTTTCTAGCTAAAAAATTGGGAGGAGTTGGTGGGGTAAATGCTATTCAAATTGATTTCCAAAACTTTATTTCAGCCAATGCCCTTTTTTAGGTAACCCTTAAGAATGGGTCCTTCACTTGGACTAACATGATATTTTGGCTTGAGATTATTGTAGAGAAGTTGGATAGATTTTTCCTAGCTAGTAGCTGGATGAGTTATTCTTTGGGTTTTTAGGCCTCCATTATTACTTTCTCAAGCTCTGATCACTTCCCTATAGCTCTTATCATACAAGGTGATATTTTTCTAGTTTGATATCCTTTCAATTTTGATAAAATATGGTTGAGGGACCTAAAAATAAAATATTTTATCTTGCAATGGTGGTAGGAAGATCCTAGAAGAGAAGGGAACAAATATTTACCCTTGGTCAAGAAATTGCAATTCCTTAAAATAAAGATCAAGGAATGGAATAGTGGAAAGTTCAAAAATATTTTGAAGAAAAGATGAGGGTGGAATATGAATTGAATACTCTAAATACCCTCATTATCAACAATGAAATAACATAACAAGAATTTTTTAGAGAAAAATAAGTACATTATGAGCTTTCAAAAATTTTGGCCTAAGAGGAAATCTTATGGCAGAAAAAATCTTGGGAGTACTAGGATAGAGGAGGGGGCAAGAACATCAAGTTTTTACATAACAAGGTGAAGGTGAGGAGATCTAGAAATTGTTTATGTGATATTAAAGACAATAATGGTATATTATTGATTGAAAAATATGAAATCAATTAGGAGGCTTTACGCTAATTCATTGATTTTTCATCTCCAACGACACATGATAGAGGGTCCTCCAATCAGGATGTTTTGGAGGTAATTCTAAAGATTATTTCTAATCAACAAAAAATGTATCTCTTATAGACAAATTCTCTAGAGGAGGTGAAACACACCCTTTTCTCCATGGAAAGGACAAATCCCTAGGACCTAATAGCTTCATAGCTTCCTTCTTCTAATACTTTTGGGAAGTGGTTTATCCAAATGTCTAGAAAATAGTTGAAGAATCCATATCTAATTTTTATATGTTCAAAGAGATCAATTGTACATTGATTTATCTTATCCTTAAAAATGGATCTACTCAAACCTTCAAGGATTTTAAGTTCATCTATTTGTACAACATGACTTATAAGAATTTAACAAAAGTCATAACTAATAAACTTAAGTCAATTTTGAGTGACATAATCTCTAAAGAATAGATTAGATTTTTCCTAGGTAGATCGATTGTAAAAGGTATCATCATTGTGCATGAAGTCATACATTATATCATATTGGCCAAATTAGAAAGGATGTTCATGAAGATAAACATTAAGAAGGCTTATGATCAGGTTCACCATGATTTTCTTTTATAAGTTGGTTAAATTTTATTTTAAAAATAAGTGGGTTTTTTGGATGAGAAGTTACTATTGTCACAAAAGATTTCACCCTTGTTTAGGAGATGGTTAGTGACCTAAAAAACCTATTAAAACATGGAAACAACCTCCAAGTGTGGGACTTGACAAGTGAGGTTGAATATCCAGAGAAGACCAACTTCCTTTACAATTAGGATGCACCTAGGAACTATTGACTTAAAGGGAAAAGGGGAGAAATATTGCATAAAAGGGAAAGGGGTGATGCACCAAATTGAATAATTGATTTTCCTCCACCTATAACTACACTTAAATTTTTTAAAAAAAGCATAAAAATACACTATCCAAATATTTATAAACCTAAACCCAATGTAAAGGTAAGAAACTGATTCAATCCTATAAGGAATGCAATTATTCACTAAATAGAGTTTATCAATAAAAGATTACACAATCATAGAAGAATTAAAATGATGGAGTACATGAAAATATCATGGTAAAAGACTTACACAAGATATCTAAACTTTAGAATAGGTAAAACAACAATTATATTGAATTAAGGCAAGGATGGTTTATAATTACAGAGAAATAATTCTGCCAAAGAAATAGAAAGAAGATCCTTATATAATGTACATACTTTTCCTTTATAGGGTTTAGGCATAAACCAAAATTTTCATGAAGTTCAAACCTTGACTAGGGTTAGGTTATAGAAGGAAGGGGAAGATTAGATCAAAACATCTAATCTCTACAAGTTGATCCTGGGATAGAAGTGACAGAAGAATGCTCATGTAACAAAAAGGTGTTTTCTACAACCACAAACAGCTTAGCAATAACTATGAATCCTAGAAGTATTCATTTTTTACTCAATTGGTGTGTAGAACCAAAGCCTCAAAATATCTATAATTAATAAGCAAGGAGTGGAACAACTAGAAGATTAGAAATAAATTCGATGCCCATAATTGACCACTGGAATTTTTAAATATTTAAATATCACTTCACCATTTTACAGGTCAAAGAAATTTGACCGGTAAGGAACCACACAAAATGGAAAAAATCCTCTAACTTTATCGCTCACTCAATGAAATTAAAACATGTGGCCACCGGGCCCACTGCCCTGGCCACCTTTAACCTCCGTAATTAACTTCCTAGGCCCCACCATCCTCATTAACTTTCAAAATAACAAAGGGAAATCCTTCATTAACTTCCTAGGCCCCACCACCCTCTTTTCTATTTCGCAGTAAGCTAAATTTGATTGAAATGAGCCTTTGCAAAATAGCGAAGGCCTTAACTTCATCGTGGACCCACTGGGGACACATGTCACCTCCTTAATTGTAGATCTGTAGCTAAACAATGTCAGCATATGGTCTTTGATTTTCTAGACCCCACCACGTACTAACCCTTATTGTTGTTTTGAAGGTAAATAAAAATTTATTGAAATTATTTTTACAAAACAATGATGGTCTTTGCTTAACTTTCGAGCTCACATGGATATGCATCTCTCTTTCACTTCTACTTGTGAGTGGACCTTGCCCCTCCTTATCTACCTTATCACCAATTCATGGTCAAAAGCTTTTGACTAGAATGAGATTTTTGTGAAATGGCGAAGGCATCGCCATTTTGCAAGTCGTCAAATATTTATTTGAACATTACTTTACAAAATGGTGAAATTGCCATTTACTCATTACTTAGTCGGTAAAGGGGCTAGTAAACTTATTATGAAGGGGACTTGAGGAGTTCACTTAAGTGGCTATGACCAAATAAAATATGTGAACATAAAATTAGAATTAAAGTGACACTTTCCTTATAAACCCCTAAGGGTTTATGAAGGTTTTTAGGCCTTAAGTGGTTTTTAAAGGCTTTTGGTCCTTTTTTCTAATTTTTGCATTCCAAGTCAATGGGCTTTCAAGAATCCTATTGGCATCTTTCAAAGAGACGATATTCATGTATTGATCTTACATGCTTGAATTTTCTATCAAAAAGTTTCTTTCAAATATATCTCAACTTAATAGTGGCAAGTTTTGATATCTCTGAAACACCCTTTAAAACCTAAAACAAATCACCTCCACATGTACAATTACACCAAAACTTATGTGAATAGGCTACACAAGGTCATGTAGTTCTAGTCTCCTAGCTTAGTAACCCCCAAAGTTATTATGATTCAAATTACAAGGATTTGATGGTGGGCTAAAAAGGTCAACATTTTTGGAAACTTTAGGGGAACATGCATGTTATGTGCTAAGATTAGTGGCCTAGAAATCCATTAGGAATGGAGTCACATTTAGACATACCCTTCAATATTTCTCTACTAATGAACATAACACCAAAATTTACCATTTCCAAGAGGGAAACAACCTGTGCTCGTGCACTTCTTAAAAAATTAGAGACCTAAATTATTATGTACAAAACCTTAAACTTCCATTAAAAGAAATTTTTAAGATAAATCCCATTGACTGGAATGGGAAGGGTTTCACCATTAGGCATAGGTAGTTGAAAAGTGTTGGCCTCATTACAACTAGTTATGAGATAAGAAACACTCCACATAGCCTCAAATTTGGAGTGTATGTCTGGTTTATCTCTATATGAATCTCATTTGAGAACAAGGTCACCTTCTTTAAAGATTCTAACATAGCATTTTTTCAAAACTTCTCTTGACTTGTTGTTGATGTGCCTCAAGTGTATGCATAAATTGATTTCTGACTTCTTCTAACTCCATTAGTTTAGCTAGTTTTATTTTCATAGCATCATCCTCGGCTAGCTCCAAATGATGAGCTGATTCAAGAGAGACAAAATCAAGTGAAAGAGGAATTCTTGATTCTCTACCATAAACTAGCATTAAAGGTGAGTTTCAAATAGCCCTCTTAGGCGTAATTGTGTGTTGATAATGTAGTAGTGAACAAATAAGAAGGGGGGTGAATTAGTTGTTACCAAAACCTTAAATTTCAAACCCTTAAACTTGTGTACCCTTAAATCTAATCTGATTAAATGAAATATAAAACATCCATGCATACAAAAATCAGAATCACATCCACACAACTTGACAGAAGATTTTTATCATGGAAACCTTGTTAGGCGAAAAACTGTGATGATGCTAATTACCCACAATAAGTAAATACTCTTTTAGAATTATAAACCTATTAAAATGTATTGGGAATGCACATGAATTCAATATCACTTCCTAAATCTCGCTACTCAAATAAAAATCCTCAGGCTACAACCCTGAGGAAGGCTCACTGCCTTACAAACTAATCACTACAATGATCTAAGATTTTATGAATTGTGAAAATGACATCTACCTCATGTTTGTTATAGCTCCAATGTAGCACAATGCAGATCCTTTTTAAACCTCTTTTTGAAACACTTCTTATCATCACTCAATTCTAAGCTCTTCTATAGATATCAACCTCTAGTATCTGCATCCATGATCTACACCTTCATTTTTCCCTAATTCATCTCCTTATATTAAGAACTAGGTTCTCAAACCCTAATTCACCTTCTTTTCAACTAATCATGCCAAATCTCATGTTCAGATCAATCTCTAATTGTCAAATCAAAGCCACAATCCTTAACAACCACCTCAAGATCATAAATCTTTCATATTTCATGGTTTACCACTTGCGCAACATGATTTACCAACCTAGTAGGCCAAGAATAAGAATAATAATTAAAATATTATTATTGACCAAAAATTCCACCAATTTGATCCTTGTGATCCATGTACATTTCCAAATCATCAACTACATACTTCAAGAAGACCCTATAGCATCATGATAGACACTCATCTACAAAAATACGCCACAACCATTGGATTTTCCAACCCTTTTTTACGTGTTCCTTAAGAACATTGTCACATAGCTCTAAGACAATAAAATTATGCCATGTGGATCTCTAAAGTAGTAACATTTTGAGTTGAGGACACCAGAGTATGTCCCAAACACACTCTTAAGTGAAATCCAATACATTCCAACTTGATTTATCATAATAGACCAATTTATGTCTACTTGTCAACATTGTTTGTCACTTTGTCTACTAGTCACCAATTCTGACCTTGAATCATACCCAAAACTTCATTATATCCTCTAAAACTTGGAGTGAACTAAGTATTGACCTTAATAAACAATATCCCATGTGTGCGACTTGATATCTTCAATAACTAAACCTCACTAGACCTCTAAACATGATGTTCCACTAGCTAATCTATAACAATTCAGTTAGCATCCAACAAATAGTTTTTCTAATCATTTCCTCTGACTTCTCTATCATGTTGAAATACCTCTAATTCCTATGATATGTTGATATCAATGCCAACACATCAACATGTCATTATGCTAGAATTCTATTATCCCATAAGGTTGTCCTTAATTTGATATTCCATGATATCTAATTATCTTCAATTGAACTCTTGATGATTCTAATGTGATTCTTTTTGGAAGATTCAACTAGAGACCATTTCCTTGGATATAATAATTTGATGAAGTCTTAAAATATATTCCATAATCAACTGCCCAAGAATTTATACTAGATCCAATAAATGACTTAGCATTATCTGATAGAATGGTTGAAGGAGCACCAAACCTAGTTCCAATTCCATCAAGGAATTCAACCACTAAAACTTATGTGGCATCCTTCAAGGCTATTGCCTTCATCCATCTTGTGAAATAATGTGTGGCTGCCAAGATCCATTTGTGATTGAAACTAGGGGGTGGGTTTATTGGACAAATAAAATCCAAGCCCCATTGAGTGAAAGGTTTATCCACTTGAATAGGATAAAGGGGAAGGACAACCAATCTCTACTTTCCTAAAATTAAGGCACACTTCCTATATTTCTCACCCATTGGTCAGAGTCTCTTAATAAGGTTGGCCAATAGTAGTCAACCCTCATTATTTTCATGGCTATGACCCTTACTATTAAATGACCAACTGAGGGGCCATCATGAAATTCTTCTAACAACCTATTTATCTTATTTGTACTAATGCATCTTAGTAGGATACCATTAGAATCCCTTTTGAATAGTATACCATCTACCAAGGCATAAGGAATAGATTTTAGTCTAAAATGTCTCCCCTTAGCTTTATCTAAACCTTGTGGGTATCTCTCCTCTATCAAAAACATATTCATATCATGCAACCAATCATTTTGATTTTCATTTTTCAATTGGTTGTTCATCTTACAATAATAGGGCAGCGTCCTTGGATGTCTCAAAAGATGACACCATTTGTTCACATAGGCATTTTCCCCTCACAAGATTGGTGATCTTAATGCCAATGTCATGCTCCATGAATTTGGTCATCCATCCAACACTTTTCTCACTAATGTCCTTATTTAAAATTAAGTCCTTTAAACTTCCATGTGGGACCAAGAGTTGGATCTTGTTGTATAACATTAGATGTCTAAATTTTTTGAGAGTTGTTATGACAGAAAGAACTTTCCTTTCACATAGTTGTATATACATTCATATTATTTGAGCCCTTCGTTGAAGAAAGAAATGAGATACTTTGTATCCTCTTTATTCAGTTGTGTCAAGACAACCAGTATACTTGATTCTCCTCCAAGAGTATAGAGGATCAAATCTTTATCAAAGTTACGATTGACAAGAGTAGGAGTAGATGTAATAGTTGTTTTAATCTCCTCAAAACTTGTCTTTCCTTCCTTGGTCCATCTAAAATCTATGTTACTTTTTAGTATACATGTAAGAGGTTTAACCATAGTAGCAAGGTTTGGAATAAACCTTCTTAAAAAATTGATCCTACCAAGGAAAATTTGTAATCCTTTCTTGTGCTTAGGAAGTGGAAGAGAAAGAATTGCCTCCACTCTCTCTAGATCTATATTCAAGACATCCTTTGATACAATGTATCCTAATAGCTTTCCCTAATAAGTGAAACACACACACAATTTCTTGGATTCAAGGACATGCTATATTCTCCGCATTTGATGAACACTTGCCTTAGATGATCAAGATAATCTATTACATGCTTTGAATAAATAGTTATATCATCAAGATATATTAGCTCAAAACTTTCTAATACACCCTTAAAAGTCATCTCAATCACCTTTTGAAATGTATCACCTGCATTAGTTAGTTTGAATGGTATTTTACAATAAGCATAAGTACTCCATTTAGTGGTGAATGTTGTCTTTATATATTAGTCTGATTATTAGACTAAAACTTGATTATAACCTAAAAAACCATCTAAGAAATAAAGCCTCTCAGAACCACTAACCTTGGACAATATATTCTCCATAGAAGGAAGGGGATGTTGATCCTTAAGAGAAGACCCATAAGGTCTCTACATATTATGATTTTTCTATTCTTCTTCCTTAGAGGGAAAAGATTATCTACCAAAGAGGAGTGCTTGATAGGAAAATTTATATTAGCCTTTATGAACTTGGATAGTTCTTTTCTCATTAAAGGTTCAATCTTAGGATTGATTGGCCTATGTTTTTCTCTAACTGGTTTTGCATCAACATTTAACTCTATGGTATGTTGGGAAAAGCTTGGGTAAAAACCCTTTAAGTCTTCATATGTCCAAGCAATAATATCATTTAACTCTTAACATAATTTAATGAAAACTTCTTGTTCTTGTTACAAGTAGTGGTTGTCGTTGCACACAAAGATTGACCTGTTAATGCCCGATACAACCACTAGACTTATAGAAGACATAGGAGGTAGTTAAGCCATATAGTGAACCCCACAAGGGACACTGGCCCACTTCCAACAACCCCCCTCCCAACATCACTTGTCATGGTCTGCATGGATTCAAACCTGTGACCAAGCTCTGATACCACTAGTTACAAGTAGTGGTTGCTGTTACACCAAAACATCAACCTATTAATGCATGATATAACCACTAGACTTATAGAAGACATAGGAGGTGGTTAATCCATGTCACGAACCCCATCAGGGACATTGGCCCACTGCCAACAGTTCAGTCTTAGAGCATACCTTTCCTAAGTTAAGAGTCTTTCCATCAACAATGGTGAGAGGTCTGTAGCCATCCTTCTTTCCAATTAGGTTTTTCCCTTTGTTTTTTGCTTGATCATCAAAATTAAAGATACCCTCCAAGGTGACTAATCCTTTGGGTAATTTTTTGGAATTGAGATGCATAATATGATCCTCATATTGGTTTTGTAGAATGGTCTGATTTTTAGCAGAGAACTTTGCTTCATTTTGTATAAAATTGACAATTTGCAAATCAAACTAAAAAACATACCAATTTGTGTAATTATTTAGGATATAAGTGTTACATTATGAGTTTTCATTAGTGTCACACAAATAGTTAGTAAAGGAAGAAAATAGGCTAGTCGGTCAACACACTAAGTATAGTAACTGCACAGAGCACAAGGAAGAATAACATGGTAACTGAGCACAGTCTTGACCGAGCATATACACCGAGCTAGATGATAACCAAGCATTGAGTAAAGATATAACTAAGAATTCATATATATCGAGCATCAGTATTTTACCGAGACATGAATGCAGTATATACCGTGTAATACAGGAATGACATAGAAATATGGAATGACACATAAAACAATAAAAATAGTTTATACCGAGCTAGAAAATGGTTTACATAGTTCAAGGTGAAAATTTAATGAAGATGTAATTATTAAATGTTGATGATCCCTACGTAATATTGTTTTAGGTTATTCATTTGGATCATATATCTAAGGTTTTCTAGATGATACCATAACCCTAATTAGGTCAAATCCTTTTGATATAAGAATTGTCAAGATGTCATTTTTATGAGAGAGAACACATGAAGTAGCCGCCTACAGGAGACATTTGAAAATCAAATAGGGTTGTGAAGTTAAGCATTGAACACATATTCAAAATTGAATTAGTATTAGACTAGAGGCTACCAAGTAGTATACAGAGAAGATATCTATCATAGCAAGGTGATATCAGTTAAGTACTAATCATATTTGAAATTCAACAAAGTAAGTTGCTACATACAGATCAAATTTATTGTTACTTTCTAACAACTGTGGCAGACTAAATCTCTTAACAGAGTAGACCTAACAAGTCTTTTGTAAATCTCTTAACTGCATGTACACTTATTAGTGTTGCTTAAATCCTTTAACCAGGTAGATCTTAAAAAAACTTAATTGTTACTCCTAACAGGGTAAGATTATCATAAGTGATCAACATTGTAGCCTTAATTGACAAACTTTATTATTACAGTAGTGAAGCTTTGTGGGTTTCATCACCACTATAGTTTTTACCTTCTAACAAGGGTTTATGCGATACCAAAATACTTGTGTATTGTGTATGGAGTTTCATGAATGTTTACATGTTAGATTAGAAATAATTTCTTATTTATAGTAATGTTGTGAATGAATGGAAATGATAACATGACAATTTGTTAATGAGTTACACTATCTTAAGGTTAAAGAACAAAAAGTTTTTAGGGTTAATGATTCACACCTCCCCTCTCATTAAATCACCTTTCCATAATCCCAATAATAAGGCCTTATAACTAGCTTGATATGTTGTTCCTTTGTGTCTTCAACATGTTTTGGTATTCAATAGTGAGAACCAACTACTACAAGTCTATTAGAATATTTTTATTTATTTATTGGAACACTATGAATATTGAAAGCTTGAAAGGCCACAATAAGATCCCAAATTTTGTGTTTGTATGATTTGAGAAGGTTGTTCTTTGTAACATTCTGATTTCAAATTTGATTAACAACCAACTCACTATCCCCAAAAACTTGTGGATATTTTATACCTCTTCTTCGTGCAAGCTGGAGACCTTGGATCAAGGCTTCATATTCAACCTCATTATTAGTGTAACTAAAATGAACTCTAAATGAAAAGTAATATTTCTCCAACTTTGGAGAAAAAATAATGCCACCAACACTTGAACCATTTTTATTCCTTGAGACATCAAATAACATACTCCATAACCTATTAGTATCTTCATGTTCTTTCATCGGGTTAGGAATAGGAGCATCCTCCTCTTGTATACAATAAGTTCCAAGGATTGTCTCTTCAACCTCTTGTACTAGATAAAATTAAAAAGCATTAGCCCATTCATCTAAGAGATAATTAGGAACCTTTTCTAAGAGAGTAGTAGGTTCATGGATTATGGATTCTTCTTTGTTCTCATAGAGTGTGAAATTCATATTTATGAGGCTAGGCGTGTAGGGCTCTATGTGATTAAGAGATAATGGATCTACCTTTATAGAAGCCTTTGTTCCATATCTGGTCCTAAAGAACATGTAGGACCAATCAGATGTAATATATCCGCCCATTTGGGCACTGAAGTCCCTAGAGAGGAAAATAGAAAAATGTGCAGGAAGATAAATGACTGAAATGTCCTTTATGAGAGTGAAACTGGGACATGCATGCAAGGATAATTTTATATTTTAAAATACCCCTACTATATGGACATAAGTACCATCCACATGAATAACTCATCTAGTCATAGGTTCATACTTAATACCTAGAAGGTCAGCTACCTTCTTTGGCATGACTGAGCTACTAGCTTCTTAAACTATAATGCAATTATGAACTAGTTTAGCTCCTATGAGTTAAATATATATAGAAAGGGGAAGGTTTATCCTTCTTACTTGTATTTTCTTCTTTTCTATGCTACACATTACTTGTTTCCTAATTTTATGTTTTGGCTGTTACTACTGGCCCCTCTTGAACATTCACAATCTTTAAACCTTCTTGTAACAATTCAAACTAAGATGAAATTGTGAGGACATCCCATATAGGAACATTGGCATTGATCTTCTTAATTTGATCTACAATTTTGATAAGGATGTTTGTTGACTTGACAAGAGTCTTAGCAACCATAGGGTTTTATCTTTGAATTGGGGAATCTTGAGGCTCCCTAGTTTTCTTGTTGCTTTGATGTATATTCTATTTTTGTAATGGGGCGGAAGCATCATGTTGTATACATGTTGATGTAATAGGTGTAATGACCTATAAAGTTCAATCTTTATTTTATGGAGAAGGTGAAACACTCTCTACTACTCTTCTTTTTCTCCTAGTATTATGAGTTATACCATCATCACTATCATGATTGACACCACATAAATATTCTTGCTAAAAATTAACTAGAGAAGATTCCCCTTGATATTGGGACTCAAAACCAACATTGGATTGATTTGTGTTATGTTGTTGTCTTGATATTGTTGGTTCATCTTGAATGATTAGAGCTTCAAAAAAATCTACTTCTTCACAAACACACTTCTCAAAATCTTGTTTGCAAGTAGTACACCATTCTTGTGCTTGAGAAATATTGTTTTGAGTAGGCACAAGGGTCCTCAATGGATTTTTATTTGTATTTTCATGTGCAACATTACCCATGAGCCTATTTTGGTTCCATGAACCTTATCCTTGATTTGTTAGCCTAATGAATGAAGAAATTTTATAGTAGGGTTGATAAGGCCTATTAACTTCATATTTTTGTCACTCTCAAGTCACCACCTTGTTTCCAATGGTTTTTAATTAATGGCCAACATCTTGCTTTATGTTCTGCAATCCAAGATCCAAAACTTGCATCTTTTTCATCATGGTTTCAAGTTTATTACTTGAAGATGATGAATTTGATGGAGTAGCCATTATAGGCTAACTTGTAGTGTTAGTAGGAATAGGATCCATCATAGGTTTTTGTGTAGGCATATTTGGGAATAAATCCATTGGTGGCCTTAGAACTAGCTTCCCTCCTTGAATTAGATAATTTTCTTCCCTTATGGCTATATTATATGCAGTTGGCAAGGTATCTCTACCCATTATTTGCAATGTAGTAGAAATATTACTACCAAAGACTCCAAGATAATACAAGAAGGCATTACAAGAAGAAGGCTTCACCAAAGTAGGTATTCTATTTTGTGCCTTTTAAAATCTATAATTAAAGTCTATCATGAATTCATGAGGTGCTCTTTTAATTGTAGTAAGCTACTCTACAAGTGACAGGTGATCAATTTTGTCTTCAAAATGTTTTCAATGTATTTCACCTAACTCATCATATTTTTTGATATATTTATGTGCCAATCCTATATACCATTGAAAGGATTTTCCTCTTAGTGATGAAGCTAGACTTCTAACAACAACAACATCCTCTGTAACACCATGTATATTATAGATATCTTAAACTTCTTGATTGTGTTATATTGGGGAAATGGAAGTTTCACCATTGAATTTTGGTAAAATCTTAAGTGTTGCTATTGGTACATATCATTTCTTTAAGACAAAACAACAGGACTACCACCATTAAAGGTAGCAAAAACCTAATTTATAGGAATATCCATATGAAATAATGATCTATTCAATTGAGCAAATGGTAGCCTAGGTTATGATCTATCAATAGGAGGGGTATAAAGAAATCTGTATGGTGTAGGTGTCACTTCTAAACCCCTAGCTGGTGATAAATAAATTCTATTTCTTCTTCTATAACTTGAAGATGAGTGATGAATAAACTAAAAATTACCTCTAGAAGATGCCCTTGTTTGAATTTTGGGCATGAATTGCAACAAATCTGGTTTGAGAACAAAAATGTAAACATAGAGTCACCAAGTTCTTGAATGTGAGCCTCTTAAAGACTGAGATGCTAAGAGAACCACTAATTTCCTAGTATGAATTTTTAAATCCTTTGTTTGACACCATCCAACCATAAGGTCTTCTTGAATAAAATTGAGATCTTGTCCCACTAGGCATGCCAAAATATGTTGTCATAAAAGTTTTCACCCCTTTTTAGGTGATGGTTAGTGACCTAAACAACCTTGTGAAACATGGAAACAACTTCCAAGTTTGGGACTTGACAAGTGAGGTTGAATCTTTGGAGAAGGTTGGCTTCCTTTACAATAAGGATGCACCTAGGAACTATTGACTTGAAGGGAAAAGGGGAGAAATATTGCATAAAAGGGAAATGGGTGATGCATGAAATTGAATAATTGATTTTCCTCTACCTATAAATTCACTTAAATTCAACAAAACTATACTACTACACTATCCAAGTATTTATCAATCTCAATCCAATGTGAAGATAAGAAACTGATTCAATATTATAAGGAGTTCAATCATTCACTAAACAGAGTTGATCAATCAAAGATTACACAATTATAGAAGCCTCTAGATGATGAAATACATGCAAATATCATGGTAAAAGGCTTACACAAGATATCTAAACTTTAGAATAGGTAAAATAAAAATTATATTGAATTAAGGCAAGGCTAGTTTACAATTGCATAAAAATAATTCTGCCAAAGAAATAGAAAGAAGATCCTTAAGAATGTACATACTTTGTCTTTATATGGTTTAGGCATAACCTAGATTTAACATGAATTTCAAACCCTAACTAGGGTTAGGTTACATAAGGAAGGGGAAGATTATATCAAAACATATGATCTCTACAAGTTGATCTTGGCATATAAGTGACATGAAGAACAAGAGTTAATCCTCCTGCAATAGAAAAGTTTTTTCTGCAACAAAAAGAAAATCCTATAATTTTTCATTTTGTTCTCAATTTTCATGTAGAAACAGAGCCTCAATATATTTACAATTAATAAGCAAGGAGTGGGAAAACTAGAATATCAAATCAAAGTCATTCTTCAATAATGACACCACTTGAAAGGGTTGATAGCATGAAGACATGTCGATGAGTGCAGTTGAAGTATTAATGTAATCAAATCCTTGCAACTAAGAAATGAAGGCATGACCCATAATTGACCATTGGAATTTAAAAAAAATTTAAATATCACTTTTCCATTTCATGAGTCGAAGAAATTTGACCAAGAAGGAACCCTACAAAATAGCGGAAAGCCTTTAACTTTATCACTCTCCTAGTGAAATTAAAACACGTGGGTAGTGGGCCCACCACCCTGGCCACCTTTAACCTCTTTATTTATTTCACGGTCAACAAAAATTGACCAAGAATGAACTTTGTGAAATAGAAAAGGGAAATCCTTCATTAACTTCGTAAGCCTCACCACCCTCTTCACTATTTATCAGTCAACTAATTTTGACTAAAACAAGCCTTTGCAAAATAGCAAAGGCCTTAACTTCATTGTGTGGAACCAATGGGGACATGTGTCACCTCCTTAACCATGGATCTATATCTAAACGGTGTCAGCATATGGTCTTTGATTTTACGGACTCCACCATGTACTTACCCTTATCATTATTTTGTAGGTGAATGAAATGAAATGTTTTTAATGACGTCCACGAGACCACCAGTCTAAGGGACCAAAAGTGAGTTAGGTATCCTGCTACAATTTCTCCAAACTATTCCTTTTTTTGTGGATCTGGATTAGGAAGCTTGTTGTCTTGTGTAATCTTGCCTCTTTGAAAATTTCCTTCATGCTGCTCACCTGCAGGACCTCCCTGTACTCACTGCGAATATCCTCATACACCCCACATTCCTTAATAAAATTCCATTCTATTTTCACCACTCCCTTGTTGCAGAAAGCCCAAATTCTCTCTTCCCACCTTTTGTTAGGGACCATCCATCTACCAGTTTCACATCGTAAATGGTGGGAGCTAGTCCTTAACTAAGAAATTAAAATCTTGGCCTTTCCTTTAATTGAGGACCCTAAATAAGCTTTATCCCCATGATCACATGTGTGATTAAATTCCTTAACATAGTTGGCCTTTTTTCTTCCTATCATATTCATCCACATGGCAGTTTTGAATTTTTCTAACACCCATTTCTTTATTTCTGGATTGGTGTTTGGGCACTCCTGGAGGGTGATGTTCCATTTGCTCAACCATTTGTTGTTTTGTTTCTTCCATGTTCTTTTCCTAAATGCTAACTCCTCTTCAACCACTAATTTAGGCCAGTGATGCTTATCCATGCTTTCCACTTTTTTTAGATAACCTAACAGTCAGATAATTACTAAGGCCTCGATTGGAAAAATACCCGCCTTCGCCAAAAGGATCTCGTAAGGGATTGTTGCCTTGACCTTGAGGTTAGTAGTGATGAGATGTTTCTAGATTCTTTCTATTTGTCTCCATTTATGATTTGATACACTGCTCCCCCAAACTTCACATCCGTAAAGAATAACCGGGACCACTAAAAGACCAAAGAGGGTCTTCCTAGTTTTCTAGTCCCAAAGCTCCGCTTTCCTGTATCTATTTTGAAGAAGGTAGGAGGCCTTCCATCCCCCTGGATCCATTTTGACATGCATGTCTACCAACTTAGTCTAGAATGGAAGTCAATTTTGAGATATTTGTACTCCACCATCTCTAACGGACTGCCCTTGAATATGAAAATGTGTTGCTATTTTTTCTTTTTCAAGGAGAAGATCATGATTTTAGTTTTAGAAATATTGACTTCCATCCCAATCTCTGAGCAAAAGGATTCAAGATTCTTCAAATTCTCTCTCAAATCTTGTGCACTCTTTGCAATTAGTATAAGGTCATCAGTATAAAGGAGTAACTTTATCACATAACATGAAAACTACACACCTCCTCCATTAGCTTTGTTTAGCCACTCTTCCAATTTATCAATGTATAGGCCAAAGAGAGTAGGCGACAAAGGGCACCCCTATTTGACCCCAATGTCACTCCCAAAACATTCTAACATGCCTTCTTTAGTTCTAATTTTTGCTTGAACCCGTTCATACAGTTTATGAACAACAACCATGTACTCTTCTGGTACCTCCAATTCTTCCATTCTATGCCATAGTTTATCCCTAGGAATAGTGTCAAAAGCCTTCTTAAAATCCAAAAAATAGAAAAAAGCCTCTTCCCCTTGCTTTTCCCACACACTCTCAATGAGGTGTCTTAGTGTGATGCAATGATCAATGGTGGAATGTTTTGGTTTGAACCCAGCTTGACCTTTTTCCCTTTTCTTCTCTTTTTCTACCCAATCACTGATTCTACACTCTAACATACTCCCAAAGAGCTTGCCCAATAGAGGCTTCACCATTATGGTTCATTAATTGGAGGGATTGTTGATGTCCCCACCCTTGTGAAGGGGGATAACCACACTAGTAGTCCAATTAGTAGGGAAGCAACCCTATGTGACCTTGTTGAAAATATTCTTGACATGTGGGGCCAAGAGATCTACCCCCCACTTTAAAAATTTTGCTTGCAACCCATCAATATCCTGGGCTTTTCCACTTGTGAGCCTCTTTATACCTATTTTAATGTCCTCTATAGAAAATAACTCTATGTTATTATTATGTATATCAGGTGGAGTCTCTTCATTTGGTCTCTCATATAATAGCTTTGCATAGTCTAACCATTGAGTGTCCGTAATGTTGTTTTCCACCTATTTTCTATCCTACTGTAACTCTTTCCAAAAACCCTTAGGATTGTGTCTACCTAACAAGATTAGCTCTTTTCTTCTGGTGATCACATAGCTATCCTTTTTTAATTTTATTAAGTGCTTGTAGGCCTTTATGTTTTCTTTTCTTTCATTTCTCCCTTTAAGAGATCTCTTTGCTGCCTTGCATTCTTCGTCATACCATGGGTTAGCTGGAAAGGTATTTGAGTTTCTCCTCCTTGGTTTTGACCTCTTACATCCCTTTAAGGCATTCTGAACTAAGGGGACCACCTTACTGCTATCTAACTACTCATTCTCTTCCTACTATCCCTAGAATTACTGTTGTACCCACTTATTTGCATATGTTGTTCAAGGGCCTGGTGAAATATCTCCTTGTTCTCATAATTTATGAGGATTTTACCAAGTTTATGCTCTTTTGTTTTACCTTTATGGATCTTCCCATCTTTAGAACTTCTTTTTCTAACATCGTATTTAATAAATAGAGGCATGTGGTCTGAGTTTAATTCTATAGGGCAACTTTCTATCCTGAAATCAGCTAATTTGTGAGTGGCCAATTGAGAGCATATCACATAGTCTACCACACTTTGCCCATTATACATTTTACAAGTGATTCCACTAGATCTTGGCCAATATTCCATGCCATTGCAAATAACTAGCCTGTGAAGGCTACACATACCCAACAACTCTGCCCTAAAGTGTGACACACATCCCCTCGTATCTTGTGAAATTCTTTGACTAGAACTATCATCGCCTTCCTTTAGCCACAAAGGATTACTGTCCTCTACTAGATCTATGCCTAGCTAAATAGCTTGGTTACCTACTGTCCTAGCATTGAAATCTCCTATTAAGATCATGTTTCCTGTAGAACTAAAAGCTAAGATGTCTCTCTTTAATGCTCCAAAAGGATCTTCGTTATCTAAGTTTCTCTTCTTATAGAATTTTGAGCTTTTAGGCGTGAAGTAACATGCAGCCAACCATGTGATCTCCTTGCTATCCTCAATTTTCAGCCATATAAATTGTTTGTTTGAGTCTTCTTTCTCCACCTTTACATTTTTGTCCCAAGTTTCTTTTATTAAAATTGTGATCCCACCATGACCCTTACCTATTTCTGTCTCTTCATTCCACACATAAATCTTTTTGTATCCTTCAAATTATAGAATTCTACATCCTTCATGTTCACATGTTTCCATGAGATAAATAATATCTTGTCCCTCATCTATGGGCCCCAACCCCGGTCCTCTTCTCCATGGATAACCCCTACAATTCCAACTCACCATATTTAGATACACTTGTGGGGCCCCAAGTTCCTATTTTTGTGTTGCTGGTCTATCCTCGATCTAAGCTTTACCATTTTTTAGCCATGCCCCTTTGCCTACAGCTCTTGCTGATTTTACTTTCTCCCATTCTTTCCTCCTCTCTTCTTGCTGAAAAAATGTTAAATCATCATCTAAATATATTTGGGTGCCTCTGAGTGACCCCCTATTCTTCATAATTGCATTCTTGTCCTCTATGTTGCCTAGGATAATCCTCATATGTCTGTCTTTCCCTATTCCCATACTTTTGCCAATCCTTTTTGCTTGCCTTATAGGCCCTGTCCAATTCAGCTTGTCCTTGAGGAAGTCTCGTGCCAAAATATCTATTTTTTCACAGTCCCCATAATCTTTCAAACCTTTAATGATGATGTTTATTGCTTTCTCATTTTTGTCTTTTTCCTCTTGAATCTTTTTCTTGATTTGTTTTTCAATTGTTACCGTTTGCCTGAGTGATGTTTTGTTTACCACCTGAGCCCACAATTTAACCTCCTTAATTTGTTCTTTTAGTTCATTTTCTCTTATAATCATATCTGCTAGAGCTGCTTGTACCTCCTTTACTTGTATTGAAGATGCTAATTTTGTTGGTTCAGTGCAATCTTTCTCCAAAATTTTCCCGCATACCATATCTTGTTTGATGCTAATTAATTCTTGCTGACCTTTCTCCATGTCATATTGTAGACTTACAACCTACTTTTTCAACCTTTTATTCTCTGACAAAAATAATTTTTACAAAACAACATGTTAGAAATTTGGATGAGTTGGTTACATAGATATTGTCATTATGGCAACATATGATCTACATGAAGATTGCACAGGTCAGAGAGCTAGTATGTCAGAGCGCAATGCAAATTGTCTAAGTATGAGACAATGTGTTTTTACCAGTGAACTTGATTACAGTTTTGATTTGTGATGTTGATTGGAGTAAGTTTAGTGCTTTCACACTTGAACATAGACACTATGGTGACTATTGAAGACTCACCTCAGAGCGCAAGTCAGTACGACATGTACAAAAGAAGTTATGATGGTTTTACTTAAGATAATGTTAAGCCGACATGACATAATATGAAGATAGAATTGATAAAGAGTTAAGGGATTATTTTGTTTATCCAAATAATGACTTAATAGTATAAAGGGATGACATCCTAGATGTTAACCCTTGGATAAAGATATTTTGTAATATGATAGCCGACTGGAAAGTTATTAATCTTAATAACTTGTATAAAGATATGTAAAGATGTAATTGTAAAGTAGAATTAAGAAGAGCAATGTATATGCAAATGTAATAGCGAAAGTGAAGAGAAGTAAAGAGATATTGATGCAAGTAGTATAAGGTTATGTACCTTGAACTATTTTTGTAATAAGTGAATATTGTATATTACTTGTTTGGGCAGTGGGCTCATCTGGTAATCACATTTTGTACTGCCAACTCCTAACAGGGTTGAGGCTTCTAACAAGGCCTATAGTCCCTTAATTAGGACTGAGACATTGTATGCATGTAATAGACTCCTAACAGGGTCAACATCCTTAACATGATACTTTTGATTAGTGGATCTTTGTGGGTACCATCCCCATTGGGGTTTTCCCTTGCACAAGGTTTCCTCGAGAACACATAATGTGTTATGAGTTCTTTAGTTTTATTGCTATGCATGTTGTTTAGCTTCTTATGTTATGCATATGTTAAGATAATATGTTATAGCCATAATTGGGCAAAAGTTAAAGTTTTTAGAATACTGATTCACCCCCCCTCTCAGTATTCCCTATTTATAACAATTGGTATCAGAGCCTAGTTACTCGGAAAAGAATCATTCAAGGAAAGCCTAGCAACTTGAGTAAGATCTCTATGGATATGGATCAGCTACAAAAGAATCTTGAAGAAGCTCTTGAATAGATTGATATGCTTACTAAAGAAACAGATACTCTGAAAAGAAAATAGATGATGCAAAGAACCTCATTGAGAAACTAAAAAACAAGTTGGAAGATCTGAAATCTGAAAAGGAATCCAAAATTCACATTGAAGATTGTGATGACAACTTAGAGAAAGAAAATGAGATCCTTAAACATGAACTAAAGATAGCAAATTTGAAGCTAAGTCTGAAAGATGGAAATGGAAAGAATGAAGCAAATCTGAAATCTGAGAATGAAAATCTTAAGCTTGAAAATGAAGGGCTAAAATCTAAACTTAGTAAAGTAACATCTGAACTTGAGAAAATCAATTTGCATTATGCTGAACTTGAGAAATACAATACAATTGTGAAAGGAGAACTGACTCAATCTAAGCAGCAAATTGAAAGACTATATTCAACTAGTGAGAAGATTGAAGAACAAACATCTTATCAAAAACCATTCTATGATAAAACTAGTCTTGGATTCAACACTTTTAAAGCAAATGAAAAAAGCAAGGAACTAGATCTAAAAATATTTGAAAGCATAAATAAGAAGAAGTCTGATGAGATTAACAAATCTGAAGATACACCTAAAGAAGAAGAACCACCAAAGCAAGAGGAATCACCTAAAGGTATGCAAAGAGAATTCAAAGGTAGATGTTTTGCTTGTAATACTATTGGTCATATGAAGAGAGATTGCATAGGTAAGCAATTTAAACCTCTTAATGGTTATTGTTATAATTGTCATAGTTTTGGACATAGAGCTATTGAATGCAGAAAACCTAAATTTGATGAGAATAAAAATAGTAGTAGAATGTTTAGAAATACTAACCATGCAGATAAGAAAACTACTGAAGATATGAACATAAGAAATGGAGTAGTATGTTATAGATGCAACAAGGTTGGACACATTGCTAGAAATTGTAGATCATAGATCAATCAGTCTGGACCAAGATATGGAAATAATGAAATTGTTTGTCAAATATGTAACAAGATTGGATGCACAATAAAGTTTTGCAGAATGAACAATAGAGTTTTTCATAACAATCCTAACCCTAGAAGTTATGTAAGAAGAAATGAAGATGCAAGCAACAGTAAAAAAGGATGCTGTAGTAACTCAGATGAAGTGAAGTTTGTTAAAAGCACAGATCAAGGAGACATATTCAGCACTGAAGGTAGTTAGAAAGGTGAAGTATTAAATGGTAAGAATGAATCTTTACCTGACCCATCTCAAAGTACTTAATTCATGAACATTACAGTAGAATAGGAACTTAGATTAGTGTAAAATTTGATATATGATGAATTGAGTCTTGTGAAATTAATGTAAGGTATTATATGATGTTCTAATGCTATGGTAAAGAGTGCAAAGAAAAATATTATGTTTTGCAAGATCGCAAGAAGTTTTAAGTTTTGTAGGTTAACAGAATCAACTTTTTCGAAAGAAGCGGCAAAAGAATTGAATGCGATGTCAGATCTAAGTGAGATTGAAATAATAAAAGGTTGTGAATGGTGTTATTTGATCATCAAAGTGAATACAAGTGTTAAGGAGATCAATGATAAGTGATTGGAAGCATTTTGCAAGGATTAGGTGAAGAATTTTGTGCCGAATCTATGCAAGCCCTAAATCATGAAATCAAGGTATTTTACTTGGTAGATCTTTAAATCAGTTAAGGAATTAGAGGAAATCATGGATATTTCTTTGATTCACAATGTCAGAGATAAGAATAGACCTAAAATGAAAAAGGAACCAGTAGAACTCTTGGAAGATGATCCTAGGTTAGCTTTATCATCTATACCAGATGGAGTTTTACATCTAGAGAATGTTAGAAGTTATCTGGGATGTAAAATAGAGACTATTAGTGATAGTGATTTCACAGAGGAATATCAGAAGATCTATAATCAGGACATGTTATTGAAAGTAGGGTTTAAGAATTTGAAAGATAATGAGATAATTAAGTATGCTTTACAATATGAATTTGACAATGAAGAATGTACCAAGATAATCCTAAGAAGAATTCACAATGGAAAGTTTTGGTTAGATGACAGAGTGATAGATATTACAACTGACTTAATTCAAAAAGTAACTGGACTATCTAAAATTGGAGCCATTCCTTTGAATGAGAAAAACATGGGGAAAATAGTCATAGACAACACAAATTCATCCTATAATGGCAGAGGAATAGTAATTAGCAAGATACAACAAGATGATGTCAGATACTTGTGTAAGATCCTAACAACTAAGTTTTGTGCTAACTCGAGAGAGGATGACATGGTAGTTGGAATGATACATGTAGCTTATTTGATGTGTGTGGATAAAGTACAAGTTGACATGTGTGAGATTTTGAGGATACAATTGTTTGAGAATTTGGAAAAGATAAAGAAGACTAAGTATTCATAGTTTAGATTCTCATCTTTAATCACTTATATGTTCTTTCATTTATTGAGAAGATTTCCATTCACCATTGGAAATGACTGGAATGATGGCCAAACTACAATGGAAAGGATTAACCAAGTGTATAGGAGGCATGTTATTATAAAGTAAATGAAACTACAGTGTTGGTAATTAAATCATTTCAGAATTTGATGTCTAGTAGATCAAGGATGCCATAGTCTCTTCTGGAGAAGTATAAAAATGAGATATGTTTCATGGTTGATACTGACTTTACTTACATTGAAGTAGTAGAACCTAGAACAGAGTTCATAGACCCTCTTGGCTATGAGATATCTGAGATTGAGACAGAAGAATATGTGAGCAGATTACTTAAGTGCAAGATGGATACTCACTGTAACAGGTTTGGAACCTCTGAGGAGAACTTCAACTTTGCAAAGACCATCCTTGAAGAGAAGCAGTCAAAGAAAAGAGCTGATAGTATAATTAAGAAAATTCTAAAAGATACATGGATGACTGAACATGAGTTCTTGGTAGCCAAGCAAACAATAGCAACAGTTAGACATATTGGACAAAAAGAAGTTTTGTTTGTAGCACCTCTACCATCAATTGCAGCACAACAAGGGGAAAGACTAGTTAAGGTGAAAGTGGAAGAAATAGAGAAGGATCAAGAAGCAAGAATATCCACTAGATCAAACTCCTCCACACCTAGCAAAAGAATAAAAGAGATTGCTACTAGACCGGGTAAGAGGCAGAAGACATTGGTGCCACTAGTTCAAAGGAAAGTTGTAGAAATCAAAGATGATGAAAGCACTCCTGTTAAGAAGAAAACTTAGAAACCTAGAGTTAAAAAGATTAATGAACAAATTATTCAAGATGGAGACTTTACAAAGATGAACAAATATTACGATCTCTATGATTATGCAGAAAGACTGAATCTAGAAAATGCAGTGGTGAAGCATATGATTTTATTTGATAAGAAATTTGATACAATTTAGGGTAAGATACCTGATGACTTGTACAAGAAACTTGTAAATAGGAAGAAGTGAGCATCAAAAGAAGATATAGCTATTAGAGAAAAGCTTGTAAGAAAACTTTGTGTTGTGAGAGATGAAGTACACTTCAATCAGATCATGAAGGATTTAAGCACCCATTTGAGAACCAAGAAGAGAACTATTCAGATTATGGGAGGTAGATATGAAGAAGTTAACACAAACAGAGCAAGAAATCATTAAGGTTATGTCAGAAAATGCTGCAGAATCATCAGTTGCAGCTGAATCTAAAGATCAAGTAGAAGAAGCAGAACAAGAGGACATTCCCTCTCCACCAACCATAAATATTGAGGACGAAGTCATGAATGTTGAAGGAACTAAGATCACTTTGGATAGTGATGATAACTTATTCAAGAATCTTGAAAACATTGTTGACAATTCGACTTTTGAAGAGCATGAGAGTACCAAAGGAGAAGAGAAGACATAAAACAAAATTGTAGAACCTAAAGTGACAGAGAAACAAGTACCTATTCCCACTCTAGAAGAAATTAGTCTTACACCTGAGATTGGCAAGAAAACTCAGATTGGTTCTATGATTGAGAATTTGGGAAAGGAAGTAGATGATGATGATAAGATGGAATAGATCACATCTTTGAATAAGATCATCAGAAAGAACAAGAAAGTAAAGAGCCTTGAAGGATGCCTGAAGGAGCTTACTGAGAAGTTACAAGGCATTATTACTACACAAATTGCAGAAGATGACCCTCTGGTAAGAGCAAAGAAAGTAATGAATACTTTTGATGATGAGTTTACAAATCTATCTGATATAGCAAAGATGAAAGCTCAAGAAGCTTATGAGGCCAAAACACTTTTGGACATTAGTCAGAATATTAGAAATGATATCAATAACCTTGATATCTGTATAAAGGATTTGAGAAAGAATTTAGAAAGAGGAAAATCCTTGTACATTCAATGTACAAAATTAGAGAACTTGGTAGTAGAGGAAGTTCAAAAGATGAAGATGAAGGAAGCAGAAATTCAGAATGAGATAAACCTTCTTTCGAGCCCTAATGTGAAGGTATTTGATATCGAGAAGAAAATTCACAAGATTTGTGATGAAATAAGAGTTTTGCAAGATGACAAGGACAAGATGCTAAAGAGATTCAGTCTTTTGAGAGAGCACATTTCTATAAACTTGAGCACTATTGAAGGGAAACTGGAAGAATGTCTTTTAACCAAGACATCTTTTCAGAAGTTTAGTTATGAAAATCTCGAAGCATGTGAGATTGCATCTTATGGATTGTGCGCACTACTCAGTGCGGCAGATTCAATTAAGAAATAATGGGAGAAAGAGTTAGAGGCTATGAAGATCAATTTTGCAAATTGTGTTGCAAGCCTACTGACTTTGCAATATTGAATTAAGGTATAACTTTTTGTGAACACAATTTTGTAACCCTCACTTTTTTTGTCATTGTTGTCAAAGGGGGAGAGATATATAGCAGAAAATTGATAAGGATACATACTCTTAGGGGGAGTATAGTATATGGAGAGGATTCATGAAGTCATAAGGATAGTATATATATATTTTGTATTATGGCCACAATTTTGAATTTTTGAAGTCTAAGACTTAGCCAATTTTCTCATATGTTGCCACCATTGACAAAGGGGGAGATTGTTGGCAATTTGGCTGAGTTGGTTACATAGATGTTGTCATTATGGAAACATATGATCTACATGAAGATCACACAGGTCAGAGAGCTAGTATGTCAGAGCATAATGCAAATTGTCTAAGTATGAGACATTGTGTTTTTACCAGTGAACCTGATGACAGTTTTGATTTGCGATGTTGATTGGAGTAAGTTCAGTGCTTGTGCACTTGAACATAAAAACTATGGTGACTATTGAAGACTCACCTCAGAGTGCAAGTTAGTACAACATGTACGAAAGAAGTTATGATAGTTTTACTTAAGGCAGTGTTAAGCCGATAGGACAGAATATGAAGATAGAATTGATAAAGAGTTAAGAGATTATTTTGTTTATCAAAATAATAACTTAACAATATAAAGGGACAACATCCTAGATGTTAACCCTTGGATAAAGATATTTTGTAATATGATATCCGAATGGAAAGTTATTAATCTTAATAACTTGTATAAAGATATGTAAATATGTAATTGTAAAGTAGAATTAAGAAGAGCAATGTATATGCGAATGTAATAGAAAAAGTGAAGAGTAGCGAAGAGATATTGATGCAAGCAGTATAAGGTTATGTACCTTGACGTATTTTTGTAATCAATGAATATTGTATATTACTTGTTTGGGTAGTGGGCTCATCTGGTAATCACATTTTGTACTGCCAACTCCTAATAGGGTTGAGGCTTCTAATAAGGCCTATAGTCCCTTAATCAGGACTGAGACACTATATGCATGTAATAGACTCCTAATAGGGTCAACATCCTTAATAGGATACTTTTGATTAGTGGATCTTTGTGGGTACCATCCCCACTGGGGTTTTCCCTTGGCCAGGGTTTCCTCAGGAACAAATAATGTGTTATGAGTTCTTTAGTTTTATTTCTATGCATGTTGTTTAGCTTCTTATGTTATGCATGTGTTAAGATAATCTGTTATTTACATAATTGGGCAAAAGTTAAAGTTTGTAGAATACTGATTCACCCCCCCTCTTAGTATTCCCTATTTCAAACACAATAATGGTCTTTGCTTAACTTCAAGGCCCACAAGGATACACACCCCTCTTTCATTGCTTCTTGCAAGTGGATCTCACCCCTCCTTATCAGTATTGGCTAAATCATAAACTAAAACATAAAATGTATAAAGGAAGTTAGAAAAAGTTGTGGTCAACAAATTTTGACCAAAGTGAGTTTTTAGCGAAATGGCGAACACATCACCATTTCACAAGTCATCAAATATTAACTTGAACATTACTTTTTGAAATGGTGAGTTTTTAACGAAATGGCGAACGCATCACCATTTACTTGTCGCTTATCTGATAAAGGAGCTAGTTAAATTATTATGAAGGGGACTTGAAGAGGTCACTTAAGTGGTTGTGATAGGGTAAAACCAATCAACTTCAAATTAGAATTAAAGTGACGTCTAGCTTATAAAACCCTAAGGGTTTATGAAGGTTTTTAAGCCTTAAGGGGTTTTTGAAGGCTTGTGGGCTTTTTTTTCTCATTTATGCATTCCAATTCAATGGACCTTCAAGAATCTTGTTGACATTTTTTAGAGATATGGTATGTATGTATTGATCTTTCTCTTAAATTTTATGTCAAATTTTTTTTTTTGAATATCTCTCAACTTAACAGTGACAAGTTTTGATCTCTTTGGAACACCCCTTAAAACCTAAAACCAATCACCTCCACACATACAATTACAATAAAACTTGTGTAATCATACTACAAAAGGTCATGTAGTTCATAGTCTCCTAGCTTAATAACCCCCAAAGTTATTGTGATTCAAATTCTAAGGATCTGATGGTGGGCTGAAATGGTCAACAGTTACATATGTACATTGATGTTCTCTATATTCCTAAATAACAGCTCGAAGGCTATTTTTCCTCATCCAAGGGCTTATGGTAGGGATATCCACTATCTCCATTTATTTTTATCAATTTTGTGGAATTCTTGGAAAGAATCACCACCAAAATTAAGATTGAAGGTAGATGACATGGTATTAAAATTTTGAGGGTGTTGAAGCTTCCTTAAATGTCTAATTTTCTATGATACTCTATTGATGGGGGAGTCATCTCTAAGAGAGGCTAGGGTAATGATATCTAATTTGGACAAACACTACTAGTCGGCCTTAGACAAGAGCATTTTGGCATAAATATGATATATTTTTTTGATACCTTTTATGGATAAGTCGAAAGAGATTTTGAGAATCATTGGGATTGTACATTAAGGAAAAGATGTAGGGATGATAAAATAGATAAGGGTAGTCTACCTTTTCCTAATGCACAATCACAAGGAATTAGTGCTTAGGACTTAAGCACTAAGTGAGTGCAATTTTCCTTCATGATAATGATTAGGATGAGTTGGATTTGAGGGAATATAATAGGATGATGCAAGATAGAAAGCTAAATAGGCAAAAAGGATAGGTTTTATTAGACTCAGAATGACAGAAAATAGAAAGGAAGCTATAGTGACTTGAAATAATAACCAGATAATAGTATTAAGTTGTATTTTCAATTTGGAGTTGATTTTTAGGGTATAGATCACCCTAGGTATTTTGTTCATGGGTATAGATTTCCCAGGTTACTATGTAACATGTAATTTCATCTAAAACTTTCATAGACAACCCATCAAATCTTATACTTTCTATATTTTCAAGGATAGGTCCTCCACCTATTCATGCACAATAGAAAATTGGGGAAAATTTTGTGGAAAGGGGTTTTCCTTGGTTGAATCTTGGTTGAGGAATGAACCTTGAAATTAAAAGAAAATTATATAAAAATAAAATATGTAAAGGTAAAGGTAAATGTAAATGTTAGATATACCTTATAAATGTGTATAACCTCATAAATGGATATTCAAATCACACATATTTGTGAAGATGCTTGTATGTTTCTTGAATTGTAGTTTTTGAACCCCATAATGTAGAAAGGAATAAAGGATGCCTTCACAATGCATAGATCTACAAATACTCCTCGTAGATCTTCAATATTTTTATGCTTGATGGAAACTTGCTTTGAAAGAAAAAAGGAATAATGCATGTGGATGGTCAAAGGGTTTTCTTAATTGATTGAGAAGTCCTCTACTTGGCCATCATGGGAGAGAGGCTTGCTACAATGGAGAATATTTCCTTCATGGATGTCTTGGATTCTTGAAGAATGCTAGATCTTGAATTTACTTGAACATATTGAGAGTAAATATGAAATATTGATCTTGGTCTATAATGGATGTCCAAATGAGGAGAGATAGGCCACTTATATGCCTCTCTTAATATTTTGGGATTCAAAATTTGAAGGAGGCCAACATGGGATCTAATATCTTGCTAAAACACCATAATGATCCACCCATTTAAATTTGGGCACAAATCTCAAGGAAAAAATTACCTAGGGTATTCTATTCCTAGGTATAGGTCATCCAGAGTATTTTGTTCCCAGTAATAGATTTCCTAGGGTATTATGTTCCCAGAATCAAATTGCCTAGGGCATTTTGTACTTGACAAAATAGGCCAAAATTTGAATGGGGAGTTAGGAAGGAGGAAAAGATGTTAGAAATGGAGGAGATAGATTGTTGGATTAGTCATAATGGACATGAAATCTTGAAATCACCAAAATAGGGCCTAATAAAGCATCTAATTACAAGTTCTTACATTCTAAGATGGCGCATGGATCAAAATTGGTAAGCTTTTTTCAAAAATTTCTAAACATCCCTCTTTTGTTGTAGCTAGTTGTATAATGGAAAATAGAATGAAATACTATAAGGTTAATACATCCCAAGTTCTAGCATAGATTGGAACACAAGACCACCACCATGTGAATCCGATTAGCATAATAAAGAGAGTAGGAGTGCCAATGTGAGATCTACACAATGTAGGGTTTTGATTCCTTATAGAAATGAAAAGAAAATGAAATGACAAATATGATATATAAAAGTAAGTACAAGAGAAAAGAGATAATAACAAGTGCACCTAGAAATAGAATGGAGAAAATTGTACTTAGAATATGAATTTGACTATCACCAGAATATTGAATCCTTGTGTAACTCCAGGTCTAAAAATCTGGGACCTAAAACTACATGTACCTAAAATTTCACAGAATGTTGGGAAGGATAAGTCAAGTTTCGACTTATTCCTAGTATTTTTTGCATGACTATGTTGCTATGCTTGGAAGAATTCTCTAGATTTATAGTCTAATTTAGACTATTTGAACCTATAGATATGAGAAATTTTGTGTGTGTGTGTGTGTGGCTATATAGGGGTTTTCCTTGGTCAACCCCCCATTTTGGTGATTCCCACCTCCACGAATAGTCATTATATTAGAGATAATCTATAGTGTTCATAAATCTAGAATATGTCTAAATTGCTAATGAGATGAAATTCATAAGAAAATGCCTAGATATAACCATGTGTGTGATAAAGTGAAACCCTATCATATAAATGAAATCAATATATGACTGAATGCATGCAAAAAATCAAAGATTTGGAATGTATATAAGTAAATATGAAGCACCATTGCATAAATCTAAAAATAACAAGGAATCATACTCGGCCCTAGATAGAAATAGTACTCCTATCCATCCTCATGATTCTTTTGAAACTCCGTGAATGTTGAAAATGTTGTCTTGGATTTTTTGAATGCTTGAGAAATAATTTAGGTATTTGATGTGTTACTATAACCGATGATGATGATAATGAAGACCAAAAATTATTAGAAATATACAATATTATAGAAGGATTAGATCATTTATTATCTTGTCAATGATGTCAAGCAATTAATTTTTGGTTTATATTGAGTTGCCATATCATTCAGAGTATGATATAAGTTGAGTGAGTTGAGGAAGAAGAGGAAGTGAAATGTTATGAAGTTGAAGAACTTATTTGGACATCTAATACATATCAAACAATGATAATATTATGATGATATAATTATTTTCTACTAAACATTTGATTATATCAAGTCGATAAAGAAGATTGGCCAAGTCGATAAACAAAATAGTTTGGTTATCGAGTAGGAAGAAGTCATCTGATAAAAGGAAAGTAAGTTTCAGTAAAGAGAAAGGAATTCAAGACACCGAGTAGAAGGTTTTAGTTACTGAGTGAAGTAAATAGAATTTTAGTTGAAGAAAAGAAGTTAGCCACCAAGTAAGGAACATAAATTAAATACAAGGATTAGAATGATATTTAATGATGAGCTATGTGTTGGATGTTTCTAATGCATTTAATATGTTTCATCACTACATAACATCGGCAACCTAATTGAGTGGTGTTACTATTTTCATTTCTGTTTTGTCACTAATGTCAACATATGTTTCTATGGAGAGAACATACTGGTTATTACAGTGTATGGATACTCTACAGATGATTTAGAATGTGTGAACATAGTTGTGTGTATAGAGAGGTGTTGTGATCTTATATCTAAGATCACATGATGTAATATTGCATATGTTAATATGATTTAGAACAATAGAGATGGGGGGTGAATCAGTTGTTCTCAGGTCTAGATGTATAAAAACAAACTTTAAAACTCTTCAACAAATCAAATCTAATAACCAACAACTACTTGGTCATTATTGATTGCATAACAGAAACATATAACAGTGCAGTCCACTTATCCAATAGTATCTAAGTTGTAAAACACATAAATGTTCAAACCAAAACATTCACACAAGTATCAACACCAAGATTTATAGTGGAAACCCAATTAGGGAAAAACTGATGAACTACAACTAATTTAGAACCAGAATGAAGAATCTATAATTTGAGATTACTAAGGAGTTGATGATTAGATATGCAAGATGATTAAATTAGTATTATGTTGTTATTGATGTCAACTAGCTTGATAGTACTTATCTTGTAAGTTACTATACCGACACATCTGAAGGAAGGTGAAAGAAATGAAGAACATAAATATTTACATGAGGAAGATGTATGTGACAGATGAGGATAAGGAATACACTGAGTAACTTGTTGATGAGTCTATGACTTGATGAAATTGACTTTGTTATGTTGCATTCATCTATGATGAAGAATAGAGTTGAAAGACACAAAGCGGTGTTGTTGGTAAATAAAGCATTTTAGTATACACCGACGAAGTGTAGTGTATATCGAGCACAGTATTAATTGAGCTTGTGTTCACCAATGCATTTCTTTGTTAACCGAGCAAAATAGAAAGGAATTAAATGATCAGTTTAGCCGTTAAAGTGATGAGCTGTAAAGTGTATGAAATCGAGGTAATAGATAATGTTTTTTATGAAGATCGATGGCTAACATAAATTAGAAAGGATTTAATGGAGTAGATTGAAATGTGTTACTGACACATCAGCCAAGGGAGCTTAAAGCGGAAAAATCTATGAATATGATTAAGTGGCAAAATCTGATGGAGGAAAAGAAAATGATTTACTCATCTATATAAGAGACATTGGTTTCATTATGAAAAAGATGATAGAAGAAGGAGATACCGCATAATTATCGCGTGGAGAAGTTTTCATGCATTTTGATCATATTGGTTAATGAGAACCGAGCTGTAGAACAGTTACCGAGCTACAAAGAGTTATTATGGATGGATAGTAAGTTGATATAGTATTGAATATGAAGTGTTATATTGGTAAAAAATATTTGAATGAGCTGAACATTGATCTGTAAACTGCAAACTGAAGTTGTTTTAAGGTAGATCATCTACTGTTACATATTTAACCATTGTACATAGTCAAATCTCCTAACTGAGTGGACTATGAAAGTCTTTTGATGTTTCATTCATAGAGTGAACATTGTTATCCTGTCAACCCCAGAGTGACTACTGGTTGGATGATAACTTTTGGTCTAAAATCCTCTAACAAGGTCACACCTAACAGTGTGTTTGTAACCTTTAATAGGGTTGGGTCTTCACTGACCTCACTTCAGAAGAGTGAACAATTTTGGGTTGCCGGTCCCAGGTGGTTTTTCCCTTCACAGGGTTTCCACGTTAAATTTCTTGTGTTATGTGTTGATTGTGATATTTGTTTGTTATCATACTTTTCATATTACATGTTAGATTTAATCAGTAATTATTATAAAGTTTAGATTGACAATCGGTAAATACACAGACAGTGAAAGTATTTTATGTTTACCGACTAGCAGAAGTAGTAGAATTATTTTGGATTATACATTTTGATTGGGACACTGGATAACTGATTCACCCTCTCAGTTATTCTAACAATTGGTATCAGAGCTTCGGTTGCTTAGATTAGAGTTTTAAGGACTTTAGCAAAAAGGTCTCAAGATGTATAAGAGGGAAGTGCCAAATCTGAACAAAGATAACTTCATAGTATGGAAAAGCCAGATGAAGTTGCACATATCTAGAATTGGGAATTCTACACTAGAACTAATGGAGAATGGCTACATTGAACCGACACTAGGTCCCTTGACTCTTGATCAACTGAAGGATAGGCATGAACACAATATTACTATGATGGAACTTGTTGCTGCCTGTACCGATGCTGAATTTAATGACATCAAGGAATGTGATACTGCTAAGAAGATGTGGGACAAGTTGACTCTAATATACAATGGAGATGCGAATGTTAAGAGAGCCAGAGTAGAAAGCCTAAGAGGTCGATTTGATGATATGAAGATGAAAGAAGGTGAGAACATTGTGCAATACACAAACAAACTAAAAGAGGTAGTACATGCTATTAGAGCATCTGGTGGAGTTATTGATGATGAAACAGTGATAAGCAAGATTCTCAAAACTTTGCTGCTAGTTTATGTGATTAGGATCTCTGTAATTCATGAAACAAGGGCTACATCCAACCTCACCCTTGACACTCTGATCGGTAAGCTTACAACCTTTGAATTGAATAACTTTGACAATAGTGTTGTACCTTCTATTGAATCCACTTTCATGTCCTTTTTGAAGATTGGTAAGTCTAGTAGCAAGAATGATAAGGATATTGATAGTGATAGTAATACCGATGATGAACTTGATGAGCTTGAAGCTCTTATGGCCAGAAGATTTCCCAAAGGTAAGGGAAGGTATAGAGGCAAGTTACCTCTAGCATGTTTTAATTGTAAAGAAGTTGGCCACATCACTGCTAGATGTTTGAATAAGAAAGATGATGATAGATCCAAAGACTGATCCAAAGGAAGCCATGGGAGGAGAGCCAACAGAGGCTACCGACACAACAATAGAGACAACTGAGATAGCTATGAAAAAAGGAAAAATGTATGTTACATAGCTGAAGAATTTGAATCTGAATCTGACACTGATGATGATGTAGAAGTAGTATTTGTTGCTATGAAGGATGATTCAAAGGAAGAAGAGAAACATGAAGAGACATCACTGATCTCTAAAGTAAGCATAAATGATACATGGATAATAGACAGTGGCTATACACATCATATGACTGGTGATATAGAGAAATTTGATCTAATTGATGAATATGATGGTGGGTTTGTTAGAATGGGAAATGATGCACCTTGTATGGTGAGAGGTAAAGGTTCACTGATGATTAATGACATAATAAAATGTGAGAATGCATACTGGGTAGATATACTGAACTACAATTTGATAAGTGTGTCACAGTTGAACAAATCAGGACACCGACTTGCTTTTGAGAGTAGAAAGGTAAGAATCTATGATGATGGAGGAAGACTTGTTGGAACCGGTACACAATCCTAAGGTAATCTATTTTATCTTGATATTGATCAGTCTTCTTATTTATTAATGAAAGATGAAGATGCATGGTTGTGGCATAAGAGGTTAGGTCATGTGAATTTTGATAACATGGTCAAGATTAGTAAGAAGAAAAGAGTTAGAGGATTGCCTAACTTGTCAAAACTGGATCATGCTATGTGCCATGAATGTTAGAAAGGTAAGATGACTAAGTCCAGTTTTAAAAGAAAAGACTACTCAACAAAAAAGATATTTGAATTGATTCATATCGACCTATGTGGTCCTATGAGAACTCAGAGCTATTATGGTGATAGATACTTTATTCTTTTTGTTGATGACTATAATAGAATGATGACTGTTATGTTCCTGAAAGAGAAATCTGAAGCTTTTAAGTTGTTTAAATGGTATAAGGCTAAGGTAGAAAAAGAGACTAGAAAATAAATTAAATGCTTAAGATCTGATAGAGGAGGTGAATTTATCTTTGATGAATTCACTAATTTTTGTAATGAGAATGGCATTAAGAGACATGTCTCTACACCGAGAACACCTTAGCAGAATGGGATTGTTGAAAGAAGGAATAGGTCAATCATTGACTATGCTAGAACACTAATGCTACAAAAGAATGTTGCTCAGACATATTGGAGGGAAGCTGTCAGCATAGTTGTATATGTTCTTAACTGAGTACAACTGAAGGACACCAACTGGACACCTTATGAGCTATGGTTTGGACACAAACCTACTGTAAGTTATTTCAAAATTTTTGGAAGAAAATGTTTTATTTTGAAAGATGAGAGAAATGGGAAATTTGATTCTAAAGGTGATGAAGGAATATTCTTAGGATATTCTACTAAGAGTAAAGCATACAAATGTCTGAATAAGGTTACAAATAAGATGATTGAAAGTACTAATGTTCATGTTGATGAGTATGATGACAAACACAGAAGAAAGAAAGGAACCATAAGACTATGGTAGATTCACTTACATTGAACTTCTTGACTATCTACTGAAGTCGCAACCTGTGATAACCGGTCAGCAGGAAAATAACCCTGAGGAACAGGAAAGGGAAACCGATGAACAAGATGGTGCTACCGAGCAAGAAAATGAACCTAAACAGGATGAACAAGAAAGAAGAAACTGAGTATTGGCTAGTTTTGTCAGAAGACATCATCCTGAGACATAAATTATTGGAAATAGACAAGCTGGAATGCAGACAAGAAGCAAAACAAGACAAGGTACATGTCTAGTTTGTGAATTTGAACCAAAGAATGTGAAAGTTGCATTAGAAAATGAAGAATGGGTTAATGCAATGAAGGAGGAAATAGAACAAATAGAGAAAAACAAAACTTGGTCCTTAGTACCCTGACCTAAAGATAAGAATGTTATCAGTACTAAATGGATATTCAAAAACAAAATGAATGAAAATGGTGAAGTGACAAGAAATAAAGCGAGATTGGTATGCAAGGGATATGCACAGGAAGAAGGCATTGACTATGGGGAAACATTTGCACCTATTACTAGATTGGAAGGAGTTAGAATGTTACTTGCATATGCTACACATAAGAAATTTAAGGTTTATCAAATGGATGTGAAATCAACATTTCTGAATGGTATACTTGAAGAAGAGGTCTACATAGAACAACCTGAAGGAGTCGTTGATCCAGACAATAGAAACATGGTATGTAGATTACACAAAGCTTTATATGGTTTGAAGCAAGCATTGAGAGCATGGTATGAAAGACTGCACACTTACTTGTTAAGTATTGGATTTGTAAGAACTAGTGAGAACAACAATTTGTACATGAAAGGTGATACTGATGACACTATTATTATTGCTGAAATTTTTGTTGATGATATTATTTTTGGAGGTCAAGATCATGTATGTAAATCTTTTGCTGATGACATGAGGAATGAGTTTGAAATGTCTATGTTCAGAGAGATTAAATTCTTCCTCAGATTACAAGTGATACAACAGATTGATGAGATATTCATCACATAGTCCAAGTACATAAAGGAAGTCATGAAGACATTTGGCATGGAAGATGCTAAACCTATGGGAGCACCGATGGCTACTGGAAGTAAATTGACAAAGGAAGATGGAACTACAGAGGTAAACCATAAACTTTACCGATCCATGATTGGTAAGCTCATGTATGTAGTTCACAGTAGACTAGATATAGCACATGTTGTGGGAATTGTTGCTAGATATTCTGCTAATCCTAGAGAATCACACATGATTTCTACTAAAAGGATCTTAAGATATCTAAAAAAGATAGAGGATTATGGATTATGGTATCCTAAGGAAGGTAATTTTGAGCTGAAAGTTTATACCAATGCTAATTGGGCTGGAAATGTGGATGATAGAAAAAGTACCATTAGAGGAGCATTTTTCTTTGGTGAAAAACTTGTAACTTGGACAAGTAAAAAGCAGGCTTGTATTTCTCAGTTTACAACTGAAGCAGAGTATGTTTTTGTTGCTACTAATTGCTCAAACATTGCATATATCAAGCAAGTGTTGGAAGGAATGAATGAGGTAATCACTGACCCGGTGATCATATACTGTGACAACACAAGTGCTATTAGTATTTCAAAGAATCCTGTGATGCACTCTAAGGCAAAGCATATATCAATTAAGTATCACTACTTAAGAGAACAAGTGCAAGAGAAGAAAGTAAAGTTAGAATTTGTTACATCTAAATAACAACTTGCAGACATTTTTACAAAGCCTCTACCAAAGGAAACTTTTGAATATTTGAGGACTAGACTTGGGGCCTGTCCCCTATCTATCGGTCACTAATGTGATCTAGATGTTGCATCAGCCTAATCTTATTAGAAGATCATTCATGTTGATGCAACATAGTTCACACTTTGGATTTTGTTCAAGGTTGTGATTAAGTTTGAAGACCTGAAACAGATTGGGATATTAGTATACTAAGATACAAAGGAAGTAATGGACAATAGAGAGTTACTTAGCTACTACAGAGTTGATTATTTATTTGTTTCTTTGGCATTGTTGTCAAAGGGAGAGATAAATAATATGAAAAGAAAAGGAGATATACACCAATGAGAACTATCTAAGGGAGAGATAATCTGAAAGGAACTTGAGAACTAAAAAGGTTATATCTGCAAAATGACAAAGCTATATTTTATAATGTTGTTTTAGTAACATAGTGATTAAACATATTAAGCTAAGAGCTTACACTACACAACATTTGATCACAGAGTTGTCGAAGACATGTTTGGTATGTGTATAGTACATTTCATATTACTTGAGTTGCCATCAATGCCAAAGGGAGAGATTGATGAACTACAAATGATTTAGAACTAGAATGAAGAATTTGTAATTTGAGATTACTGAGGAGTTGATGATTAGATATGCAAGATGATTAAATTAGTATTATGTTGTCATTAATGTCAACTAGCTTGACAGTACTTATCTTGTAAGTTACTATACCGACACATCTGAAGGAAGGTGAAAGAGATGAAGAATAGAAATATTTACATGAGGAAGATGTATATGATAGATGAGGATAAGGAATACACTGAGTAACTTTTTGATGAGTCTATGACTTGATGAAATTGACTTTATTATGTTGCATTCATCTATGATCAAGAATAGAGATGAAAGACACAGAGCAGTGTTGTCGGTAAATAAAGCATTTCAGTATACACCAAAGAAGTGTAGTGTATACCGAGTGCAGTATTAATTGAGCTTGTGTTCACCAATGCATTTCTTTGTTAATCAAGCAAAACAAAAAGGAATTAAATGATTAGTTTAGTCGTTAAAGTGATGAGCTGTAAAGTGTATGAAATCGAGGTAATAGATAATGTTTTTTATGAAGATTGATGACTAACATAAATAAAAAAGGATCTAATGGAGCAGATTGAAATGTGTTACTGACACATCAGTTGAAGGAGCTTAAAGTGGAAAAATCTATGAATATGATTAAGCATAAAAATCTGATGGAGGAAAATAAAATGATTTACTCGTCTATATAAGAGACATTGGTTTCATTATGAAAAAGATGCCGGAAGAAGGAGATATTGCAAAATTATCATGTGGAGAAGTTTTCATGCATTCTGATCATACTGGTTAATGAGAACCAAGTTGCAAAATAGTTATTGAGCTACAGAGGGTTATTACCGATGGATAGTAAGTTGATATAGTATTGAATCTAAAGTGTTATATTGGTCAGATATATTTGAATGAGCTAAACATTGATCTGTAAACTACAAATTGAAGTTGTTTTAAGGCAGATCATCTACTGTTACATATTTAACCATTGTACATAGTCAAATCTCTTAACCGAGTGGACTATGAAAGTCTTTTGATGTTTCATTCATAGAGTGAACATTGTTATCCTGTCAACCCCAGAGTGACTGCTGGTTGGATGATAACTTCTGGTCTAAAATCCTCTAAAAAGGTCACACCTAATAGTGTGTTTGTAACCTTTAACAGGGTTGGGTCTTCACTGACCTCACTTCAGAAGAGTGAACAATTTTGCGTTGCCGGTCCCAGGTGGTTTTTCCCTTCACAGGGTTTCCACATTAAATCTCTTGTGTTATGTGTTGATTGTGATATTTGTTTGTTATCATACTTTGGCATATTAAATGTTAGATTTAATCGATAATTATTATAAATTTTAGACTGACAATCGGTAAATACATAGACAGTGAAAGTATTTTATGTTTACCGACTAGCAGAAGTAGTAGAATTGTTTTGGATTATACATTTTGATTGGGACACTGGATAAATGATTCACCCCCTCTTAATTATTCTAACAAAAACCACTTTGTAACATGTTACTATTATGTTCACTCTTTTGAAGTGAGCTCGGTGAAAAGCCAACCTTGTCAAAGGTTACAAACACACTGTCAGGTGTGACCTGGTTAAAGGATTTAAACCACTCTCTTAAAAGTGCACCATGTTATAGGAATTACATACACTCCATTAGAATGTAGCCTTGTTCAAAGGATTTATACCTATGACTATTAGGTCAACCTTTGTTAAAATGATTTTGACTGATACAATGGTTATAAAGTAGCAGTAGTATTGATCTAAAAAACATACAACTCACTTTGCAAATATCAAATCCAATTTCGTACACATATGCTAGCTTACTGACTATGAATCCTTACAATCTCTATCACTGATCTTCTTAGAACTCTCTTCAAGCAATCACAACACTTCTCCTTTATCCTTCTTTTCTTGTACAGTCAATAACATCAACAATACTTTCAGCATCCTCTCCTCTTCAACCTCTAGCTTAGGTTTCCTTAATACTTCCTCTATTAGGTCAATAAATCTTTTGCTACTTAATCTCCTTCATAGATCTTAGGGTTAGGTTAGATTCATTGAATCCATCCTACTTTATGTTCTTCGGCTATCCTTCTAGAAATATCTCAGATCTCTTAATAGATTTACAATAAAATGTTTTACAGTGCATTAAATGCTTTCATATAATCAATAAATAAAGTCAACATGTTTTACATAATCCAAGAATTCAACGATGTCGACTAGAAATCTGAATTCTCCCTCAAATGTAAAATATTGACACTCGGTCAATATAGTGTTCAACTTCTCAGTCTTCACTAGAAAGCTCGGTCACCTCAAAAATTATTTCCTCGGCTAATACTATCTTCCTCGACAATTAACTGATGTTCAGTCAACACTGAATTTACTCGACATATACTAGCTTGGTCGACACTAACATCACTCGACTTAAACTAGATTTCTTCACTTTTTCTCAGTTAAGCCTACTAGTTTAGTCTTAATTCTTACTTAGAAAAACAATACATTATCTTATCATTGTACCACATAATCAAGTACTCATTGAAGTATCAAGATAACTCAACCTTTCCTTAGGTGCTATTGTTACCAACCTTGCCTTTCCCCTTAGCAACAATCAAATAGATATAATACTTTCTTAAATAGCAACAGTCTTACCAGTTAAGGTTTGACATCAATGACAATACAACAATTGCTTCAATTACAATTTCCAACAATCTCCCTCTTTGGCATTGATGGCAACATCATATGAATATCACATGAATTAACAACCAATCTAAAACTTATCTGTCCATCAAAAATATTTATAATATCCTTAGCTTCATTTTGATACAGAATCAATTAGCCATGCTTGTATGACCGTCCATTGAATTTCTCCCTCTTTCTTGATTTTCCATGAAAATTTCATTCTGTGTATTCATCTGTGATCATCTCCCTCTTTGACAAAAATGCTAAAGAAACAACTAAAACATACATCCCACAGATGTAGATATCATCTCTTCAGTTCAGTAATAGTATTTCTCCCTCTGTCATCTTTGCTTATGACTGGTTCTTGGCTTACTATGCTTTTCACAACTCTAGGCTGCTCCTAAAGTGTGACTTGTCTCTGCATCAACTTGTTAGATACTCTTTGTAGTACATTTGATGTCGTGCTCCTAGCTTGAATAGGTAGCCTTAGTTAGGGCCCCTAATTGACTTCTTAGGTATTCATGAGCTTCTTTAGGTAAAGCCTTAGTGAATATGTCTGCTAGTTGTTCCTTTGTATTCACATATTCCATTCAAACCTCTTTATCTTGTTCCAGTTCTCTCAAGTAATGATACTTGATGGAAATGTGTTTGGTCTTTGTGTGCATCACTAGATTCTTAGAGATGTTGATAGCACTTGTGTTGTTACAGAAAATGAGAACTGGTTCAGTGATTTCTTCTTTCATGCCTACCAACAATTACTTTATCCATATCAAATTTGAATAGTTCACAGCTGCAACCACATACTCGGCTTCAACAGTAGATTGGGAAATACAATTTTGTTTCTTACTTGTCCAGGAAACTAATCTCTATCCAAGAAAGAAAGCTCCACCACTAGTACTCTTTCTATCATCTACATTTCTTGCCCAATCAGCATCTGTATACACTCTCAGTTCAAACTTCTCATGCTTCTTGTAGTACAATCCATAGTTAGCAGTCCCTTTCAAATATCTCATTATTCTTTTGACATCCATCATGTGAGTTTCCTTAGGATTGGCAGAGAATCTTGCCACAATCTCAACAACTAATGCAATATCTAGTCTACTATGTACAACATACTATAGCTTTCCAATCATAGATCTATACAAAGTCTAGTTAACTTCTACAACATCATCATTTTTAGACAACTTTTGTCCAATATCCATGGGAGTACTTGCTGGCCTTGAATCTTCCATACCAAAGGTTTTCAGTGTCTCATGAACATATTTAGATTGGGTGATGAAAATTCCTTTCCCCATCTAATACACTTGTAAACCAACAAAAAATTTGATCTCCCCAAACATACTCATTTCAAATTTAGTTTGTATTTCATTTGAAAATTTCTTACACAAGGCATCTTGTCTACCAAATATAATATCATCTACAAAGATCTTAGCTAACAAGATTCCTTTACCTTCTTCATCTTTCATGTACAAATTGCTTATGTCATTTGTCCTTGAGAATCCAATATGTATTAGGTAGTTGTGCAGTCTCTCATACCATGCTCTGGGAGCTTGCTTTAGTCCATATAGTGCTTTATTCAGTTTTCAAACCATGTGTCTTTTGTTTGGATCAAAAAATCCTTCTAGCTGTTCAATATACACTTCTTCTTCTAATATACCATTTAAAAATGCAGACTTAACATCCATTTGGTATACCTTGAAATCTTTATAGGCATCATATGCAAGCAGAGTTCTTATTCCTTCCAATCTAGCTACAGGGGAAAATGTCTCCCATAATCTATTCCTTCTTCTTGTGCATAGCCTTTACATACCAACCTAGCTTTGTTTCTTGTGATATGACCATGCTCATTCAACTTATTACAAAATACCCACTTTGTCCCAATGACATTCTTATTTTCTGGCCTTGGCACTAGAGTCCAGGTATCATTCTTCTCTATCTGTTATATCTCTTCAATCATTGCTTCTATCCAATCATCATTCTCTAATGCCTCCTTTGTTATCTTAGGCTCAAATTCACATAGTAAACATGTTGGATCTCTTGTCTTGCTTCTAGTATCTTTATCTCCAATAATTTGTTCAGGCTTGTGATGTCTCCTTACATATTGTGCTAGAATAGGTTTTTCTCTCCTTTCATTTTTCTCATCAGGTTCACCAACAAGATTGTCAGATGCTCGACAACCTCTCCCTGATAATTGACAGCTTCTTCCTATCGCTCGACACGTTCTTCTTCTCTCTTGGCATTGTTTTCTTGATGCCTGACATTGCTTACCCGAGACTCAACATCAGGTGCAAGTCTATCACTTGCCTCTCCTTCCTCTATATACAAAAAAGATCTACAATCTTCTGGTTCTCTTTTATTGTCAGCTTCATTTTTCTTTGCATACTCATCAACTTTAACATTCACACTTTCCACAATTTTGTTAGTTTTAGAGTTCAAACACTTAGAAGCTTTAATTTTTGTGGAATAGCCTAGGAATATACCCTCATCACTTTTAGCATCAAATTTTCCATTTCTACTATCCTTTAATAGGTATCATTTACTTCCAAAAATTCTAAAGTACTTTACATTAGGTGCATACCCATGCCACAACTCATAAGGTGTCAGATTTGTACCTTTTTTGATCTGTACTCAGTTAAGAGTATAAACATATGTACTTACAACTTCTTTCCAATATTTTTGTGCAACATTATTTTCAATCATTAATGTCCTTGCACAATCCAAAATAGATTTGTTCCTTCTCTCTGCTATACCGTTCTGTGGAGGAGTTCTAGGTGCAGACATCTATCTTTTGATCCCTCTATCATTACAAAACAAATTAAATTAATTGGATATAAATTCTCCACCTTAGTCAGATCTTAGACACTTCAGGTTCCTACCTACCTCCTTTTCAACCTTAGCCACATACCACTTAAAAAATTGAAAAGCATCAAATTTTTCTTTTAAGAACATTACATGCATCATTCTGGTATAATCATCAACAAACATGATAAAATATCTAGCACCACAATATCTTTGTACACCCATTGGTCCACAAAGGTCAGTATGAACCAAATCTAGGGTATTCTCAGAAGTAAAAGTTTTGCTCTTGAAACTAGACTTTGTCATCTTACCCAACTGACATTCTTTGCCCATTACATTCTTAGGTTTCTTCAATCTAGGTAGACCTCTCACTTTATTTTTCGTACTAATTTCTACCAGATTATCAAAGTTAACATGACATAGCCGCTTATGCCATAACCAAATATCATCAAGTTGTGCAATCATACATGTTTCTTCATATAGGTCTAGATAGAAAAAATTACCTCTAGTCTGTTCTCCACTTCCAATTAGTTCACCAGTGGCATCAAATGTTTTGGCCTTTCTGTGATGAAATTCCACTCGGTAGCTAGTGCTATTAAGTCATACAATACTTAGTAGATTATAGTTAAGACCCTCAACCCAATAAGCATTTTCACAAGTGATCTTATCAGTCAGCTTAATCAATACTTTTCCTCTAACAGGACATGGTACATCATTACCAAATTTCACACTCCTACCTTTATAATGATCTAAGGTAGCAAACTTACTCTTGTCACCAGTCATATGATGTGAACAACCACTGTCAATAATCCATTTATCATTTTTGTTCACATAAGATATCAATGCAATTTTCTCATCCTCATCAGATTCATCTTTCTTTGCAACATAAACAACCTCAATTTCAAAATCATCACTATCAGTGTCAGTCTCTTCTTCGGCAATATAGCAGGATTTCTTACCTTTTCCTTTGTAGTCATTGTATCTTCGGTAACCTCTATCTTCTCTTTTGTCTTTATGCTTTCTATCTCTTTCTTCATCCTTATCATCCCTGTCAGGACATCTAGCAGCTATATGACCAACTTTATTACATGAAAAACATATAATAGGGAGTTTACCTTTGTACTTTCCTTTTCCCCTTTTCAGTCTTCTAGCCATAAGAGCTTCTAGATCCTGAAGTTCTTCATCAGATATGTCATTGTCACTTTCACTTTCAATTTCACTAATGCATCTTTCTTTTTCCTTCTTTGACTTACTCAGAACCATTTGTGACTTAAAATCAGATTCAATATTACTGATAGTGAAGTTATCATAGTTAGAAAGTTCAAAAGAAGTAAGCTTACCAACAAAACTTTCCAAAGTAAGAGCATTGGTAGAGTTACATCTAGATTCCTAAATTGTAGAAATTTTGATTGTATAGAGAGGACACAAAGTTCTCAATACTTTACCTATTATAGTTTCATCATCAATAGTTCCATTTGCTCCTCTAATAGCATTTACAACTTCTTTTATTCTACCACAATATTGTGTAACCTTTTTCAAAGGATTTATACCTTGACTGTTAGGTCAACCTCTATTAAAATGATTTTGACTGATTCAATGGTTAGAAAGTAGCAGTAGTATTGATCTGAAAAACATACAACTCACTTTGAAAATATCAGATCCAATTCTATACACATATGCTGGCTTACTGACTGTGAATCTTTACCATCTCTATCACTGATCTGCTTGAAACTCTCTTCAAGAAATCACAACACTTCTCCTTCAGCCTTCTCTGCTTGTACAATCAATAACATCAACAATACTTCCAACATCCTCTCCTCTTCAACCTCTAGCTTAGGTTTCCTTAATACTTCCTCTATTAGGTCAATACATCTTTTGCCGCTTAATCTCCTTCGTAGATCTTAGGGTTAGGTCAGATTCATCGAATCTGTCCTACTTTATGTTCTTCAGCTATCCTTCTAGAAATATCTTAGATATCTTAATAGATTTACAATAAAACATTTTATTGTGCATTAAATGCTTTCATACAGTCAATAAATAAAGTTGACATGTTTTACATAATCCAAGAATTCAACGATGTTGGCTGGAAATCTGAATTCTCCCTCAAATGTAAAATACTGACGCTTGGTCAATACAGTTTTCAACTTCTCGTTCTTCACTAGAAAGCTTGGTCACCTCAAAAATTATTTCCTCAGCTAATACTATCTTCTTCGACAATTAACTGATGTTCAGTCAACACTGAATTTACTCAGCATATACTAGCTCGGTCAACACTAACATCACTCAGCTTAAACTAGATTTCTTCACTTTTGCTCAGTTAAGCCTACCAGTTTAGTCTTCATTCTTACTTAGAAAAACAATACATTGTCTTATCATTATGCCACATAATCAAGTACTCATTGAAGTATCAAGATAACTCAACCTTTCCTTAGGTGCTATTGTTACCAACCTTTCCTTTCCCCTTAGCAACAATCAAATAGATATAGTACTTTCTTAAATAGAAACAGTCTTACCAGTTAAGGTTTGACATCAATGACAATACAACAATTGCTTCAATTGCATTTTCCAACAACATATTGGTTGAGTTGCAAAAGATTTGGTGAAGATTGGTTACTGTACAATGACAGTGGAAGTCGATAGAGTAAGTATTTGTGTTTTGAGTATATCTTACAAGCGATGTGGATCTAGTATATGTGAGCTTAAGGGATGTAAGATAATACACCGAGGAATGTTAGTTGATCTTAGCAAGTCATGGGATGCATGATGACATAAGTTGTGGTGTGTGTTCTAGAGGAGACCTGTCTGGGGCTGACTTCAGAATCTTAGCATGTGTTATGGATTGCGAGCATGGATTACAGATATAGGATCTTAACTATTAAATTGTAATTGTTGTATACTTGTTTTAGATACCATGTGTATCTTAGCAAGGTGTTATATGATTATTTGTATATTAGGAAAGCCTAATTGGCCAACCTGATCATTTATTTGTAATAGGGTATATATGTAAGATCTTTTCTTTTGAAAAGATATAAGGAATGATGCGGATGTAAGTGAGAAATGTGTAAGTTGTGAATTTCTATCTGATATATGTAGAGAAGAGGATATTATATGTACTTCATCAGAACTGATCAAGCAAAGATAGTTTCTATTAGACAGTTCACAAGGATTGTGTATTTTCCTTATATACACCTGTGTTGCAAACAATGAGTTCTGGAGGTGGACATAACCTTCTTTGGGAAGTCATCCTACTCTTTTTATTTGACTCCTAACAGGGTCTGTCCTTTAATAGGAACTATGTAGTGTAATGTTTCATTAAGCTCCTAAGAGGGCTAATCTTCTAACAAGGATACTATAATCTCAGTACATCATTAGTGGGTGTTAATTGCCACTGGGGTTTTACCTTTAACAGGGTTTCCTCGACAAAAAAATATTGTGTTTTGTGTTGGCATTCATTGTGTTATCATTCTATTTAGTGTTGCTACTATTTAAAGTTTAAATTGTAATAATCTTTCATACAACTAATTCACCCACCCCTCTCTCAATTGTATTGGTGGACTATTATTCCTAATAATTGGTATCAGAGATATTGTTCCTTAGAGAGAAAGCTTAATAGCTTGAGGTGATCTTGGAGATGTAATTCTATAGGAAGGATAGTCCAAAATTTGATCCTAAAAACTTTGATAGTTGTAAGAACAAGATGCGAACTCATTTTCTATGTTTGGGCATCGACTACTGGATGATTACAAAGAATGAGGTAACCATGAAGACTGAGAATGAATTAGACAAAGCTACTGATGAGGAAAATAACATATTTTCTTATAATATGGTCGCAAGGGAAGCATTGGTCAGTGCACTCTCTGAAGGAGAATTTACTGAGGTAAAAGATCTCGATTCAACACACTAGATTTGGGAAAGATTAGAAGCATTATATGTGTGTGTGTGAAAATTGTACCTGATCTGTAAACACAACACTTCAGTAAAACATTAGAGGTTAGTGATAATCAAAATCGTGCAAAATTGAAAGCTATCTAACCAAGCAATTTATTGCCTTCTAATAGGTGCGAGATTAATGTTCTCAAATTATTATCGAGATTAGTGACCTAGACGACACCTAAATGAAGGATTTGAATGGAATTGATCTAGATATGAAATATGAATGCAATTAATCTATTTTTTTGGATTTTTCTATGCAATAAGAATGAATGAAAAACTGATATGAAATTAATCTATATGAAAATTGATATGCTATGCTAATCTAACAATGATATGAAATATGAATGCAAAAATAAGATTGATCTCACAAAGATGTCGATTCGCAAGAGCTTTGATTCTTCAATTCCAATTCTCCAGCGTGATTGTGCAAAATATGAGATGCTTGGATGCAAATTTGAGAGATGAATTATGAAGAGCTGAGCCTTATTTTTATAGAAATCCAAGGCTTTGGAGGTTGTGAAAGAAAGCCATAAATCACTCAAATAACTCAGGTTGATTTTTGAGTTATTTTTAAATAAAAGATAATTAACTCACAAAAACATGCAAAAGCTCAGTTTTAACTCAAAATAGAGTTTAGCTTTAATTGATAATTGATAGTTGTTTGCTTTTGTGATTGTGCATGTTTTAATTATGAATTAATTTAATAATAAAGTGATTTATTTCTAACTTAACTGATTTTTGAAAATAAATAATTAATTTATGGGTTAATTAACTATTTTACCAAACTTTTATTAAAAACTATATTATTAAATAATGACAACTTGCTTTAATTAATTAAATAAGAATTTAATCAATTATTCATATGATATTAGATTTATTGTCAAAATTAAATAATACAATTAATAATAGATAAAATTAAATTTAATTACACAATTAAGTGGCAAATATTAAATCTAATTAATTAAATATAAAAATATTCAATTAATCAAACTTTAGGATAAATGTGATTTATTGCCAAATAATTATTAAATTAAAGATAATTAAGATAATTATGATGATTAGGAATATTACTAGGAATATTCCCCGATGTAGAATTTAAGATAATCAATTATGATTCGATGATGTTTAGATGTGCCTTAGATTAGGACTTTGATGTCAATTTCATATGATTTGTTGATATAGGAGATTAATGAACATAAAGCCCATTTTTGGGGTATTACAATATGAAGCAAACAATTTTACTAAGAAAGAAAAGTTGCAGAACTGGAAAACAAGAATGGAGAACCTGAAAATGAAAGATGATGAAAATATTAGAGCTTATGTGCAAATAGTTACTAAGGTTGTAATTAGAATAAAAAATTTAGGAGGCACTTATGGAGAGGAAGAATTCATTGCAAAGATTCTTAGATCATTGACACCTATTTACAAGACCAAAGTGCAAGCTATAGAAGATATTATACCTTTGACTGTAAAATTTAGCATAGAAATGTTGATTACAAAGATAACTACCTTTGAAGCTACAGAGATGGGAGATTCTCTACCTAAAGTTGAGAAAGCATTTAAGGCATCTACACATAAAAAGATAGTATGTGGAGTTGTGAGTACCAATAGTGATAATATAAGAGAAGAACTTGGTGAATATGCTAATGAATGGGGACAGATACAAGAAGAAGAAAGAAAGCTAAATGAGCTTTTTGCCCTGATCGCTAGAAGAGAAAAGAGAGGTAAGGGTAAATTTGAAGGAAAGCTACCTTTGAAATGTTTTTCAAGCAATAAGTTAAGTCACTTTGCATCTAGATGTCCTACAAGAGTTCCTAAACACAAACCTAAGTTTCTCAAGCCTAAGTATTCAAAGGAAAAGGAATGTTATTATTCTAGTGAAGGTATTTCTGATGATGATTTTGATGAGGAGATTGGATTTATTGCTATCAAAGATGAAAAACTATTACATGAAGAAAAAGCTTTAGTATCACATGTTGATAAGAAATCTGAATGGGTTATAGATAGCAGTTTCTCACATCATATGACTGAAGATAAATTTATTTTTGTTAAACTAAAGAGGTATGATGGTGGTGTTGTAAGATTCAGACACAATGTTCCTAAATCTATCATAGGAATAGGATCTATTTCTTTGGATGGAAAGACTAACACTGACAATGTACTACTTGTTGATGGACTTAAGCATAACTTGTTGAGTGTTGGACAACTGATGGACAAAGGTTATCAATTGAAATTCATTGATGGGAAATGTTTTATCAGAAGTAAGATAGGAAAATTGATTGCAATTGGTACTAAATCTAGAGGTAATATATTTGAATTAAATACATCTGAAGCTTCTTGTTTTGTTGTGAAGATATATGATAGTTGGTTATGGCACAAAAGGTTTTTTCATGTCAATTTTGATAATATTGTGAAGGAAAGATTGACTAATGCAGTGAGAGACCTACCAAAAATTGTAAAACCATCTAACACTATGTACATAGAATGTGTTATGGGAAAGCAGACGAGAAGAAGTTATAAAAATAAATCATATACATCAAAAGGAAAGTTTGATCTGATACATACAAACCTATGTGGACATACAAGGACAAGATTATACTATGGTGAAAGGTACATTATACTTTTTGTTGATGAATTTTCCAAAATGATGTGGGTCACTTACTTGAAAGAGAAATAAGAAGCATTTGACAAATTCAAGTTATTCAAAGAAAAAGTAGAAAATGAATCAGGATTAAAGATAAAATGTTTGAGATCAAATAAAGGTGGAGAGTTTAATTCAAATATATTCAATTTATATTGTGAAGAACATGGAATACAAAGACAAACATCCACTCCTAGGACTCCATAACAAAATGGGATAGCAGAGCAAAGAAATAGAATAGTATTAGATGCTGCTAGGACAATGTTGCTAGAAGGAAATGTATCTCATGTACATTGGATATAATTTGTTGGGACAACAATATACACATTGAATAAAATTCAAATCAGAGAAGGTACAAGTAAGACTCCTTATGAATTGTGGTTTAACCATACTCCTACTGTAAAATATTTTAGAATATTTGGTAATAAATGTTATATCAAAAGAGATGATGAAATAGGGAAATTTGATGCTAGAAGTGATGATGAATTATTTCTTGGTTATTCTACTAAAAGAAAGGCTTACAAATGTTTTAACCTAAGATTGAAGAAGCTGATTGAAAGTAACAATGTGAAGATAGATGAAAAGTTTCAGATACAAGAGAGAATGTATGACTGTTATCATAATACAAAAATCAAGGAAGATGCTATTACAGAAGAACAAGAACATGTTGAGATTAACTGTGAGAATGAGATTTGTGATGAGGACACAAATTAAGTTTCTAAGACTCCTAAGACTCAGAGGTATGTTAAGAAAGACCATCCTGAAAAACAAATTATTGGTAATGTAAGTCAAGGTATGATGACTAGATAAAAGATAAGGGAAGAAATTTGTTTGATTTGTCAAGTTGAACTAAAGACTACTGATGAAGCTTGTAGAGATGAATCTTGGATCAAAGATATGTAGGAAGAGTTAGATCAAATAAAGAAAAATAACACTTGAGAATTGGTTCCTAGACCTAAAGACAAAAATATAATAGGAACTAAGTGGGTTTTCAGAAACAAAATGAATGAAGAAGGAATTATTGTAAGAAACAAAGTAAGATTGGTTTGCAAAGGCTACTCACAACAAGAAGGCATAGATTTTGAAGAGACATTTTCTCCTGTTGCTTGGTTGGAAGCTGTGAGACTATTTATGGCCTATGTTGCACATAAAGACTTCAACGTATATCAGATGGATGTGAAATTTGTATTTTTAAATGGGGATCTTGAAGAGGAAGTATACATAGAACAACCCGATGGATTTCCTCTAACCAAGGATGAAGACATGGTATGCAAATTAAAGAAGGCATTGTAAAGATTGAAGCAAGCTCCAAGGTCTTGGTATGAAAGGTTAGACAAGTACCTACTTTGCCTTTGATTCAGAAAAGGTAATACTGATAGTAACTTGTATTTAAGAACTAGTGCAAATGGAATTCTGATATTAGAAGTGTTTGTTGATGATATTATCTTTGGAGGCAATGATGAAATGTGTAAGAAATTTTCTAAAGAGATGGAGAATGAATTTGAGATGTCCATGATAGGAGAAATGAAATTATTTCTTGGACTACAAATAAATCAAAGCAAGAATGTTCTCAAACTAACTATCTTAAAGAAATGTTGAAAAAGTTTGGAATGGAACACTGTAAACCGGTTGGTACACCCATGGTGACTGGTCATAATTTGACAAATACAGATTAGGCAAAGAGTTTTTTTAGACCAAGTATAGATCAATGATTGGAGGATTACAATATCTGACTCACTCTAGACTAAATATTGCTAATATTGTTGGAATTGTGGCTAGATATTAGGCAGATCCTAAAGAAACAGACATGGCTGCTATAAAAAGGATATTTAGATACCTGAAAGGAATAATGGAATATTGCTTATGGTATGATAAAAATGATGACTTTGAACTACATGCTTATACTAATGCTGATTGGGAAGGGAATATTGATGATAGGAAGAGTACTAGTAAAGGTACATTTTTCCTTGGGAAAAAAGTTAGTTTCATGGTTAAGTAAAAAGAAAGATTGTATAGCTCAATCTACTATCAAATCTAAGTATGTTGTTGCTACTATTAACTGCACTCAAATTGTTTAGATGAAACAAATGTTGAAAGATATTGGAATAAATTTTGTTGAGCCAGTGGTTATCTGTTGTGATAACACCAATATAATAAATATGTCAAAGAATCCTGTGATGCATTCTAAAACAAAACATATTTCTATTAAGTATCACTTCTTGAGAGACAAGGTTGTAGAGAAATAAATAAGGTTGGAAAATATTAGCACAAAAGAATAGATAGTAGAAATCTTTACAAATCCATTGCCAAAAGATGCCTTTGAATATCTCAGAGATATGCTTGGGGTGCAAGCCCCTCCTAGTGAGAATTAAATGATGTAGGGATGCATCATTCTAGAGGTTTTTAGAGCCTTATCATGTTCTGGACTTGATGTATGGATCTACTCCTCAGGGGGAATGATCATTGAAGGCCTACAAAATATATTTTGATGATTCAACACCTGATTGTTGAAGACAATTGATGAATTATGACACCCTTTTCCATTATTTTCAAAGGGGAAAAGAGACTATGTGAAAATCCTTACTATATAAGGAGAGATACTATGGAGAAGAGTTCACTATTTGGGATTATGTTGAGGATACTAAGATAATACTTTTGGGTTGATGGGTTTTCTCATATGTTGTCATTGATGAAAAATGAGGAGATTGTTGGATGTTACTGATGCATTTAATATGTTTAATCACTACAAAATATTGGTAGCTTGATTGAGTGGTGTTACTATTATCATTCATGTTTTGTCACTAATGTCAACATATGTTTCTATGGATAGAACAGACTGGTTATTACAGTGTACGAACACTATACAAATGATTTAGAATGTGAAAACATAGTTGTGTGTATAAGGAGGTGTTGTGATCTTATATCTAAGATCACATGATGTAATATTTCATATTGGTTGAGTTGCAAAAGATTTGGTGAAGACTAGTTATTGTACTATGACAGTGGAAGTTGACAGAGTAAGTCTCTTTATTTTGAGTATATCTTACAAGCGATGTGGATCTAGTGTATGTGAGCTTAACAGATGTCAAATAACACACTGAGGAATGTTCATTGATATTAGCAAGTCATGGGATGCATGCTGATGTCAGCTGTGGCATGTCTTCTGGAGGAAACCTATTTGGGGCCAACTTCAGAATCATAGCGTGTATTATGGATTACAGATATAGGATCTTAACTATTGAATTTTAATTGTTGTATACTTGTTTTAGATAACATGTGTATCTTAGAAAGGGGTTATATGATTATTTGTATAGTAGGAAAGCCTAATTGTCCAACCTAATCATTTATTTGTAATAGGGTATATATGTAAGATCTTTTCTTTTGAAAAGATATAAGGAATGATGAGGATGTAAGTGAGGAATGTGTAAGCTGCGAGTTTGTATCTGTTGTATGTAAAGAAAAGGATACTGTATTCACTTCCTCAGAATTGATCAAGAAAAGATAGTTGCTATTAGACAATTCAAAAGGATTGTGTATTTTCCTTATATACACTTGTGTTACAAACAATGAGTTCTGGAGGTGGACATAACCTTCTTTGGGTAGTTAGTCTACTATTTTTCTTTGACTCCTAACAAGGTTTGTCCTTTAACAGGGACTATGTACTGTAATGTTTCAATTAGCTCCTAACAGGGCTAATCTTCTAACAAGGATACTATACTCTCATTACATCATTAGTGGGTGTTAATTCCCATTAGGGTTTTACGTTTAATAGGGTTTCCTCGATAACAAAATATTGTGTTATTGTGTTGGCATTCATTGTGTTATTATTCTATTTGGTGTTTCTACTATTGAAAGTTTTAATAATCTGTCATAAAACTGATTCACACCCCCCCCACCTCCTCTCTCAGTTGTATTGGTGGACTTTTATTCCTAACACTACGATGATCTAGAATATTCTAAGGATTAGGAAGAGTTAGTTAAAGAGATCTACGATCAAGAAAATTTAAGGTGATGATCTATGGTATAGATCTTAGTGGCAAAAAGTAAAGGTACAAGTTCCAAGAAATTTCAAGTTCCGAGGTGATGATAAATTTTTTTACCGAGCTCTAAATTTATTAAATTAGTTTATGAGGATGATTGGATGACTGAGATCAATCAAAGGAAAAGTTAATAAAGGAGATTAAGAGGCAAAAAAAATTCTATATAAAGGATGAAATTGTATGAAGAGAAGGTTGGAAAGTTGAAGGGTTGATGAGTCAGGTCGAATGATGCAGTGAAGAAGAAAAAGGTTGAAATCCAAGCTAGCAAGCTGAGATTGATGAAGTGTTGAATCTAGTGGAAAGTGATGGAATGAAGTGAAGACAAAGAGCACATAAGGGATATGTGATGGGGAGGCTAGGATAGACTAGCTAGTCTATGCTCTGCTCCTTGCCCAAGGACTCCAGTGTACTCTTGACACCTATGGTTGATCTATAGGAACCTTATAATTACAAGGAACCCCTAACCTACCTAACCTTCCCACCAAGCTCAATCATTTCACTCATCAGCACTCCATACCTAGCATTCTAGCAAATTAGCCTTGTCTAGGCTTAATAAGGGATTTTTGTCTTATTCTTCTTTACCACACTCCCAAAATGGTTTTGAGAGGTTCCAAGTTGTTTTCAAGACTTTTGGAAACTGATAAAATCATTGGTTTGGTTGGGTCTTCATTGAAATGAGTAGTTGCTTTGGAAAATAGGGCTACAAGGAGGAGGCCTAATTAGCCTCCCTCTGATTTCTTAGGGAATTTGTGATTCTTCACACTGAGTTTCATGCACCCTATCCTAAAGGAATTTTCTTGAAAATGACCCACTCTAATGGATTTTTGGGGTCTCAAGTGCTCATTCATCTGTACAGTACCCTTCCCTATTTATGAGGGTTTCAAGGGTTTCATGGACTGCTCCTTGCTCCTGGCTTCACCATGAATCCTCTACAAACTTGCAGACCCTCTCCTTCTCATGGTTAGGTCTTCTCACATCATTCTAGACTTCCACCAAAGGGAAAGTCTTGATAACCCTCCTATCACTTGCTGGAGTGTCTTGACTACTGCTGCAACCTAGCCGAATGGCTTCTCTTCACCTAGGGCATTGTCAAACTAATGTTTGCACTGGCTTGCTAGGGCCCTGCTTGCGTAGTATACAAGGTTATGGTGTGAGGTCTTGGAATCCATAATCCCATGGCTTTCCCATGGTGGAATCAAGAGCTAAAGGCCCTATTCCATCAGTGCCACCAATGTAAATAGTGGACTATGAAACCCTGATGAACCAAAACAAACAAACAAAACACACACAACCTAAACTATATACAAGTATATGAATTGAAAAAACCACAAAGATGGCTACACAACAATGGATATCAACTATGCACACTGAAAACATTGTTTCAAGCTCTGAAAGTTACTGTCAAACACAGTTTTAGTATATTTTTCTCTCTTGTTTCGTACACCTACCGTACATCAAAAAAACTTCCAAACTTGACATTAGGGTTAGTCAAGCCTTATATACCTTTTCTATCAAGTGTGTGCATGGGTTTTAGGGCTTTTAGCCACTTAGCATGAATAGTCTTTACAAAAGGAAGAAGTTGCTTAGCAACTCTTAAAAGTTGCTAGCAACTTTTGAGCAACTTTTAGTTGCTTGAGTAGCTTTTTCTCTCTCATACAAAAAACCATTCCTAAAGCACACTTGTGCTCATTAAATAACCAAACAGTACCTTAAGTTTACTAACCACAAATCCAAGCACTCCAAGTTGATAACAATCCTTGGATCAATGTGCTGCACAAACAGACTTAAAAGACAAGAGACGTCTAGGACTTAGACAATGCCTAGACTCAACCAAAAACAAATGAGCCAAACTCCAAGATGACTCTTATTTTACTTACATTGCACTTAACACACCAAAATATGAAGGTGAGGGCCCTCATAGAGGTGCTCCTGCACCATACTCCCCCTCAGCACAAACTAAGGCACCTTGGGGTCTAGGAGAGTTGGATCAACACCAAACCTTTTGAACTATCCTTCCTCTATCTAGGTGGCTTTAAATAAAGGCTAACCCTTCAACTTGATCAGATGCTCCATGTAGACTTGATGTCAGGTGGTCTTCTTCACCTTGGATTCTAGAATCTTCTATGCTTGGGCTGGTTCCTTCTTAGGCATGGCATTGGCATCCACATCTTGTAGTACCTTTGGTGGAGCTGTACCTTGTTGACTGATGTCACCCTTGAATCTGATCAGGTTTACAACATTGAACACCGGAGAGATGGCTAAATCTATAGGTAAGTCCACCTTGTAGGCATTCTCTCCATACTTGGCTAAAATCTTGCATGGACCTACTCTCCTCATTTGTAGCTTAGTAGGCATGCCCTTCTACATTCTTTCTTTGCTAAGATGGACGATGACATAGTCCCCAATCTAAAACTGTACTTCTTTCCTCTTCTCATCCACTTTAGCCTTGAGTCTTTGGGTAGACTCCAAGATAGACTTCTTCACCTACTCTTGCACCTCTTTGATGGTTTGAGTGAAATCTTTAGCTTGTCCACTCTTCAGCTCCATGGAACCTAAATCCCTCAATTCACACACTCCTCTAGGGTGTCTTCCATAAACTATCTCAAAAGGACTTCTTGTTGTGGTCATGTTTACACTATCATTATATGCATATTCAGCCTAAGATATAACAAGATCCCAAGTCTTCCCATACTCCTTTGTCAAACACCTTAGTAAGTTACCAAGCACCCTATTGATGACCTCAGTTTGACCATTGGTTTGAGGATGGTATGCTAAACTGAAAGAGAGATTAGTTCCTAGCCTTTTCCATAAAGTTTTCCAAAAATGGCCCATGAACTTGCTATCCCTGTCTGATACAATGCTCAAAGGAAGTCCATGAATTCTAACAATCTCTTTAAAGAAGAGATGTGCTACATAACTTGCATCATGAGTAGTTCTACATGGAATGAAATGACTCATCTTAGAGAACCTATCAACAACAACATAGATGTTATCCATACCTAATTTGGTTTTAGGGAGTCCAACCACAAAGTCCATACTTACACACTCCCAAGGCCTATTTGGAATCGGTAGAGGTTGATAGAGTCTTGCATTGCTTGAACCTCCTTTAGCTCTTTGATAGACTCCACACTGCTCAACGTACCTCCTGACATCCCTTGCTAGCTTAGGCCAAAAGTAGTATCTCTGTACTAACTCCAAGGTCTTGTTTATGCCAAAATGACCACTTAGGTTGCCATTATGCTTCTCTTGGATCAAATTTTCCCTCATGGATCCTCTAGGTACACAAAGTTGATTACCTTTAAACAAGAGTCCATTCTGAAGGGTGTAATCTGCAAACTCACCATGAAAATGGTTCTCAAACTCTAGGCACACCTTGTAGGCTTGTGAGAAGTCTTCATCCTGCTCATATAAGTCTTTAAAACCTACTATTCCAATGCTTTGCAGCTGTACCTCTTGGATAGTCAATAACTTCCTACTCAAGGCATCTGCTACCTTGTTGAGCTGCCCTTTCTTATGCTTGATATCGAAGGTAAAGGATTGGAGATACTCCATCCACTTCAAGTGCCTATTACTGAGCTTCTCCTGAGTGTTTATGTAGCTTAAATCTTGATTATTAGTAAAGACAACAAATTCTTTTGGAAAAAGGTAATGCCTCCACTTCTTGAGAGATTGTAATAATGCATACAACTCCAAGTCATAAGCTGAATACTTCTTCTTTGCCTCAGTGAGTTTCTCACTGAAGAATGCCACAGGCCTTCCTTCCTGACTCAATACACCACCTACTACTACACCACTTGCATCACATTCAATGTTGAACAACTTATCAAAAGTTGGCAAGAGTAAGATAGGTTTTGTGGCTACCTCTTGCTTCAATGTTTGGAATGCTTTCTTAGCTACCTCAGTCCATTTGAACTTAGTTTTCAGCCCTCCTTTGATAGTGTCTAATACTGGTGCACAAATCCCACTAAAGTTCCTGATGAACTTTCTATAAAATTGGGCTAAACCATGAAAACTTCTAACTTTTATCCTTGTTTTTGGGGTAGACCAATTCAAGATTGCCTCCATCTTGCTTGGGTCCATTTTCAAGGTACCCTTGGACACCACAAAGCCCAAATAAATAAGCTCTTGCTGCATAAACTCACACTTTTCCAGATTGATGGCTAATTTCTCTTCATGTAGCTTCTTCATAACCAACCTTAAGTGTTGTAGGTGTTTTGCTTTTGTCTTGCTATAGATGAGTATATCATCTAGATACACCACCACAAATCTTCCTGTGAAGTCCTTCAAGACCTCATTCATCAACCTCATGAAGGTGCTAGGGGCAATTGTAAGCCCAAATGGCATCACAAGCCACTCATACAAACCATCAGTGGTTTTAAAAGTGGTCTTCCATTCATCACCCTCCTTAACTCTAATTTGGTGATAACCACTCTTCAAATCTAGCTTTGTGAAATACATAGCACCTCCTAAGCAATCCATCAAATCTTCTATTCTTGGAATTGGGAACCTATACCTGATAGTGATCCTATTAATAGCCCTTCAATTTGTGAAAAGTCTCCATTTTCCTCATTTCTTGGATGCTAAAACCACTGGGAATGCACATGGACTAATACTCTTCTTGATCAGCCCTTGATCCAATAATTCTTGCACTTGTCTTGCCACTTCCTTATTCTGGTTCGGGGTAAGCTTGTAGGCTGATTTATTAGGTAGACATGCATCAGGTACAAAGTCAATTTGATGACTTATAGCTCTTCTTGGAGGTAAGGTGGTAGGGGTTCCATCACTTACTATATCTCTGAATTCTTCCAGCATTTGCTACACTTCCATTGGTAAATCTGCCTTCAACTTCTTGTCTTCCTCCTTTGGCTTCACCATTATAGCACACCCTATGGTCTCCTCATCCTGTAGTGCATGTAGAAACTCCTTACCACTGCTAAGCAACACACTAGGTGTCTTAGAACCCTCTTCATTCTCTGTTAAGGAATGAATTTTGAAAGTCCTTCCATCCTTCTTGAAAGAAATGGAGTTTTCCTCTCCATCATAGATCATCTTTCTATCAAATTGCCAGGGTCTTCCCAATAGAAGATGGCATGCAGCCATGGGTAAGACATCACAAAGAATGCTATCTTTATAGCCTCCAATGGAAAAATCTACTCATGTCTGCTCATTAACTAGCACACTTAGTTCTTGGTTCAACCAAGTTACCTTGTAGGGGTTTGCATGTGGAATCTTTGTGAGTTTTAGCTTCTTTGCTACTTCCTCTGCTATGATGTTATCTGTAGATCCTGAATCCATAATAACTTTGCACACTTTGCCTTGTATCTTGCACCTAACTCTAAAAAGAGCCCTTCTTTGCTTGGGTTCACCTTGATTAGGCTGCCTAATAAGTACCCTTCTGAACATAAGATTCTCCCCCATTTTTTATTCCAATTTGCTGACCTCATTAGTGCATGAGCTGCTACTATCCTCTTGAGTATAGGCTACCCTCTTCTCATTATGTGAGGCTGATGGTTTATCAGGACACCTATAGGCAAGGTGTCCCAGCTGTCCACATTGATAGCATTTCATGGTGGCAAAGTAGGAGCTACTCCTTCCTGTTCATCTTCCTCTGCTTCCTTGAGAACCTCTTCCTCTACCATAAGATCCTCTTGTACTAATTTCTAAAATTTGTTCCAAGAGTCTGCTCTCACCTTGGTTTCTTGATTCACCACCTCTACTAGAACCTCCTCTTTGACCCCCTCTAGAGTCTCTGCCTCTTCCTCTATTCTTGGAATTAGGTTCTTACTTTCTCCTCTATTTGTCTTCAAGCTTTTGTGCCATATGCTTACAACCAAGTATGGTGGTAGGAGTGAACAAACTCATCTCTTCTGCTATGCTCCATTACAAGCCATTGAGGTACCTTGCTACTTTAATGCTTTCATCTTCTTGGACTCTAGATCTCAAGCTCAATTTGTGGAACTCTTCAGTATAAGTAGCTACATCCATCTCCTTCTGTCTAAGTGTCAACCTTTTCTTATGCTACTATATTTCATAATCAGCTGGTAGGTATGCTTCCCTAACTTTGTTGACCATAGCTTTCCAATTAGAGATTGGATTCTTTCCCTCTTTCTCCCTTTCAACTTGCAAGTAGTTCCACCAGGTTAATGCTTATCCTCTCAACCTAGATTTGGCCACCTTGACCTTCTATGCCTCTGAGATCTCTTCACATTTGAAGTGATTCTCCATACCTTCAATCCATTGCATCACAAGCTCAGTATCCATCCTGCCAATCAGTAATGGGACACCTTCAAGTGCCTTGCCTATGATAGCCTTGAGGACTTTGAGAAACTGCTCATCTTGTGTTGGAGGATTAGGTGTAGGTACATCATCATCAAGAGTCTTCTCTTTCCTCTTAGCATCCTACTCCATTTTCACATTCACCTTATCTACTTTTTCTTGGACATCATCCAAGAGTTGCTCCATCTGTAACAATCTTTCCTGCAGGAGTCTGTTAGCTTCCTCCTGATCTTCTACTTTCTTGGCTAGCTCTGCATTGGTCACCATCTTCTATTTTTGAGATGATCCACTTGATTCTTCTGGTGGTTGAAACATTCACCCTTCACTTCCCAAGCCTTAAGAGGCTCTGATACCAATCTGATGGGGAGGCTAGGATAGACTAGCTAGTCTATGCTTTGCTCCTTGCCCAAGGACTGCAGTGTACTCCTGACACCTGTGGTTGATCTATAGGAACCTTATAATTACAAGGAACCCCTGACCTACCTAACCTCCCCACCAAGTTCAATCATTTCACTCATCAGCACTCCATACCTAGCATTCTAGCAAATTAGCCTTGTTTAGGCTTAATAAGGGCTTTTTGTCTTATTCTGCTTTACCACACTCCAAAAATGGTTTTGAGAGGTTCTAAGTTATTTTCAAGACTTTTGGCAATTGATCAAATCATTGGTTTGGTTGGGTCTTCATCGAAATGAGTAGTTTCTTTGGAAAATAGGGCTACAAGGAGGAGGCCTAATTAGCCTCCCTCTGGTTTCTTAGGGAATTTGTGATCCTTTACACTGAGTTTCATGCACCTTGTCCTAAAGGAATTTGCCTACAAATGACCCACTCTAATGTATTTTTGGGGTCTCAAGTGCTCATTCATCTGTACAGTACCCTTCCCTATTTATGAGGGTTTCAAGGGTTTCATGGACTGCTCCCTACTCATGGCTTCACCATGACTCCTCTACAAACTTGCAGACCCTTTGCTTCTCATGGTTAGGTCTTCTCACATCATTCTATACTTCTACCAAAGGGAAACTCTTGACAACCCTCCTGTCACCTATTGGAGTGTCTTGACTGCTGCTGCAACCTAGCCGAATGGCTTCTCTTCACCTAGGGCATTGTCAAACTGATGTTTGCATTGGCTTGTTGGGGCCCTTCTTGCATAGTATACAAGGTTAGGGTCTGAGGTCTTAGAATCCACAATCCCATGGCTTTCCCATGGTGGAATCAAGAGCTTCAGGCCCTATTCCATTAGTGCCACCAATGTAAACAGTGGACTGTGAAACCCTGATGAACCAAAACAAACAAACAAAACACACACAACCTAAACTATATACAAGTATATGAATTGAAAAAACCACAAAGATGGCTACACAATAATGGATATCAACTATGCACACTGAAAACATTGTTTCAAGCTCTGAAAGTCACTATCAAACATAGTTTTAGTATATTTTTCTCTCTTGTTCCGTACACCTACCGTACATAAAAAAAACTTCCAACCTCGGGATTAGGGTTAGTCAGGGCTTATATACCTTTTCTGTCAATTGTGTGTGTGGGTTTTAGGGCTTTTAGCCACTTAGCATGAGCAGTCTTTACAAAAGGAAGAAGTTGCTTAGCAACTCTTAAAAGTTGCTAGCAACTTTTGAGCAACTTTTAGTTGCTTGAGTAGCTTTTTCTCTCTCATACAAAAAACCATTCCTAAAGCACACTTGTGCTCATTAAATAACCAAATAGTACCTTAAGTTTACTAACCACAAATCCAAGCACTCCAAGTTGATAACAATCCTTGGATCAATGTGCTGCACAAACAGACTTAAAAGACAAGAGACGTCTAGGACTTAGACAATGCCTAGACTCAACCAAAAACAAATGAGCCAAACTCCAAGATGACTCTTATTTTACTTACATTGCACTTAACACACCAAAATATGAAGGTGAGGGCCCTCATAGAGGTGCTCTTGCACCAATATGGTTAAAGAAAAGGTGGTTACAGATTTACAGATCAATTTATATATTATTTCTTATTAATATTTGTAATAGAAAAATCTCTTAACCGAGTGGACCTAACAGTCTTATTGCAAATCCTTGAAAGAGGTGACATTCTAGAAGAGTGTTTAAAAACCTTTAACTAGGCCACTCTTAACACGGTGAAGATCCTAATATATCTGAGGAAAATCCCCTAATAGGGTCACATTTAACAATGTGCATTGTAATCTTTAACGAGATTGGCTTTTAACCGAGCATACTTTAGTACAGTATTTCTTTAGTGGGTGACAATTCCCACAGTGGTTTTTCCCAAATTGGGTTTCCATGTTAAATAATGGTTTTATATGAGTTAAATGTTTATTGTGAATGTTATTGCTGATTGATAAATTTAATTTATTATTGTCGGTTAATATTAAAGTTTGTCTGACCGAGTTAACACCGAGCTAAATCATAGAAAGTTTTTAAGGAACAAAGAATCATAGTGTTGGTGGTAAAAAATGAAGGACAATTTTTGGCCAATTGATAGGCACACACAAGTGCCTTTGCAATTTTGGCTTGATTGAGCCAAGGCTAGTAGGCCTAAATTTACAAGTGCTCTATGCTGCACAAATGCATGCACAGACAAACGTAATTCCTTCCAAAGGGGTAAACAATCCTTGGAGGAAAAATACTAAAATCTCCTAATGGCTAAATTGCATGAAATCTAAACTAAAGCTTGAAATTATCACTAAACTTAATTGCTAATGCTTTATAAAGAGAGAAATTAGATTGATTTGAAAACTACAAAAAAGAACCAAATAATAATTTCAAATGAAATGAGATCCGTGCCTAATGCAAATTTGGGGATAGAGTCAATTACTCCCAATCCTACATATAGTCAGAGATAATTTTAAGAGAACTTACTCCTTTAAAGTAAGACTATCATCCTACAGGCTTCTGCTTGATTTAAAATTTCAAAATAAATCATACAACTAATCCTATCAATTTTAACCCAAATTAAGAGGCCGATAGGAACAACAGTAGGTTCACAGACCATACAATTGCTATTCAAATTGCATAAATTAACTTTGAACTTATAAAAATTAGGGAATATAACACAGTAGAACACCTTGGTACACAAAGTATCTGAAAAACTAACTAAAAAATAATTGATATATAACCTCAAAAAAGAATAAAACAAATTATCTAACAAAACATTTGAAAAGTTGTATATAAGGTCTGAATCTGTAGTTGTAGGAGATTTTGTCCCAATTGTGTCGTGTCCCTTTTGTTTACAAATGACTCAATATAAATACAATAATCAAAGGTTTCTTGTGAAAAGACATACCTTTTCACAAAACCTAATCCCTAAAACTAACCCTAAAATTACAAAGTTAACCATATAATGGTTTTTAGGGAAAAACATTTCCCGTATAACAAACTTAAGTCGTTATATTTTCAGGTGTTGTGCATAATATTGTATATGTTTAATTCCTGCACAAAAACACCCAACATTAGATAATCTTTTAATAAAATTTAAAATTAAAGTTATTACATTTAATAATGTTTTAAGTTTTCAAAATGAACTCAATTTAAGATTATCTATTTATTAACTAATAATATATCAAATAAATATTAATAAAATCATAACATAGTATATACAAATGTTTATTGATAAAAAGTACCAATAAAATTTAAATAATCAATCATAGGTACTTACTTTTAAAAATCAAAACATAAAAATATCCTATTAATAAGATAATACTTAAAATCATTTAATAGGAGTATATAATTTTCAAATGTAAAATTCACTTTTAAAATATTCACCAAAATGTATTTATTTCAAAATCCTCTCCACAAACATAAGACAATATGAATTTCATATAGGAATATTTCTAAGACATTAGGGTACGAAAAATTTATAATTCACCCTAGAAAAGGGGAATACTTATCCTATCATCACAATATTAAAAACAATTTACTTAGGGCAAGTGCATTGATATTGCTTGCAAAATAACAACCCTAATGTTATAAATATTTCTAATGTAAAAAATAATCTTACAACCATTCTATAAAATGCATTAAAGTTTAAGGCAAAATAATTTTCCCTTTTAAACAAAAACCCTAAATGCATACATTTACAAATCATTTATTTAGCATTTGCAAAATGGATAAGTTAAAATCAAATAACCCGAAAAGCTTGATTTTTTTAAAATTAAAATTACAATAGGGGAAAATACAAGATTACATTTAGGTATTTAAAAATTAAATATTTATGCTAATTAAAATAATTTCAAACCTTATGAACATAGGAATCTTTTCTAACATGATTTTCCTTTTTACTCTTTTCACTTTAGGGTTTATGAGGGTAAATTAGAAATTAAATTTAAAAAGGATCACATTAGTAAAATTCAAATAACGTAAAATATAAAACCCTTAAAAAATATCATGCAAGAGAACTCAATTAAATTTTATTATCCTAATAATTTATTTCTAAATTATTAAAAGGAAATAAAACACTCTAAAATTTATCCCTTAATTTCTACCCATATTATCAAGGAATAACATAGGACAATTGGTTAGGGTAGGTCGGGTAGTTAGGATAGGAAGAATAATGAATATTTATGCCCCTTTTAATTGTTTTAATTTTTTACATAGGGAAATTTCATGAAAATAAAAAATGAAGATTATACTTCCCTGATGTTTTGCATATTTAGAACTTGAAATTTTAGGTGTCAACACATAGATTACTGATTCACCCCCCCCCCCTCCATAATCCAACAATTGGTATCAAATCCGAGTAGTCTAAAGCGATAAGTTTGAAAGACTTGAGTAAAAGATCCAAAGATGTATTGAAGTTAAACAATGAGAGTTTTTCTACATGGAAAAGCAGGATGAGGTTATACCTATCTAGAATTGGAGAATCTGCACTCAACCATTTGGATAATGACTATACTCCACCACCTCCTAGACCTCTGACACTTGATAATATGAGATAAAAGTAGGAACACATCTCGGTAATGATTAAAATTGCTTCCTCCCTGACCGATGTTGAGGTCAATGATATAAATGACCTTATTACATCAAAAGAGATGTGGGATAAACTTGCACTTGTTTATGGAGGTGATCTATAGGTACATAAAGCAAAGTTTAATAGTCTTAATAGGAAAATTTGATGAGATGAGAATGAAAGAAGAAGATAACATTGCACAATATAGTTTCATAATTAAGGAAGTGGTAAGTGATATCAAAGGTGTTAGTGGAACATTAACCAGATAAGAAGTGGTATGAAAAATTCTTAGAACTCTTTCACCTAAATATGCTATTAGAGTATCTACTATTCAGGAACTGAGATCCATACCTAATATTATTGTTACTCTTGATGCTTTGATCAATAAGCTGACTGCATTTGAGCTTAGTAATTTTGATAGTAGTTTACCAAAGATTGAAACAACTTTTAAATTATCTTTAAGCATTGGTAGTTCAAGAAGAGAAAGAGATAATGATTGTAGTTCAGGTGGAAGTGACTATGATAGTATCATAACTGAAGAAAAAGAACAAGAAAAATTGGAAGCACTGCTGGCAAAGAGGTTACCGAGAGGAAAAGGAAAGTATAAAGGTAAACTACCTCTAAAATATTTTAATTGGAACAAGATTGGTCATATTGCATCTAGATGTCATGTTAATGGAAGGAATGATAAAAGAGGCAAGAAGGAGAACTCATACCAAAGGTTTAGAGACTACAATGATAAAGAAAATAAATCTTCCTACCTAGCTGAGGAAGGAATAACCGATGATGAATCTGAAGACAAAGAAGAAAGTGAGGAAGTTGTTTATGTTGTTATGAAGGATGATTTAGAAGAAGAAAGGTATGAAGATGAAAAATCCCTTATTTCTCAAGTTATAAAAATTGACCCATGGATAATTGACAGTGGTTTTTGACATCATATGACTAGTGACATTGATAAGTTTGAAAACTTAGAAGAATATGATCGAGGATTTGTTAGATTTGGAAATGATGCTCCATGTTTGGTAAAAGGAAAAGGATCCATTATGCTAAATGAAAAAGATCAAATGTGATAATGCTTATTGGGTTCAAGGACTAAAGTATAACTTATTGAGTGTTGCACATATGAATAACTTGAGTCATTGACTGGGATTTCAAAATAAAAAAAGTGAAGATCTATGGTGTTGCTAGAGATTTTATTGGAACCGGTGAATAATCAAAAGGTAACTTATTATATCTTGATACTACTACAAAGAGTTGCTTTTTTATTCAATTTTAGGATGTATGGCTATGGAATAAAAGGATATGTCACGTAAATTTTTATAACATGATCAAAGTTAGTAAGAAAAATAGAGTCAGAGGTTTACCAAAATCGAGCAAGCCTAATAAAGTTGTGTGTAAGGAATGTCAAGTTGGTAAGATGAATAAATCAAGTTTTTAAAGTAAGTCTTACTCATCTAATGGTATATTGGAATTAGTTCATACTGATCTCGGTGGCCCTATGAGATTACAAAGCTATTATGGTGATCGATATTTCATTTTTTTTTATGACTACTCAAGGATGATGTTAGTAATATTTCTAAAAGAGAAGTATGATGCATTCAAAATGTTTAAATGGTACAAGGAAAGAGTTGAGAAGGAAATAGGTAAGCAACTGAAATGTTTAAGATTAGATAGAGGAGGTGAATTTATCTCTACTGAATTTACTATCTTCTACAATAAGAATGGAATCAAAAGAAAAGTCTTTCCACTAAGAACTCCACAAAAAAATGGCATAGCTGGAAGAAGGAATAGATCAATATTTGATTGTGCTAGAACATTCTTGATTGAGAAAGAGGTTGCATGAACATTCTGGAGAGAATCCATTAGTACTTATGTTTACACCCTCAACCAACTACAATTGAAGAAAGGTACAAATAAAACTCCTTATGAACTCTGGTACGAGCATACACCTAATGTTAGCTATTTTAAACTTTTTAGAAGTAGGTGTTACATTCTAAAAGATACTAGGAATGGAAAGTTTGATTCTAAAGGAGATGAAGGTATATTCCTAAGGTAATCCACAAAGAGAAAAGCTTATAAATGTTTGAATAAGGCTACTAAATTGTAGAAAGTGAAAATTTAAGGATTGATGCATTTGTAGAAAGAAATGAAGAAAATAGAAAAAAGGAACTAGGAGATTATCAAAGATTTGTATATGTACAAGAAGGAATTTGTGGTACTCTACCTGAGCTGCAAGAATAAATTGAGGAACTAGTTGAGCCTCTACCAAGAGAAGAAAATGTTGATGAGCAATCTACTGAGCCTATTTTAGAAAACTATGTGAGAAAACACCATTCACTGAGTAAAATAATTGGAGACAAGAATGCATGAGTCATGACAAGTAGGTTGAGAGATAATACATGTTTGATTTTTGAATTTGAGCCGAGACTAGTCAAGGATGCACTTGAAAATGAAGACTGAGTTAATGCAACGAAAGAAGAGACTGATCATATTTAAAAGAACAATACTTGGTCACTGGTACTGAGACCTAAGGACAAGAATGTTATTGGTACAAAGTGGATTTTTAGGAATAAACTAAATGAAAATGGAGATGTAATCAGGAATAAAGCTAGATTTGTATGCAAAGGATATGCACGGGAAGAAGGTATTAATTATGGTGAGACATTTTCCTTTGTTGCTAGATTAGAGAGTGTGAGGATTTTACTTGCATATGCTACTTATAAAGGTTTCAAAGTTTATCAAATGGATGTTAAGTCTATATTTTTGAATGGAATTCTTGAAGAAGAAGTTTATATTGAACAACTTGAAGGATTTGTTAAGAATAATAATGAGGACATGGTATGCAAACTACACAAGGTACTATATGGTTTGAAGTAAGCACCACAAGCATGATATGAAAGGTTACATTCATATTTGATCAAGATTGGATTTCAAAGGACAAGTGGCAACAACAATTTGTATCTAAAATGTGATAGTAAGGATAAGATTTTAATTGCTGAAATATTTGTTGATGATATCATATTTGGAGGAAATGATTCAATGTGTAAATAATTTTCTGAGGAGATGAGAAAGGAATTCGAGATGTCCATGATATAAGAGATAAAATTATTTATTGGACTATAGATTCAACAAGTCAAAAATGGGATCTACATCACACGGTCAAAGTATATCAAGGAGATCCTAGAGACATTTGGCATGGAAGAGTCAAAACCGGTTGGTACACTGATGGCAACTGGTTTCAAATTATCAAAGGAAGTAAATGAAATACTTTACCAATCAGTGATTGTTAAGCTACAATATGTTGTACACAATAGACCTAATATTGCTCATGCAGTAGGTATTGTTGCTCAATTTTCTACCAATCCAAAGGAAACACACATGTGTGCAGTTAAAAGAATATTTAGATATCTGAAAGGGACTAGATATTTTGGTGTACTATACAAGAAAAGAGGATATTTTTATCTAAAGGTGTACATTGATGCTGATTGGGCTGGAAACATTGATCATAGGAAAAGTAAAAGTGGAGGAACTTTCTTTTTAGGAGAAAGATTAGTGACATGTCTAACTAAGAAATTGAGTTTTATTTCACAGTCTATTATTGAGGCTGAGTATGTAGTAGCATCTATGAATTGTTCAAACATTGTGTGGATCAAACAACTCTTGCATCATTACTTGAGAGAAAAAGTTCAAGACAAGCATCCGATATTGGAGTATGTGAACTCAAAAGAGCAGATAGCAGATATATTTACCAAGCCACTACCAAAGGATGCTTTTGAGTATCTCAAAGGTAAATTAGGGATTTTTCCTCTATCCAATATTCACTAAGGCAAGATGCATGTTACATAAATTCAAGGAATCATTAGAATATCTATTTTGTGAGTTGATGCTAGTGTTCACTCTTTGGTAGATGCTTGAAGTTGTGAAAGATGTTTATGTATGCAATGAGAAATCAGTACATGCCAGGATGATTCACTGCTTGAATTTTTTTTTCAGGAGTATGTGTCTTTAGAATTGTTGTCAAAGAGGGAGAGTATCCTATTGAAGATTAATATTGCTATTGATGATTATAGAGATAGAGGGAGAATATGCAATTGATTACACAGGAAGATCAAGAAAAGAAGAAAGAATAAGATAAAGCTCAGAGGGAGTAAAGTACAAATACAAGTAAGTGTTCCCATAATCAATTTACAATGAGTGTTGCCATCAATTGAAAAGAGGGAGATTGTTACTATAACTAATGGTGATGATGATGAAGATCAGTAATGATCAGAAGTATACAAGATTGAAGAATTATTAGATCATTTATTATCTTGTCATTGATGTCAAGAAATCCATTTCTAGTTTATATTTATTTTCCATATCATTCGAATCGCAATATAAGTTGAGTGAGTTAAGGAAGAAGACGAAGTGAAATGTTGTGAAGTTGAATAACTTAATTAGGTAGCTAATACAAATAAAAAATGATAATATTGTGATGATATAATTGTTTTCTACTAAATATTTGATTATATCAAGTTGGTAAAGAAGATTGGTCAAGTCGATAAGAAAAGTAGTTTGGTTACTGAGCAGGAATAATTCATTCAGAAAAAGGAAAGTAAGTTTAGGTAAAGAGAAAGGAATTCAAGACATCAAGTAGAAGGTTTCAGTTACCAAGAGAAGTAACTACAATTTCGGTTGAAGAAAATAAGTTAGCCACTGAGCAAGGAACATAAATTAAATACAAGGATCATAATGACATTTAATGATGAACTACAATGATTTGAAAGATTTTAAGGATGAGGAAGAGTTAATTAAAGAGATATACAATCAGGAAAATTTAAGGTGATGATCTATGGTATAGATCTAAGTGGCAAAAAGTGAAGGTACAAGTTCCAAGAAAGTTCAAGTTCTGAGGTGATGATAAAATATTTTACTAGGCTCTAAATTCATTGAATTAGTTTATGAGGATGATTGGAAGGCTAAGATTAATCAAAGGAAAAGTAATAAAGGAGATTAAGAGGCAACAACATTTATATAAAGGATGAAATTGTATGAAGATAAGGTTGGAAAGTTTAAGGATTAATGGGTCACCGACCGATGTAGTGAAGAAGAAAAAGGTTGAAATTTGAGTTAGCAAGCTGAGATTGATGAAGTATTGAAGCCATTGGAAGGTGATGGAATGAAGTAAAAAAAAAGAGTGCACAAGGGATTTGGTTAAGAAAAAGGTAGTTGTAGATTTATAGATCAATTTACATATTATTTCTTATTGTGTGTGTGAATTTTGTATCTAGCTGCGGACACAACACTTCAGTAAAACATTAGAGGTTAGCGAAATCAAAATCTTGCAAATAATTGAAACTATGCTAACTAGGTGATTTAATGCCTTCTAGTAGGTGCGAGTATGATGTTCTCATATTGAAATTGAGATTAGTGACAATGCAACACCTAAACGAAGGATTTGGATGCAAAAGATGAAAGACTGTATGAATGCAAATTATTCTATTTTTTGGATTTTCTATGCAATAATATGAAATCCGTATGATTCTAAGCTAGATGAATGAAATTGAATGTAGATTTAATCTAAGAATGATATGAATGAATATGATATGCTATGATATGAAAAATATGCAAAACTATGATCAACAATGAAAGATCTCACAAATCGCCTGTCACAAGAGCTTAATCCTTCAATCGCCAATTCACCAGAGTAATTGTGAAAATTTGAGTGTTGATAATTATGAAGAGCTGAGCCTTGATTTTATAGAAATCTAGGGCTTGAGGATACATGAGAAAAACCAAAAATCACTCTTGATAAACTCAGGTTGATTTTTGAGTTATTAGGAAATCAGAGATAATTAACTCTCAAAAATCATGCAAAAGTAGTGTTTAACTCAAAATAGAGTTTAGATCAAATTTCAACTCATCATCAGATGTTGAGTTTCAATTTTAAAATTGATTGTTAATTTCTAGTTTTCTGCTTTTCTGATTGTGCATGATTTATTTTGAATTAATTTAAAAATAAAGTGATTTATTCTCAACTTAATTGATTTTTGAATTAAAACAATTGATTTATGGGTTAATCAATTATTAAATCAAACTTTATTCTAAAACTATATTATTAAAAATTGACAATTGACATGAATCAATTAAATAAGAATTTAATCAATTAATCAAGAGATTTTAGATTTATTGTCAAAATTAAATAGTACAATCTAGGAATAAATTTAATTAAACAATTAAGTGGCAGTATTAAATCTGATTAATTAAATATTCAATTAATCAAACTTTAGGATAAATAAGATTTATCGCCAAATAATTATTAAATTAAAGATAATTAGGATAAATAGGAATATTGCTAGGAATATTCCCCGATGCAGAATTTAAGATAATTAATTAGGATTCGATAATGTGTAGATGTGCCTTAAGTTAGGACTTTTGTATCGATCTTGTTCGAATTGAAGATGTAGGAGGTTAATGAACCTATAGCCCATCTTTGGGGTATTACATTTTTCCCCTCTTTGAATCACTGTGCAAAGCGTAGTGGTTCAAAGAATAGTCTGTTTTTGATGTATGAAACTGATTTAAAAGATTAACTAATTCCGAGACAGAAACTGATTGAAAGATTTAAAGATGTAAGATTTAGGTCCTGATTGACCAAAGATAATGTTAACTATAGCAACAATGAATTGATGATTACGAAAAAGTGCCAAAATGCCTGTTGTGAAGAAGTGAGTGACCGATTCTAGACCTGGTTGTCCAAAGAGAATCATATTGGTATCACATCCTGAACCCATCAGTTATGAAGAAACAAGGAAATAACACTAATGAACTGATGGTTATGAAAAGCTGATACAGTTTACAAGATAGATTAGGATACCAGATTGATATGGATCTTGATGAATCTAATATGCCCCAGTTAGTGATAGATTTGCCCCAAGCGACAAGGACTTTAGATGAACCAGCAACTAGACGTGGTTGTTGTCTTGATTACTAAGGAAAGATTTGATTGCAAACTTGAATGATGTGCAATACCATGCCCCCTTTGGGATGAAAATTGAAATTTGATAAGAAAAGTTAGCATTATAGAGTTTAGAAGCATGTTAATTGGTTTGAGAAGTGGTTATACACATTTGGAAATGCGTTCTGCATCGTTTAGAGGTCCTGTAGACCAAGTTTGACTAGGTTTGACCATGAGTTGACCATGGTTGACCAAGTTGAAATTTTGATAGTTTGATGTAAGATAATTAGTTAAGTTGAGTTCTAGATTTCTTTGATGATTAGAAGGTTGCTTATGCAAGCAGTTGAAAATATAAACGATCTCAGATTTTGATTTTGATTTTGATCCCTAAAATGAATTCTACTTGCTGTTTCATTGGAGGGACCTTCATACAATGCTCAGTCCTTGTGTCATGTTTAGCATTTTTGTTTTTGAAGAATCGTTTAAGTGTTCAAGCAATTTGTGAGATCATGCTATCATGCAAAGTGCAAAATGACATGCAGAATGAAATGCAAACCTAAGACCTAGGACCTAGTCACTGATCATGTGTCGATTTGTTGTCATCATTGAAATTTTTAGGTAACCGAATAAATCAATACAATGTCCACTAGTTATGAAACTATAGACATATGAATATTGATTTGTATGTGCAAGAATCAATACAACACCCACTGGTTAGACAACCATGGACATATGAGTATTGATTTTGTTTTCAGAATGTCGGATTAGATATAAGCACCAAGGCACAAATGCCAAGATGACTTGAATATCATGCCCATTTTGATATAACAATTTGTATAAGCATCAAAACATAAATGTCGTGATGACCAGAATATGCCTTGTAAAACAAACACATCAAGTAGTTAATAGATCATTCTAAATCTAGTGTGAATTACCCATAGTGACCCTTTATCATTCACATCCTTAGGTAAGATCGTGTTTTACAAAAGGAATAAGAACTCACTCAAAAAGACAATAGTTAGATCAAAATTTCTTGAATTTTTTGGGTAGCAATGGTTGAGGTATGCATGGCCATCCAATATGAGATAGAGGCTCTTACAGACAGACACCATTTCAATCCAGAATTTCCAAAGTTGTTAGATTTTTACATACAAGCAGAAAACAAAGAAAAGATTTTGCCCCCAGTCATTACTCTCTAAATCTTGTAAAGGACATCATCGAAGAGCTTGAAAGGACATAATATGCAAAAATCTCAATGTGAATTAGTAAGCATACAAGGAGATAAAAGCATGTGAAGCAAAGATTGTTTTTGGTTTGTGTTATTGTTTGATTACATTGTTGTAGATGCAAAATCCTTTTTGGAGAGGAGACTGGATGACTAACTCAGATGAAGCTCTAAAGGACTCTGACTGGATATGAAATATCTAAGGTATACTGGAGGCCATAGGATATGACTTTGATTGCCCCCAAGTTTGAACATTGATAGGATGCAGACGCTTGAACTGATTGGTGTACAGGCCGACTTATTGAAAATAGGAATGCAGAAACAAACCAAGAGATATGTACAAACTAAAGCAAGACTGAAAGCTAGGAAAGACCAAGATTACACTGATAGATGGAGGGTTTTGAAACAAGTGGCACCCATTTGCTGGGTTTTCACCATCTTGGCAGAGATTCTATTTTTGCTACCAAGGCGCCTATTCCCAGGTTTTCACCAAGGCACTTTTTCTTTTTCTCATTTTTTGTATTTTTCATTTTTTTCAATTTTTTTTTTTACTTTTGATATTTTTTTGATTTTTTTGTGAATCATCAAGATGCCTATTGCTAGGTTTTCACCAAGATGTTCATTTTTTTTTCAAGACTTTTTTCATATTTTTATAATTTTTTTAGGACATTTTACAAAGACTGAATGCCTTAGGCATAGAATTTCTTAAGATGGAGAATGCTGATTGGTTCTTGGAGCTGTTCTCCTTCAATCATTGAGAGTTGATAGGCACCAGAGCCAAAAGTAGCAGTGATAACAAAGGGACCCACCCAGTTGGGTTCAAACTTCCCCTTGTGTTCTCTATGTGATTAATTTTTGGGATTCTCTCTCAAGACTATATCACCAACCTAAAATTTTCTGTGTCTGACTTTCTTGTTGTAGCCTCTAAACATTCTTTTTTGATATACTTTGAGATGATCATACACTGCTTGTCTGTTCTCATCTAGTAGTTCAAGTTCTTGTAACCTAGACACTCTGTAGTCTTCATCAATTACTAGACCATGCATTTTGATTCTTAGTGATGGGATTTGAACCTTAATAGGCAGTACTACTTTAGACCCATAAATTAAAGCAAATGGTGTAGCCCTAGTGGGAATTATGATACTTGTTCTATAGGCCCAGAGATTTGGATTGATCATGAGATGCCAGTCTCTTCCTATTTTATTAATTGTTCGGTGCAATATTTTTAATAGGTTCTTGTTTGAAGCCTCTACTTGTCCATTCCCTTGAGGATAGTAAATAGATGACCAATGTTGTGTAATCTTGAATTTGACACATAGATCATTTAAGTCTCTATTTTTGAATTGTCCACCATTATCTATAACTATAGAATGTGGAATACCATACCGACATATGATGTAGTTTAGAATGAACATAGAAATTTGTTTGCCAGTCGCTTGAGTTAAAGGAACTACTTCTACCCATTTTGTGAAATAATTTGTAGCTGTGATTATATGGGTATGTCCATTAAAAGAATGAGGATGTATGGATCCTATAAGATCAAATGCCCATTGGTGAAAAGACCATTGTGTAGTAAAGGGAATTAGATCTCTCCTTGGTGCGTGAATTAAGTTTCCATGTACTTGGCACTTTTGACAGTTCTTAGAAAACTTGATAGCCTCTTTTTCCATCTCAGGCCAATAGTACCCAGCCCTCATAAGTTTTTTAGCTAGTGTTAAACCGTTCGAGTGTGACCCAAAACTACCTTCATGGACTTCCTCTAATGCACATTGAGACTCTTCCCATTCTAAACATCTAAGTAGTGTACCATCTAGACCTCGTTTGAATAGATCATTACCAATGATGACATACCGGGATGCATTGCGGATAAGGTATCTTTTCTCATGGTGGTTAAAGGTATCGGGGATGATTTGGTCTTGGAGATAGGAGAAAAGGTTTTTGTATCTAGATGAATCATGACCAACAATAGTGCAGATCATGCGGGTATCAAGGGAATCATATGTAGGATAAGATAGTACTTCCACCAAGAACTTGTAGCGTAGCTCATGTTTGGGCTGCTATAGTAGAGTAGATAGCGTTGCCATTGCATCATAAACCTTGTTCTTTGTTCTAGGAATTTTCTCAAATGTGATAGATATGAAATATTTCTTTAGATCATCTACCATTCTCTTGTATGGGATTCAATTTCCATCTTTCATTCGATACACATCATTGAATTGGTGTATTACAAGTTGCGAGTCTCCATGAATGTGTAATTCTATCACTCTCCACTCAATTACTATCTTCATGCCATTGAGAAGGGCTTCATATTCAGCAATATTGTTTGTGCAAGGAAAATTAAGTCTAAATGCTTTAGGGATTGAATATCCTTGAGGAGTGTTGAACAATATGCCTACTCTAGATCCATTCTGTGTATAGGAGCCATTAAAGAATAATTTCCATGATCTAGAAGATAGGTTCATGATAGAGGAATCTGGGAATTCCATTTGCATTTGTGTATCATCAAACAAAGGTGCATTTGCAAATTGATTTGCAATAACTTGGCCCTTGATAGCTTTTCTTTCAACATATTGAATGTCAAATTCACTTAGTAACATGACCCATTTGGCTAATCTACCCATGAGGGCAGTTTTGCTTAGTAGCTACTTTAGTGGATCAATCTTAGCTACCAAATGTGTGGTATGAGCTAACATATAATGTCTCAGTTTCTATGATGCAAAGATCACAGCTAGACAAGCTTTTTCAATCATGGAATAGTTCTTTTCATATGCAACCAATATTCTACTAATATAGTATATAGCTCTTTCCTTCTTGTTCTCATCATGTTGTGCAAGCAATGCCTCTAGTGATGTATCTGTTGTGGAGATATATAAGATTAATGGATTCCCTTGAGTAGGAAGCATCAAAATAGGAGGATTTGATAGATATTTATTGATATGGTTAAATTTCTTTTCACATTCCTTGTTCCATGCAAAAGTCACACCTTTATGTAATGTTTTTGTAAAAGGTTGTGATATATCTACTAGCTATGATATGAAGCGTCTGATAGATTGAACTCTCCCTTGCAATGTTATCATTTAACTAATATTCTTGGGAGGTTGCATCTCCATGATGGCTTTAACTTTAGCTAGATCAACTTCAATACTTTTCTTTGAGATGATGTACCCTAGGAGTTTTCCAGCAGTGACACCAAAAGCACACTTCTTAGGGTTTAATCTAAGACTAAACTTCTCCATGCGGTCTAGTATTTTTCTCAAATCATTTAGATGTTTAGCCCTTATCATATATTTTGCTAAGGTATCATCAACATAATCCTCCATAGTTCAATGCATCATGTCATAGCTCTCTGATATGTAGCACCAACATTCTTAAGCCCAAATGGCATAACATTCCAACAGAAGGTACCCCACGTAAATGTGAAAGCATTTTTCTCTTGATCTTCTAGAGCAATTTTGATTTGATTATATCCATAAAAACCATCCATTAAAGAATACATCTCAAAGCCCGTAGTCATGTCCACTATCATGTCAATGTTTGGAAGCAGAAAATCATGCTTAGGGCATGCTTTGTTCACATCTCTAAAATTTGTGCACACTCTGATTGATTTATCTGGTTTAGAAATAGGTAAAATATTAGAGATCCATTCATCATAGTCAATGACATGGATAAATCCAACTTTTAGTAGTTTCACTTATTTATCTTTTACCAAGAGTGCAACACATGGATGCATCTTTCTCAATTTTTTCTTAATAGGTTTGATGCCTGGAGCTATAGATAAATGGTGCATTATAAGATCAGGATCCAACCCTAACATATCTAAATATTTCCATGCAAAGTTGATCTTTTTCTCTGTTAGGAATGTTGTAAATTTGTGCTTTTCTTCCTCTAATAAGGATTGTGCTACATGAATCAACTGTGGTTCTTTTGTTGTGCCCAAGTTGATAGATTGAGTAGCCTTAATTAGAGCTGGAGATCTATCCTGTAAATGACTCAGAAGGACATTAAATATCTCATCCTTAGGTGCCTCAGAGAGGTTTTCACCTTCGGATACATCTTTTATTTTTACTTTTGTAGGTTCTGAGACTGCCACAAAGTGGTTTTCACCCTCATAACTCCTTTTCTTTTTATTTTTATTCTAATTCTTTTGACTAAGATACTTGATGTCCAAATCTGTCATGCTAACACTCGGTTCACTGATGGAAGTCCTCATAGGCTCAATTTCATTTAGGTAGCAAGAAAGGGCATAGTCATTTGGAAAGGTATAAATACCTTGGCTCAGATTCGTAGAGGTTTGGTCAAGAAATTTAGGATGTTGGATAGTCAAAGTGGTGAAAGATTGGGAAATAGTGTTTATGGATATGGATCTGTCATCATTGGCCCTAACCCGATGCTCAAGTTTGAAGGTGATATTACAACTTAAGACGTTCAATTCATGACTAGGCTTAATGTCATTGTGGGAGTCTAATTCAACCGTCAGTGGATCAGACTCGTTAAGTTCATTATCTCACTTTAGACTTATGTTGGGTGTAGGTGCATATTGGTGAATAACATCAACATGTTTTTTTGTGATAAGCTCATCTTCCTTCTGGAATGGCTCCCCATTCATAGTCATTATATTCTTCATTTATGCTTCTAGGAAATTTAAGAACATGAGTAAAGTCAGGATGGATACCCCAAGAAGGGTTACCTTCAAATTTTGATTTGAATTCATACTTGCGGGAGTCTATTTTAGAATAACTACCACCTTCCTCTTTATCTATTTGATTGTCTTCGAGATCAGTTGGTTCTTGTGGTGCAATTGTCTCTTGTTCTATAGTAGTTTCTTGTGTTTCTACTACATTAATTCTTTTTACTAGATCATCTTCAGCTTCAAGGAGGTCCTTTATTTCTTTAGGAAAATGCTCATAAGGAGTGAGCTCATTACTGGTGTCTAAATCATCACTGTCAGATTGTTCAGTTATTTCTTCCTTTAGTTGATTTGCTGTGGAAGGCTCAATCTGTTCTAAGACATGTGGAGAGTTCTTGCTAAGATAGAAAGGCTTCTTCTTATATCCTAGTCCTGTTGTATTATTGTTGGTTTGACCATGGTGGTCAAGAGGTGATAGAAGACCTTTACCTTGTAGTCCTAGAGGTTCTTTTCCAGGATATCCCATTTTTGTGATCAATTTGTCCCTTGGGCCATATGACTTTTGAGGAATTTTTCTTGAACTGGAGTCACATTTCTAGACGGATTGGGATTGAGGTTCATCCTTGTATAACCATGCAAGCACAACTTCATCTTCCTCCAACTCTATTTAGATACTTGTTTAGTGACAAAGCTTCCATTGAATATGACCTGGGATTCTTTAGCTGTAGGTTTTACTTTGTCAGATGGTTGTCCATAAGATTTAGGGGACAACATGAGAGATGTGAGAGATAAAATAGGTTCCATTGTGTATTCTCTGATAGCATTCTCTTTGATTTTGACTTCTTTAGCAATGCCTTCCATTTTAGATGTTGAAGCAACGTCTAGCTGCTTGGTGGAAGATTCTCTATTGTTAGGAACAAGTTTATCAACACTTTCTTTCAATGCACTGCAAGTTGTGTATAGGTCAGCTGGAATCGTCACCTCTACTCCTTCATAAGGGAATTTCACATATTGATGGTATGTGGAAGGAATAGCTTTCATTTCATGTATCCATGGTCTCCCTAGAAGGATGTTGTAAGCCAAAGGTATATCAAGAACTTGACATGTAGTATCTCTGATGACTGGACCTATTCTGATAGGCAAGACAATTGTTCCTTTGGAAGATATTTCTTCTTCATCATATGCCTTGATAGTTATTTTATTTTTAGGATCAATGGAAGCTTCAGATAATCCCAATTGTGTAATCAAGTTGTAAGAAAAAATGTTGAGACCAGTGCCTCCATCTATCAACACATGTTTGACTCGATGGTTTTGGATTAAGACTTCAATATGCAAGGGCTAGTTATGCAGATGAATCAAGGAATTATCTTCTTCTTTTGAAAAGGAGACATACTATGGAGATGTTAGATGAACCACCATAGCCTAGAATCTGTCTAAATCAAGGTTGTCAGGAACATTAGATCTGAGCAGAGCTTTGTCTAGAATGGCTCTATGAGCTGGAGATATCTGAAGCAACTCAAACATGGAGATTTTAGCATTTGTATGTTGGAGTTTTTGGACAATACTATAGGAAGTAGGCCTCGTGTCTTTAGGATTTGAAGATTTAGATGTAGCTTTCTATTTAGAAGCAGATGAAAGATTAAAAGGCATCTTAGGGACATTGAATGAATCTGGGATTTATCTTTGCAGATGTTCCTGAGCTTGTGATCAAGTAACTGCATTTGTTGATTGATTTTCTCTATCTATTCTTACAATTATGATGACATTGCAATGCTTAGATAGACATGGTTCAACCATATTGATGACAACATTGTTTCTAGAGTAGGCGTAATTGACTTTAGCACCCATATTAGGCTGAGAAGAAAAATCTTCTTTACCATGTTTCAGAAATGGTTCCGTGAATGCTATATGATCATTATTTCTCTCATGATTGCCAATCCTGATTTCTCCATTATCAATTTTGTCTTGTATGATGTGTTTCAAGCGAACGCAGTTATTAGTTTTATGTCCCTTATTGTGATGGAAGTCATAGAAATTATTCTCTCTCCACCATTTCGGTTCAGGTTCAGGATCAAAGACTTTTATCTCAGAAAAGTAAATGATGTTGTTATCCAATAGAGTTTTCATGGCAGATTCCAAGGACTCTCCAAGAGGAGTGAATTTGTGGTTAGGATCTATAGCCCAAGGTTTGCAAGAAGATGGCTTCTTGTTAGATTCTGATGTTTTAGCCTCAAAAGCTTTGATGGCTTGGGTGCCAATAGTGAGATTGAAAGTGAGTGCCTTCGATGGGGCATAGATAGTATCAACACTACCATCTATGACAACACCCTTATTCTTGTTCCAATTTTTGCCTTTGTCTTTAGAACTAGATCCAGATTCATACTTGTTCTTTTGAAGTGATATGTCTCCTTTTTGGACAAGTACTTTCTCAATTTTGATTGCATTTTCTACCATCTTATCAAAGGATGTATGATTTTGCATTTTCAAATGGTAGTTAAGTTCTAGAACAAGATTATTGATGAAGATTTCCAACTTCTCAGTTTTTGGAATGGGTCTAGCATATAGAGAAAACTTCTTCCTCCATCTTTTGAGAAAAGTTAGGAATGGTTCTCTTGAGTTCTGTTTCAGATTGCAGATGTCGATCATGGTGACCAGATGTTGAATGTTGTAGGATTATTGTTGATAGAACAATTTGATTAACTCCTTAAAAGTTTTGATAGTTGGGGGATTTTTGAGAACCAATGAATAGCTGACCCTCCCAGAGATCGAGGGAAAAGATGCATTAAGTAGGTTGGTTCATGCATGAACTCCATAGATTGAGTACAAAATTCTTTGACATGGTCTTGAGGATTAGATTTTCCATCATACTTATCATATTTAGGCATCTCCACTTGCTTAGGGAATGGTGGCATGTACAAGTCTTTATCGAATGGAAAAGGGCATAGAGCCTCCATGGAAAACTCCTTAGGTTCCTTTTCTTTTTCAAGTTTGTTAAGTTTGAATTGCATGGCATGCATCTGTTTCATCATATCCATGATAGGGGTTTCTTCCTCATGCATGATGATATTTTCAACATTAAATTTTGGAGGAATTTTAGCTCCTTGATGAGCTAACTCTAGAAATTATGCTTCTCTATCTTCTTTCAAGAAACGCCTCATCATTTTCTTGAAATCATCATCGTTTTGATATCAAGCAATTTCAAAAGGTGTGGGTTCTTGATCCATACCATGTTGAGAGTGAGGTCCTTGAGACCCATGATGTGTCCCGCCGTGAGACATGTTAGGAGTTTTAGGACTCCCTGGGATAGATTGAGGTGGAGTTTGTTGATTACCTCTATGAGTTGATGGAGGGGGTATGTAACCAGTTTTCAATCAAAAATTTCCAAGACTGTCATCTTTGTAAAGACCCAAATTGTAGAGTTGCTCGAGGGTTGGACCCATGTGAGTAGTCAAAGGTATAGTATTGAGTGCTTCTCCAGATTTCTTGTGTGAGGAGGCTCTAGTTTCCACCATTAACCTTGGGTGAAGCAAAAGAGAAAGATGAATACAATTGAAGAATGACTTGATCCAAGAAGATCGAATGACACAACCTTGTCAAGATTGAATTGATTGAAGATTAGATCAGATGTAATGAAGGATACTGTGCCATAGTGGTATGGCTAGATGCCCAAAAGATGGCAGGCACAAGCTCACAACACTTAGCCATTTAGTAAGAAGACTAAATTTGAAGATAATTTTGACAAGGTTTTGACACAAGATGAAAAAGACTCAAATCGATAAATCAGAAGTTTAAATCAGACTCAAGAGACCACTTTAGGAAAATGATTGAATTTTTTCTATTTTCTACTCTGTTCCTAACACAATGAATGTTTTGATAGAATCTAGAAATAGGCTATAAACGCTGGATTTCTGGTAAATTTGACAAGTCTCTGACAACTTTTTGAAAAATCTCAAACAAGTTTTTGCACGCTCGTCCGACACTGGGTATGCTATCAAATGACAATTGACAAGACTCGTATGATAATTACTGCCAGGGATGATGTTCTTTTGATTTCTGGCAACAACACTTGTACACCACAATACTAGCTCCCATATGATAATACAGGGGTTATGAAATGACTTTTTCTCAAGACTCATACAATAATCTGATACTATGGGATGACCTTTGATTCTAGAGAGGAATTTCACTTTAGATTTTACAATTTTGGGGTTTTTAGTTTCAGATTGTTGGCAAAGTTTTCTGTCTAGTTTTGAAGATCTGTGTAATAGGCCATCTTAAGTAACCAAATAGATATCAAGCACACAAAAAAAAAGCAAGGGAAGCAAGCAATCATCTGAAAACAATGAACAAGGGAAAAAGCAACCTTGTGCATGAACAAGCAATAGTGACTTATTGTGCTAATCCCTAAAAATACTACTTGTGTATGTTCTCAAAAGTTTTTCAATAATGCACATATCCTTAGAAAATAAAAAATTTGGCCTCACTAGGGTTTGTAGAAATGGTCTGACTCTGCAACTTTTGTGATCTCAAGAGGGAGAACTCTAATCCAGACACAGTGGGGTTTTGACACAGTCTGAGAAATTAATCAATTAGGAGCTACTAGGGAGATCTGATAGCCCAACAAGAGACCACACCTGTGAAGATTTCCTCCACAAGGACATTTATATAGCGGCTGCTACTACCATGATGAAAATGGCTATTACCACTTGAGGTTCCATCCATGTGGCTGAACCAATTAAGGGAATGTTCACTATGGTTAACCCTCTTTAAAGGTGACTCACAAAAGATACCACATGCGGACTGGTTCTAGATTCAAGGATCTGAGTTTCTGATACTACCCAAAAAGGGAGTAGAGCATAGTCCTCTAGCCTTTTCACTTTTAACCAAGACAAAGCAGATAGATTAATCTAACATGCTAAGACTAAAATTATCTCACAAAGATCTATGATGTCAACCACTTATGATCTATCAACCTCTCCAGAGAGAGAATGTATCAATCAAAAGTTGAAGATTCACAAATCTAGTAGAACACAAGACAATCTCAATACCTTCCCTACCTACAAGGGGATCCTTCATCAAGAAGAGCTTCGCATGTGTGAACAAGCAAAAGAAGCCCACTCTCTTAGGATCATCCACAAATAGTGTTCATAGGGCCTATTTACTATGTGTAACAGATATGCAAAAAGAAAATCTATGTTTGTTTTATAGCCCAAAATTGAAGTGTGAATTATGAAAGTTGTAAAGGCACTCAAGCTTGACATGTGAGAGTTTGTTTTAGGTCCAAATTGAAGTGTTATCAGATCATAGTAGAATACTTGAATTTCTCACAATGTGCTTAGTAGATTTTACCTATTTTAGCAATTTAGTTGCACTTTTCCCAATCAGACTTAGCAAATATTAGTCAAAAAAAGAAGATCTCAATTGTTAGGGTTAGCTATTAGTCCAAATCTAAAAATCAAATCTGAAAAACTGCCAAAAATTATGAAACAACAATTGAACCCTAGAATCAAAACTTGTACGACAGTGGGTTACCTCCCAGCCGACAATCTGGAAACTAGTACGATAGTGGGTGGCTTACCAAATGATAGTCTACCTTCCAAACAATAATCTGTAGTTCTTGAAATGAGCCTCAAAATCTTCAACTATCGTATGACAACCAATAGCTTCTGGTATGACTTTCTGACAAAAGTCATACGAAAAATGTATGGATAGAGAATGAAATCATAGAATGGGCCAAAAAATGATAGAAAAATAGATAGAAGTGAAATAGAAGGGATGAAAACCCATTTCAGGGCCCCACAATGGGTGCCAAAAATGTGTGTGTGAATTTTGTACCTAGCTGCAGACACAACACTTCAGTAAAACATTAGAGGTTAGCGAAATCAAAATCTTGCAAATAATTGAAACCATGCTAACCAGGTGATTTACTACCTTCTAGTAGGTGCGAGTATGATGTTCTTAGATTGAAATCGAGATCAGTGACAATGCAACACCTAAATGAATGATTTGGATGCAAAAGATGAAAGACTGTATGAATGCAGATTATTCTATTTTTTTTGGATTTTCTATGCAATAATATGAAATTTTTATGATTCTAAGCTAGATGAATGGAATTGAATGCAGATCTAATCTAAGAATGATATGAATGAATATGATATGCTATGATATGAAAACTATGAAAAACTATGATCAACAATGAAAGATCTCACAAATCGCCTGTCGCAAGAGCTTAATCCTTCAATCACCAATTCACTAGAGTAATTGTGAAAATTTGAGTGTTGATAATTATGAAGAGCCGAGCCTTGATTTTATAGAAATCCAAGGCTTGAGGATGCATGAGAAAAAACAAAAATCACTCTTGATAAACTTAGGATGATTTTTGAGTTACCAGGAAATCAGAGATAATTAACTCTCAAAAATCATGCAAAAGCAGTGTTTAACTCAAAATAGAGTTTAGATCAAATTTCAACTCATCATCAGATGTTGAGTTTCAATTTTAAGATTGATTGTTAATTTCTAGTTGCCTGCTTTTCTAATTGTGCATGATTTATTTTGAATTAATTTAAAAATAAAGTGATTTATTCCCAACTTAACAATTTTTTGAATTAAAATAATTGATTTATGGGTTAATCAATTATTAAATCAAACTTTATTCTAAAACTATATTATTAATAATTGACAATTGACATGAATCAATTAAATAAGAATTTAATTAATTAGTCATGAGATTTTAGATTTATTGTCAAAATTAAATAGTACAATTTAGGAATAAATTTAATTAAAAAATTAAGTGGCAGTATTAAATCTGATTGATTAAATATTTAGAATATTCAATTAATCAAACTTTAGGATAAATAAGATTTATCACCAAATAATTATTAAATTAAAGATAATTAGGATAAATAGGAATATTGCTAGGAATATTCCCCGATGAAGAATTTAAGATAATCAATTAGGATTCGGTAATATGCAGATGTGCCTTAGGTTAGGACTTTTGTATCGAATTTGTTTGAATTGAAGATGTAGGAGGTTAATGAACCTATAAACCATTTTTGGGGTATTACACTTATTAACATTTGTAATAGAAAAATCTCTTAAATGAGTGGACCTAATTGTCTTATTGTAAATCCTTGAAAGAGGTGACATTCTATAAGAGTGTTTAAAGACCTTTAACCATGCCGCTCCTAATAGGGTGAAGATCCTAACATATCTAAGGTAAATCCCCTAACAGGGTCACATTTAACAATGTGCATTATAATCTTTAACCAGATTGGATTTTAACTGAGCATACTTCAGAAGAGTATTTCTTTAGTGAGTGACAATTTCCATAGTGGTTTTCCCAAATTGGGGTTCCTCATTAAAAAATGGTGTTTTATGAGTTGAATATTTATTGTGAATGTTATTGCTGATTGATAAAGTTAATTTACTATTGTCAGTTAATATTGAAGTTTGTTTGATCGAGTTAACACCGAGTTAAATTAGAAAAAGTTTTTAAGGTACAAAGAATCATAGATTACTCATTCCCCCCCTCGCTCTCTGTAATCCAACATGATGTAGGTATATGTTTCCTTTAATAGAAAAACCTCACTTCATAGGATGCCATCAAATTAGGGCTTCCACCTTGCAATTGCTTGTTATAAAATTGGGGATTTTACCTAAAAGTTGATTTCATGTCCTCAAAATGAGGTGTGAGTATTTATTTTATAGTGGAGTTGGGAGATATAATTAAGTAGGCCAACTCTAAATCTGGAAATCCCACAAATGCCTCAAGACAGGACCCTACCCCAAATCTGGGTTCAAAATCCAAGGGACAAGTCAACTTTTAAATTTTTCCCAAGGAAAAGTCAACTTTTGATTTGTTCCTATGGAAAAGTCAACTTTCAACTTGTCCCACCTAAATTTGGCTAAATTTTGGTTTGTAGGCCCCGGTCAGTCTACAGATGTGAGATCCAAATAGGCAGCTGTTAATGATGTTGAGATTAAATTATGAGTCTTGTTACTCAAAATTACAGCATACAATACAATAGGCATAAATAGGAAAACGTTGCACATTTGTTCATCTAATTAATACTACCTTCTAGGTTTTATTAATTGACATTTCATTATTGCATTTAATTTTAGATTTTATTATTGTACTCTAAGTACTGATCATAATTCAAAATTTCAAAATTCATAACTGATCATTACATTGTGCATTCAAACTGAATGTAATATACAAATGTCTTTTCATGTTTCATATTTCATAATCAAACAATAGAGTACATATGTAGAATTGAAAATGATTGAAGTATGGAATAGGGTTCCCATGCATTGCCTTGTTGTATAATGTGTTGTCAGCTGGTTGTCTGCAAGGTCCTAGGTCCTCTGGTCCAAGTCTTCATCTGCATTTAGGTCTTTAGGGTTCATACCTGCATGAGAGAGAAAATGTGGTTAGATCTTGTTGGATCTAAGTAATGCATGAGAAACAAATAACATACTTTAGTAATCAAGTTTTCAAAGTTGCATATCAATCTGGAAAAATAAATGCAATAAGGAAATGTACACTAACACTCACTAGAAGATAGTATTAAAGGGACTTGCTTTTTTTGAAAACATGAAACCTTTTACTATTAATGATCATTGTGGTGTATGTTGTCCTTTTTATTAACCAGGTATCTAAATTAAAGGGACTTAGTATTTTCAGCTGAGAAACATTTTTTAGAGGTTGTAGTACATGGCTAGATTAGTGAACATAATGGTCTAAGAATTGATTTACAAATTATTTATTATGTTCACTAATCTAACCATTTCAAAATGGTGTTTTTTGAGAGCTTAACATTTTATTTTGCAGAAAGAAGGTTGACTAGTTTTCACATTCAGTCATAGAAAAGACATGCAGTTCAAGCTGGAATTTCAAAACAAAGTGCTACAGAAGGTGCCAAAGTTGCAAGCACTCAAAGATCAAGTCATAGAATGCAGTTACATAAATACTGGTCCAATATATCTTTGCTGATTCAAGAGGTACAAATTCAAGTGATGTCACTATTATTATTGATTATAGAAAGAAGTGTCATAAAATGTTTTACAACATGTATATTTGAGTGACACGAGCCCGTGCTCAAACTTCATTGATAATAAATGAATATTTTTACCTTATTGCATTGATTTAAAGAGTTCAATTTCAGCATTAAAAGAGAATTATTTCCTAAGCCTGGTAATTAGTGGCAGTAAGTTTTAGAGTGTTCTCACTTTTCAAGTTTGGAATTCAAGTGCTAAGTGACTGTGCAATAAGAAGAACAATCAAAATGCAGTCAAGTGAGTTGAAAACAATGATTATGCTACATGAGTTTTTAATGCACTAGGCTGATGAGGCTTTACTTTATTCTATACAACTAATTGTGTGTATTGACAGAAGAACATAAGACAGAAAGCAAGCTATAGGAACTTTTTTATAAACAAAAAGCATAAGGTTGCAGCATTTCATCTATAGTCTATGTTCATAGGCAGTGTGTTAATTGGTTTTCAAATCAAAGATAATAGCTAAGTATTGTATTTAATGAAATCTGACAAGTTGGGTTCCTGGTGATATGTGTGTGCATTTGTGATAGTAATGTAAAAAACCAGAAATAAAGATGTACATAAGCTGTCAACAAAATGAACAATAAATAGAGAAAATAAATGTACTTATCTTTTATGAGCAACGTGACTTTTATTCTTTGGCATTTTTCAGTCGTGTTTTAAGTCAGCTTCCAAAGCCTGCGAAGCTTATGATTGAAAGATGTCATAGCTTAAAAACTGAATACATCTACCACACCTTTCAATCATAAGCTCACGGTTTTGATGTAATGACTGATGAGGAGAACTCAAGAATGATGGTGATTATTGTCAATAATTTTTAGACATCTCAGAAAGTGTCTGAAGCTGTGGCTGGGATGTATTAACTCATGCCAAGTTCCACAGTGACACATCTTAGCCACAGTTTAGACCATCACGAAAAGTGACTAAAGCTGTATGTTAGAGGGAAGGCCAAGTTTTGTTGATAGAACTGTCAAAGATAAATGTACCCACATCAGTAGGGTGGTAAAAATAAAACAAATCTCATGCTAAATTGCCACGGTCATAGTTCAAGCTCACAAACTGTAAGTCAAAAAACTAAGTTATGATGACTCACAGTTTTAACATAGTTGTTCATCAACGTGAAGGCCGAGTTGTGGTTATGGTACTGCTGACATTGCAGAGAATCCATGTCAGTAAGAGTGGAATATAGAAAGAAAAAGCTTCATACTTAAGTCGAGCAGTGAACTTGAGTGAGTTGATAACTTACTGGGTGAAGCCTGCGTTGTTATTAGCAGTGAACTCATAGAGCTAATTTAAGCTTAGTTCATGAGTCACAACTATATTTTGATAGTCACGATTAATAGAAGTTGAGCTATGATTTTATGAAATGAGGAGTCAAAGTTACAAAAAGAAAGTTCATTATAGTTTATCTACAATCAAACTTAAAGATTAGTCTCAGCTTTAATGATGATAAGTTATAGTAGTAGTCATAGCTTTGTATACAGTCAAAGGAATAAAGCTACATCAGTCACAAAATCATGACTGCTACAATGAAATGAGTTTGAGCTCACGGTTAGACCCGTAAATGAAGGGTAGATTCTCAGCAGAGCTGTGGTCATAGACATTCAACAAAGAGGTAAGAACCAGTCACAAGTTGTGACTTATATCCAAAACTCACAAGTCCAAAATGCCTCGTAAGTCATGGCTTCAAAGCAAAAATAAAAGAATTCAAAACTGTCACAAGCCGTGACTTTCAAAAATGAAAGCAATGTCAAGTCATTGTATTGTACAAAGGAAAAGACTGGTAGAAACCAAGAGCTATATGCCCACAGATGCTTATCTATTCATAGTCATAGACATGAGTCATGTGCATTTAATACTGCAAACCAAAGTGAAAACAAAGATAGTCATCAGTGACAAATGGAGGTGAATGATAGAATTAGTCAAAACAAAAATAGACACAGTGGTTTACCTTGATTCAAGGCTGATAAGACTCTGTCATTCAAAGCCATGCTCGAGGATGGAGATACAGTGAGAAAATAAACAAGAAGAATGCCAGTTGATTGATTAGACCCGAGTTCCATAATACAAAGCTTGGCATAGAATGCCCACCAGTGAAGAAAAATCAACAGAGAGCTCGAGTTTCATCAATGAGAGATTGAGTTTCATGAAAATTTTGCCAGAGTAAGGCTAGGGTTTGCGAAATTCTTCTTGTTTCTTCCATACGAAGAATGACATAGCTCCAGTTTCAAAAAATAAAATAAACTCATGATAATTTGGAGTCCACCAAGTGAAATGCATTCAATGCATTTACTATTGATGTACATTCCTATAGTCTTCAAAATTTTCCCAGTGCCACCTCATGCCTCTACATTCAAACCATGCTGCAAGTGGGTTGAGTGGTATTTTATCATTCCCCACTTTGCAATTTCTACACTTAGTGTTTTTTTTTCCTATGTTTAGAGATTATAGGTTATATTTGATATTGGATTTTTATTCGATTTTGAGGTAATTTAAATTTTGGAAAATATTGTAAAAGGGTTTTTAATCCTTATTTAAAACCAATATTTAAAGGCATTTATGGAGGAGTTTTTATAGGGCTAGAATTTTGGCACGAATTTTGGCCAAATTAGGGCAATTTGTAAAGGGCTTGCATTTTCGGATTTGGAGCTAAGGCATACTATAAGATTGATTTTCATGATCAATTTTTGTTGTTGCAAGTTTTGGGAGAGAGGCTAATAGTGAACATATTGTTCCTACATATTTTTCAAGCCATTTTTGTAACCACATTATCAGATTTATGAGAGAAATAAAGCAGATGCTCTTTGATCCATATTTTTTTTGGAGTTTGATTTGATGATCCTGGTTTCATGTTTCGTTGCAAGTGTTTTTTTTATTGTAATCCAAAAGAAGTGAATGCATGTTTGTTCCTTCTTGAGGTAATCAGTTGTTTCTTAAACCTTGTATGGAAAATGTATGTTGTTAACTGTTTGAACTATTTGTGATTTAATCCTAATAGTGAAGCTTGTTAGCCTATATGTTGAACAGTGATTTGAAGAGTCAAGCCTTTGATATATGATTTTGAGCTATTATTTTGTTCTCCCAGCAAAGTCTGAAACCATTTTTGGTGTATCACCCCAATTCATTTCAATTTAAAAGTTCTTTCTATCCCCTTTCTTATCAAGTTTTAAATCATGTGGTGATATTTCATATTTAATAGGAACCGGCCTTGAATCTGAAGATTCCTCCTTATTCATAGTCTACCCACAGCTAGAGGAGGTTTCCATTGTCAAGATAGAATTGCTGCATAGCCTTAATGCCTGAGTTAGGATAACAATTCTAAGCCTGAACAAGTCCAAAAAGGTGAAATAAGGCCTAGGAGATGAAATGAATTTTGTGATTGGAGGAATAATATAGGACACCTAGAAATAAGGTCCTACCTTAATTTTTCATAGGTTTGGAGATATTAGAGGATCCATATTTGAATTAGGCATTCATTAAGTGCAATTACAAAGTCCTAGAATGCAATCTATAATGTAAATACAATAAGGAAGCTACTACACAATTATTAAATTATAGAGAAAATAGGTTCTTATAATTTATGATAATAGATTTAGCCCCCACTTTAGCGTTATATGAGACTACATGCATATGCAAGCTAAAGTACAAGAAATTAGTAAATGAAAAGGATATATTAAAGCCCCGAGTTTGTGATTCCTATAAGAAAGTGTTAGGAACCGCAACCTAAAAAAATACATTCTACTGAAAAATATACATCATCTAGGGCTTACTAAGGAAATGATGAAATTTATAGGTAGTTGTATGCTTCCCTATTTTGGCTTGCTATTAGGAAAGGTGAAATAAGGAATCATGTATACCTCAATAAATTGTGAATGTGTATTATTAATAAATGCTTATTAAAACCATTCAATATGCACTATAAATATTTAAAAAATACACTTGGATATTTAGGAAACTAAGAAATGATTCTAGCGCCTGAAACAGTGTGGAAATCAGAGCTTTCTAGCTCAAGTTATGATCGATTAAGTGAAAGGTATGTATTAAACGAGTGAAGTATTAGTTAAAAGATGCGTACAAAAGATAAAAAAATAAACTAACCTAAAAGTGACTTTCAATTGTAATGTTACCTTTTTGAAATCTCATTTTCATTGTTACCTTTTACTTTCTCTTTTGAAGGAGGACAAAAATGCCAAGGTAGAAAGAACTACAACTAATAAGGTTCAAGGTTCTAAGACATTCTATTAAGGACAAGACACCATTGGATGAGGTATGCCTTGAAGCATGTGTTTGAATTTCCTTCTAGAATTTTGACTTTCTATGTGTTTTAGATGATAGTGTATACTTTTTGAGCCAAGAAACCTGGAAAGTCAACTTGTACCTAGGAAGTTTACATGTTCCCAAGAAGTCTACTTGTACCCCAAAAAGTTGAATTGTACTTGAAAAGTTGAATTATACCTATAAAGTCTACTTGTACCTAGAAAGTTGACATGTACCTACAAATTTGACTTGTTCCTAGAGTCCAAGTCTTTGAATTTTTTGATTTGGATTAATTAATGCATATGACTCATGTTATGATACTATTCTATTTTTATTTGATTATAAGACCTTCCAATTATATGGGAGCATGTTGGAGTGAAGGATATGATATAATTATGTGTTCGATAAGATAGTCGGAATCCTGATGATCTATCTTTGTTGGGAGATGTTGGATTTTATTGGGTATACCAGCTTCCTTTCATGATATATCATTGTGTCATGTTTATGTCACTCATGGAGAGATGAGATGTCACTCATGGAGAGATGATATGTCACTCATGGAGAAATGAGATGTCATGCTTGAGGATGTATATTGCATCTTGCGATTTCCTATCTGAGGGAGGACAATTAGGTGCATTGTATCATGGTTAGATGAAAAGGTAGAGAGAGATCAAATATATTTCCTTGGTCATATTCCTCTTCATGGTCTCGATGATCACATATCCCTAGATGCACTTTTGTATGCCACTAGAGATGTTCCCATGATTTAGAAGGTGATTATGGGCACTATTTCCATTATAGTGATACATGATTGTAGAGGGACTACATTTCCTACACTTTTAGCTGATGTGGTTTCACATATGGAGAGTCATCGTACTATATAGCCATGGGGGAGGAGTATGCTTTCCTACTTGTAATATGAAATGGGTAAGTTTTTCTGATATATGTCACCAATGGAGCCTAGTTGTCTCTAGTTTTTTACAGGTATAGATGTTCGAGCATATCACATGAACATGACTAGTAGGGTTCCCAATGGAGGTATATGGTATAGATCTACATGCATTTGGTTATCCATTGAGCACCCATTGGAAGTGGGGTGATCTGCTACATTGGAGAGTTAACATTGATTGATTATAGTCAATTGATATCATTTGGAGACCATACAGGCTGATTCCATCCTGGATAGACATGAGAATTTAGATGAGATGTATGTAGAGAGACAAATTATTGGAGGGAATACATAGCTATTTCATGATACCCTTCTATTATGACAAAGTGAGGAGACAATTTGGATTCCCACAGGGATTTCCATGACCATTGTCAATCTAATTACGTGTGAAGAGGTTTCTTTCAAGACCTAGAGCCATACCAAGACCCACACCTGATGATATAGAGCTTACAAATTTAGGTGCAGAGGAGAGAGGAAATAGACCTTTGTCACACACTATTATTAATTTAGGTGTTTTGAGGGATTATCTTATATATACCAATGTACATGGAGTTAAACTAATCTTTCTAAGAGACTACACTATGGGGTACTTGAGGCCATGCCATAGATTAGAGCATGTGGTATCTGAAGATGAGGAGGAGGAGGAAGAGGAATGATATTATGAATAGGGAGAGCATGAGCAACCTAGAGCCATGTCATAGGAGGAACCCATGGGATAAGACCATAGAGAAAATGAGGAGGAGGTACTAGAGGAGATGGATATTGCCCATCCTAGGAGGTGACCACAAAGAGCCTCATTAGAGAGACCACCCCTAAGGGAGGTCACTTTCTAAGAGCATGGAGAGAGTATTCAGTTTGTGCCCCCAACATCATCTTAAGGTAAATATTCATAGGTTCTAGATACTGACAATTTTGAGTATGTAGAGGGAGGTCCATGTATGAAAGATTAAATTTCAAAGTTTATATGTAAATAGAGTATATGTATGATGAATCATATTATGAATTTTATTATGATATATTGCAGTTCATACAAGAAGATAGAGATATTTTTTGGGTGAAGTAGTGAGAAATATTTCCCTAGCATCACAAATACCATCATCTTCACAAGTCAAATATGGATCATAGTGAGACCCTAGACATCATAAGTATGGATCTATTTGAGCCGATAGAGGTATAGATGCAGTTAGGGAAGGAAGAGAAAGAGACACTCCAACTAGATTTTATAGAGACCCAGCATGAGATGCAGGAGCTAAAAGGAGTGATTTGGGGCTATGAGATGAAAATTTCATTGAGGATCCATTCACACTCCATGGAATCCCATAGTCCATCCATGCCATGACCACCATCTTCTCACCATAGACCTAAGGGATCGGGGAGTCATCATCCCATAGATGAAAATTGATTTGATATGCATTATGTATGTTTTGAGATATAGGGAATATTTTGATCAGTGTCAACTATGTAGTTGATATTTTGATATATATGGATTTATTATGCTTATATTAAATTTATATTTCTACTTTAAATTTAATTATGATTGATTTTGAAATTAATACCATAAGGATAAAAAATAACATGCACGTGATTTAATTAAAACCTATCTTTAATTAAATGCAACTAAGGTTATATAATATGTTTATGTAGATAGATGAATATGTACTCTAGCTAATAATATTAATTGAACACTAATCTATCTATTAAATATGAAATGAAAAATAAGCGTGCAAGTATCTTCTAAGTAATATCCTAACCAAATGATTAAGATTCAAGACCAAAAAACATACATTTTTGTCAAGAATGAAGCAATACATGAAAAATAGAAAATAGAAATATTAAACTATTAGCACATATGCTCTAATACAAAAATATGAACATGCCTAAATCATAGGGAAATGAAATTAAGAAAGAAAGAGAAAGAAAGATAAGAAGATAAATAGTTATGCATAATACCAATGTAAATGCCTAGTATTTATAGGATCTCAAAGGGGTATACCATCCATATCAGCTTTCTTATATGCTCTAGAACCATAAAAAAATTAATGGTGTATGGGCCAAGCCAGTTAGGAATAAATTTGCCTCTTTCTTTAGGTAGAGCATTGACATTGCACCAATTCTATAAAAAAACAAATCTCCAACTAAGAAAGATCATTCAATCACTTTGTTGTTATATTGCTTCTTTAAGAACTTGTGACATGCTTGAATATAATCAAGGGCATTAATCCTTTTCTTATCCAAAATTTCAAGTTGTTGAAGACATTATTCTCTAAAAGTTTCATTATCAATGATTCCATTAAGGTAAACCCTTAGTAAATATATTTCCAACTCCAAAGGCATGATTGTGACTACGCTATAAACTAAATTATAAGGAGATTTTCTTGTTTCAATACAAAGACTTTTCCTTTAAGCCCATAAATTATAGGTCAATTGAGTATGCCAATTATTAGCATGTTTATCAATAGTCTTCCTAATAATTTTCTCAATTATCTTGTTAGATTCCTTAGCTTGACCATTAGATTGAGCATAATAAGGAGTAGAAAAAAATTATTTGATGTGATATTTGTCCAAAAAATTTGTTACTTTTTTTTAAAGGAGTACCATTATCAGATATTATTGTGGATATAACACAAAATCAAGCAATGATATTGTCTAAGAGAAAATTACAAATGATATTTGTTGTAGTAGATCAAAGAGGAACCACTTCTACCCATTTAGTATAGTAATCTATAGTGGTGATGATGTATGTCCTTGAGAAGAGGTGATATTTTTCCAATAATATACAATCCCCAAAGGTTAGAAGGCCATGAAGCTACTTGAGAGTGAAGTTCATGTGCGGGAGCATGGATTATATTATTATGATGTTGACTTTGAGAACATATTTTGACAAAAGCAAAAGACAATTTATCCATAGTGTTCCAATAATATCTCATACTACAGAGCTTATTAATTAAGGATTTTCCACCAAAATGTCCACCACAAGATCCTAAGTGAGCCTCTTGTAAGGTTGCAAGGATCTTTTTTTCCTTAACACATCATAATAGAAGACCATTATAAGAGATCCTATAAATAATATTAGTGAGAATGATATATCTTGTAGAAAGCTTGTGAATTTGAGCTCTAGTATTTCTCGTTGCTAATTCAGGAAAAGTATCATCTTGTAGATAATGAGATATGTGTGAATACCATTCATCTGAATTAAGACTAAATAAAAATTCATCATCACTAGAACTTTAAGAGATAATAGGACTCACAATATTATGTAACGTGAATTGATAATTTTTAACATTATCCTCTAAATAAATAAGAGAAGCCACACATTCCATATCATTTGCATGTTTATTATCCTTGTGAGGTAAAGATGAAATAGAATAAGAAGAGAATTTATCAAGTAAGATTAAGGAAAAATCATGATATTGAGTCAATGTAGAATGTTTTTCTTGATATTTTCCATTAATTTATTGCACAATCAATAGTGAATCTCCAAAAATATTTATATTTTTCACATTAACAGATAAACACTTTCATGTTAGAAAGTAAAGTCCACCAAGATAACTAAGGGGGGGGGGGGGGGGTGAATCAGTAATCAGATAAATACAAATTTTATCACCATTGACATATTTTAACCATGTAAGCAATGTAATAAAACATCATATAAAGATAAACATACATAGTAACACAATAACACAAGATATGTTGACTAGGGAACCTCTTGATCAAAGAGTAAACCCTGGTGGGAATGATGCCCACAAAAGATGCACTAATATGAAAATTCCTTGTGAGAGGATGGACTTTGTTAAGAGCCTTATGAAATACATTTAGTACATATGAGTCCCTGTTAGGAGACTTTTAATCTCTATTTTAAGATTCTAACATTGTTAGGAGTTTATGGAAGATAGAAGGACCCACTACCCAAATAGCTTCAAGTGCAAGATCACCAAACACACTGTCCAATTGATCTTTGTATTACTCAATAGAATAATACCAAAAGATTTATGAGCTCAAAAACTTATCACTTCTCCTCTGACTATGCCAAACCACACTAGCTACTTCATCAAATCTAAATACCAGATCTATGTAGTTAGCATATCCTCTTACAAAAAATATTGCTCAATTCCGCAATTCACTTTCATACTATCTCTCATATCCTTATTGCAATAAAGTAAATTAATCCTTCCTTTTGTATCATCTTAAAATGGAAGCACTTCCATGTTAAGAGCGTTTAGCCCTTCGAGTAAGTGGTTTAGGGTCATGATTGGCATCTTTGCATTCTCTCTTGTCTTCCACTTCTTCTCTGCACTTGATTTCTTCATTCTAGGTGAAATTAGGGTTAAGGTCTTAAGGACTTTCCTAATTTTCTCTCTTCCATGGCTCCATTTTCTAGGTAGGATTTAGAAATGAGACCTCCTATTCCTTCATCACATCAAACAAAGGATTTTCTGTGTATTCCAAACATCTAGTCCTATTCAGATATCAATTTCCAAGTTTCTGACATCTCTGGGACCTCTGCTGCAAAACCTGGCAAAGTTAGGGTCTGAGGTCAAAGTGGACCTCGACCTTGACCAAGTCAGGGTCAACCTTGACCTTGACCTCTTCCCGCCAGGATTTCAAATTTTCATTTGTCGACAATTTGGCTTTTGGGATAATTATTTCTTCACCTCTGGGTCGGCTGTTTCAGGCTCTGAAATGGTAAATCCTTTAATTGTATTTAATCAAGGTATATTTTCTAAAGGTGAGGACCTAATTGGGATTTAATTCTCCAAGGTGGCCCATCTAGAGGAGTGTGCCCTAGATCACTATAAAAGGAGGTCTTCCTCTCTCATTTTCACATCACTCCATCATCAAGTTTTGCAATCAAGCACTCGAGCTCTCAAGGTGATCAAGTAAGCATTCCATTCAAGCATTCAAGTCCTCTTCTCCATCCAAGTTCTCAATTGAAGATCAAGGATTCAAGCATTCAAGCCATTGAAGGGATTTGGTTCAAGCATTCAAGATTCATCATTCAAACCCTAGATCTAGCCATCATGATGGTGTGATCTTCCTTCAAGATCCTTTGTTCATCTTCAAGATCCATTTCATTCTTCCCTCAAGGTGGATTCCAAGCATACAATCATGGAGGTTTGATTTACATTTATTGTTGTGTTCAAGCTTTCATATCAGTATACTTGTTTACATTTCAAATACAATTGCATATCTATTGAATTGCATAGCTTCATTGTTAGATCCTTTTCTACTACTTGCTAGCATTCTCCATTTCAATTTCAATATTAAGGTTGATTCCAAACTTGGGTTTGACCAAGGCAAACCCCCCAAAAAAACAACAAAACCATTTTTCTTGTAGGCACAGGTGTGAAATCTTGGATCTAAGAGTGAATTTGGATACCCTTTTCGGCAATCTTTCAGGATCTACAAACAAAATTGGAATCGGACTTCAAATGAATAATGTGGTCTTTGACCTTTTAAAAGGTTAAAGTCAACTTGTGTGAATTTGGAGAAAAGATTTCTGGGTTTTGTAGATCTCGCAGTTTCAGTTTAATATCATGAAAATCAATAGTTTTTGAGATTGTTTGATAGGGTTTTCAGCCGATTATTTTTTAGAGGTAAGTACCTTTATTTCTTAATTTCAATATTAGTCATCTACATTTACTTTATATATCAATACAATTCAAATGTAAGTGTAAAATATTGGTTTTGGGGTCTATCTTATGTGCAAACCATTGTTCTAGGACCCCATCCATATTTTATCCTATACATTTTGGTGAACCCGCGATAGACAACTCTTTCTTTTTGGTGTTAGATCATTTGTTTTCTTGCATTAAGATTAGGTTTCTTTTATGCCCTTGCATTTATATTTCAAAAATCCAAAAAAATTGCAAAATTTCTTTAAAAATACAAAAACATTTACATTTTCATGCTTTTAGTATTCAACATGTATGACTCTTGTTTTGAGTACTTTGATGAGGCTTTTGTTGTTCAAGATGATAGATCCTTTAATGAGGTACATGGAAGTGAGGAAGAAAATTATTTGAATGAGATCTCCATTGATCCTATTCCTATTTCATCTTCCTCTACAACCTCTTCAATTGACCTTTACAAAGATGAGTTAGGGATTGATGTTAATTCTTCTCCTAATATATGTCTTTTCTATGAGCCTACTTTAGAATACAATTTACCTTCTTTCCCCTTTAGGGATCAAGCTTTAAGGACTTCTGACACTCCTACAATGCACTTTATGGATAGGGATGATACTCCTCCTATTTGGGATGAACCTTTGGATTTGGATGTTGATTACTCTCTTCCTCATGAAACCATTTTGGATAATCCTCCTATTTGGGATGAACCTTTGGATTTCAATGTTGATTACTCTCTTCCTTATGAAGCCATTTTTGATAATCCTCCTATTTGGGATGAACCTTTGGATTTCGATGTTGATTACTCTATTCCTCATGAAACCATTGTGGATAATCCTCCTATTTGGGATAAATACATTGATTTATCCCCTCCTTGTGAAGAATTTTTGATACAAAAGGATGACATACTCTCTAAAAACCATTTCCCTTATGCGAAAGAAGATGACATTATAGATCCTTCACCTCAATTTGGGATTTCTTCTAGTGATGAGGCATTAGTAGAGAAAGATAGGCATTCCCTTAACACTCTTCTCCTTAGTAGTGACCTTATGGAAAATCAATATCCACTAGTACATTTTACCTTAAATTTTGACCAAAAAATTTGACCATATCATAAAAATGTTTAGTTTGGTCGCATTACAAAGGAAAAATTTTGTTTTTTTTACTTTTATGCCTGTGTTGGTCTCAATTTCGACCAACGATGTGTTGGTCGAAATTGAAACCAAAACGGGATTAAATGTAAAAAAAAAAAAAATGATACTTCATTTGACCACTCAAAAACAAAATGAAACTTCATTAAAAACAAATTGCGAACGCGGGTGAAGTATTTGGGGATTTTTGAATTATGAAACTTCATTAAAAACAAATTGTGAACACAGGTGAAGTATTTGGGGATTTTTGAACTGGGGATTTTTGAACAAATTTCTCTGTGCACAGTGCGATCGGGCCAACAAATTTGAGTACATACATGTTTTTTTTTCTTCTGTATATAGTAGAACATGTGGTGCAGGGTCCCAGGGCTGCGGATTTTAGTTTGTTTATGTTTGTCAAGTTTGTGATGTAATAAAAGGAAAGCCCTAAACATTCTAAGTATGTCATCTATCAATGGGTTCAGAAAGAAGGGTTGTCTGAAGTAAGCAATTATCTTGTTGGATTGACTGCCTATGTTGAGAATGTCATACAAATTTGAAACAATGGGAGGTCAAAATCGCAAGCCCATCTTCACTCTAAATAAATCTAGTTCCTTCAAAAAGTCCTGTAAGCAATATAAATCCTTTTTGGGTTTATGTTGGCATTCAGCATTCCAATTTCCATTGGACAATGTGAGTTCCAATCTGTTGTTTCTAGTCATCAACCTACTTCAGCTCACCCGCACCTTACTTAATTTACAACAGGACATTTTTGAGCAACCAAAACCATTCTAGCCAATCATATCATCCCCCTCCTGAGCCTGAGATTGGATTTATGCAGGGCCCTTGGATGAGCAAGGGATATCCTTGCCTCTAAAAGCTTGGACCTAGAAAAGCTCCTTTCTAAAGCTTAGTAAATGTCGAATTTCTATTTGTTGGTTCCATTTTTTCACCGATAGCCTTCTTGACAGACAAGATGTGGTCCTCAAAACCTCCTGGACTGTAAATGAGACTTTTATGAATTCACTTACAGCAACTACAATGTTGTAAATGGAATAATGAGAGAAAGTTTGGTCAGGATTGTGAGGTAAAGATTATTTATAGTTGGAGTGACAAGGTCGGGAATAGACAATTTGTTTAGTTTTCTATTTTTTCAGACATTCACTTCCTTAAGGGGATGGACTAGAAAGACAATTTGCAAGCCAATGAATATTATGATTCTTTGCATTACATCTTGAGGTTTTGATAGGTTTGGTAGAGGGTGGGCCATACCTGGTAGAAGAATTCCTCTTGGCCACAAAAAATAGGCAATATTAAGGATAAAAGCTGAAGTGTCAAAGAAAAACTAGGTGACAAAGAAAAGATGAGCCTTCAAGTGGCAGTCGACAACAACAACAACTGTCCACCACCTATTACACACACATATTCCTTGGAGGGATTTCACTTCTCTAAACTTGCAAGTATCCTTATCATTGATGTCTGAGTGGAGGTAAACTATTGTAGTTAAGACACAAGAAACTTTGTCAGTTACATTGTTTTCTGCCTTTGGGGCATGCAAAATTTTCCATTCATTAAAGACACTAAGAATGCTTTGAAATGTGCCAATTTTTCAGGAGGTGATTAGAATTCAAATTTGAAGCCAAGGTTGGGAATTTTTTCAACCATAGTCTATCTTAAAGAATTTTGTTTAGCCCAAAGAAAGCCCCTATAGCTATACCAAAAAACTCCTAACCTTGATGATTTTGATGCAATTTCCATCCCTAAATAAGTCCAAATAGTCTTTAGAGGTCCCATCTGCATTCACTTTGACCCAAGTTGGTGGAGAGGGAATTCATGACATAGCTTTATTTTCTTCCTTAGCCACCCCATCATTGGGTGAACTTGGCCATAGACAAATACTAACTTCAAATTTCAGAAGGATCTATGCCCTAGAGTAGAAGTTGCAACAAGAGGTTAGGTTCAAGCCAAGATGGTTCTGCTAAGACATTTCAGTGTCTTTCCCCATACTTGGGAGACTTCCAAAGAAGCCTCCAGATAGATGATGTTTTATGCAAAGCCAAAGTTGCTTGGGCCTATCCTCTAAGCGGTCTGAAGATGTACCTTCAGGAGAGTTAGGAGTTGCACTAGTCCTGTCAAGCATGCCTTATCTACAATAGCTGTGTGGCTGGTTCAAATGTCTAGAACAACTGTTGTTTGTGTAGAGAAGGGGAAAGAAGGAAGAATGTGATCAACACTTATAATCTAAAAATCTTCCAACCAGTATTGGTTAGAGACCCTTGAGAATATAGGATTATAAAGTTGAAGATCTTGTACCATCAATAAATGAATAAAGTGTCCCATTGGGGACTATGCTCATAGTATTCCAAGGATGCTTCTGAATAATAAGTGCCCTAAGCAGTTCTTGTTTAATGAGGTCAGCACCTCTGTAATATCCCCTAATAATGGTTTCCCATATTTTTACTCTCTTCTCATCAATAATGTGGACAAACATTTTCTTGAAATATTATGATAAAGTTTTCAATGCTTCTTGCAGTCAGAAATCTTAAGAACTTCCAATAATATAGACTGAACATTAAGGCAGAGATTTCAAGCACATTCTGATTTACATTCAAACATCATTTGTTTCTTGAGACTTTGGAGATTATAATGAAATTATGTCCTACACAAAGATATGTAAACATTGTACACCTTCACTGCTACGCTCTTCCTGCTCTCCAGATGTACGTAGTCTGACATCCTTCTATTGGAAGTACCGACCACAACCTCTCTCTATACAAAGACACACCAGATTGTAGCAGCACTAGAAACTCACACCCATTTGAATTAGCAATGAATTCCTTTGTTTTATTAATATTTCTTTATGCATATCAAAGTGAATAGGTTCAAGCATGCATAAGTAGTCACGCCCAGCACTAGCAACTTACAACTAGACAATGTGTGCATCAATTCTGAAAACTTAATGACAGTGCCCAACAAAACCATAAATCAGGAAACATGGAAAGTGACTCCAACACTAGCATAATCAATATGAGTTCCTTCAATAGTATTTTGAATAAGCTACAAAGAGAAGACAGACATTTAGCAAACCTAGAACCTTATACTCCCATCCACAAAGTCTATAGCGGCTCCAGTGTGTTACCAAGAAATGCTTCCTGACAAAGGCATGATATTCACGCCAAGGAATGTGACTAGATTAACTTTGAATACAATTTACAATCACACTACCAAGTGAAGGCAGAACAATTTTTTCCAGGAATGATCACGACACAGATGATACAGTGTCTAGAATTTATCTCATGTGGCAGTTGTAAACCTATATCCAGTCATTTACATATGTGATCACCGTATTTAATCAAATGCAAACTCCATTTATAACTACATCTGATGGTGTCAAACTCTATTTCAATGAGATTTTCTGGAAGTCCCAACACCTTTGAATGTCACTGCAAACTCCCACTCACTAGAAGAGGATTCATGGCATGGTAATAAACTCCATACAGCTCAGAGCTCTGCACTTATGGGAGGAGTAGATATTCAGTCTTGTCAACAAATATTTTATTCTTGACTTTAGAGAATAGGCACTGAGGCTTTAATGTTCACCATGCCAAATATTTAATTAAATAATAACATTTGCCCATGATTTTCTCATTGCAACAATAGTCCTCATTAATAAATAATGTCTCAATGTATTCCACAGTTCCTTTATACTTTAGGAATTAATAGTTTATTAATGCATTTTTTATGGTACGCCAGGGGTATCCCTGCAGCCCAGCCCGACAGCCCAATCCTTTCAATTGGAAAATGTAAACTACAGAAAGTCAGGGATGTTATTTTGAAAATAGTAACCATGGCATGATGCATGCCTACTCAAGTACCATGTCTAATTCCATTAGCCATTTGACAGTAAAAAGGGTGATAAGAAAGCAGGTAAGAATTACAATATTGGCCAAACTAGTTTGAAAATGGGCTATGTGCAATATCTTTGATCAATACCTCATTTTAATTTATTATTCTTTTGTTTAATCATCTGTTGATTAGTGTAGTTCTTGGTTTGTCATCTGGTTTTAGTTATTTGTTTAGGTTATTTTCTGTATGTTATTAGTAGAGGTGATCACAACCATTACCATTGTCACCAGATCCTATTATCCCAGCTTGAAAATTTGGGAGAAAACCATCCACTATTATAAACAAAATTCTTTAGAAATAAAACATGCTATTGTATATCTTTAGGATGTGGTACACTAGAGTGACTGGCTCCTTCATCTGACTGCAGCAGACTAGCCATTGGTATGAGATACTTGATAGCATTGTTTTCTCTCTTAGCCCTGCAACTACCCCGAAGTTGTGGTGGCATTTTGAATGGAGCTTTTAACTTTGCCAAGTCAATTCTTGGGGAGTAATCCTCTTTGCCTTTGACCATATGGTATTGCATCCTCTCAACTTCATCAACTAGTGTTGTGAAACATGCCTTTAGCTCCTTGAAGGAGCCCATGGATGCTAGGCCCTGGATTTCACTCCCAGACATTGGAAGGTAATGCCCTGGGAAGAAGGTTGTAGCATCAGGGGCTTTGTTGAGACCACTCTTGTATTTCTTCCATAGAAAATGCATGGAAAATGTGCAAACCAAACTTTTATCCTTCATGAAATCCAACCGATTCAAAGCAAGCAAGGAGTATGAATCTGTATTTACCTCATTTGTAATGACTGAATCTAGGAAATCTGAACTGAACACCTTTTTAATTGGTTTCTCAACTATGCCATTCTGGATCAAGAATAATTTCTGAGGTGCAAATTAGAAGTCGCTCCCCTAAAAGATATCTACCTCTTAGCTGTGTAAAGATAGATTTTGGGTTCCAATCCATGCAAAGGAAGTGTAAACACTTACAACAAAATTTTTAGAATATTAACCTTGAGTAGATACCAATGAAATGTGTGAGCTAGGAATTATAGAAAGATCTGCCTCTTTTCCCAATCTATGTGTGCCAAGAGCGTTTCATCATGATGGATGGCGATTTGGAAATAATATCACATACATTTTAAGGCTGCCTTACCATATAAAAGCAAGGCCATAATTATTATGATTTATCAAATATCAAGTCTTCCTTGTTGTTTATGACATAATTTGCCAGGAAGTTCAATACTCTATTAGCTTCTCTATAGCAGTGTCAGAGTGAGATATCTTTCAATGAATCCAAGATTGGCCATGCTTCCTGGAGGAATTTCGGATAGGAATATAATTGTCATTGAGTCACCTTCAATATGCATTGAATTGAAGCAACATGAAAAATTGGATGAAAGTCCAATACTAAAGCTGAGTGTATTGTCCCTTGTCAAACTATTCTTAACCCACACAATATTTTTCTATTTTTCTAATTTATGCAAAACTCCAATAAATAATAAATACCAAACAACAACTATTGAGCTTCATTAATTATCAAATATAATGGTTAAGGGAAAGATCTAAAACCCATAGATGTTGATGCAAGGTAGTGTAGAAAACCTTTTTCATATCATATTTGGCAGAAACCCCAAATTACATTAATAATAATGAGCAGCAATAATTACCATAAATAATTATTATTTTTCTTATTGTAGCAATCTGAATACTGATGGATATTGATGCAAGGTACAATAATTTCCTCTAACATATATTATTTGAAAAACCTAGAATATTATTATCATAACTATTGAAACATATACCCATCACAATGACCCTTGAACAGGGAAATCTTGATAAATTCAATAAGATCTTAATATTTTCAGTCCAACAAGATGTATGAATTTACCAATTTTTTTGTTTTTTTAAAGGGGAATAATTGTTGTTAAGATTTTGATAATATTCGTAGTACCTTATTAGTTCTCAACTTTAATATTCTTATTGTGTCCATTGAAATTTTTCTTATATGTCCCTCAGTTGGAACTTAAGAGTTGTTGTCTAGAGCTAGTGGTATTGGCATTAACAAAGATAATTGAGATGAAATACAACTATTTTATGGGTTAATATTTTTAGTCCCTTCAAAAACCTTCCAAAACTCTTTTAGAACTCCCAGAAGTTGTAATCAACTTATCCAATTCCCAACTAGACTTCAAATTGCAGAAGAGTAGCAGGTCACAGGTCTGTAAGTAATTTTCAGTCAAATACCTTTAAAATGAGCATAGCAATATTTGTTGTAGGGTCTGATATGACGTAATTGATTAGCTACAGGTCTACTGTACTGAAGTTACAGGGCATAGTAGTTCTAGAAAATGCTTCAGATAAACATTCCAAGGAGAAAACACACCTTCACGAGGGCATCAAACACCATCAAGCACACCCAACTCCACTGAACTATTCTGTAGGTCTAAAGAATAACCTACAGTAGGATTGAAACCACAATAAATTTGAGCCTTAGAGTATATCATTGAAAAGGAACTTTAAAAGAATGTTATGAATTAACAACATATTATATTTGTGATCCCACAAGAAATTTGTGTAAGACCAAGCTTCAATATTATTGTCTTTTTTGTTCATTTGACTACATGAAAAACTTGCAGCGTTCTAAGAATCATAGGCTTCCAGTATAAAATCAAGTGCTGGACACCCATACCCAATTTTTGAACAATTATCAGAATAAATAGATACACTTTGATGTTCAATATATTCTGTATACCAATTAGGCCTAAAGAAACATAAATGTTAGTCTCTTTCTCATTGCTATTTTGAATTGTATGTCCACTCAGGACACAAAGATAGCAGATCAAATTGAATGTGATATTAAATGCACAGATCCAAATATGCCTTTCTTCTCTGGAAATTCTACGTCATCATTAGAGAATTAGGTATTGCAATTGTCATGTATTGCATTTATTTAGAAGGAAGGATTTTGCACATAATGTAGAAGGAAATTAAAATTCCTAGAACTTCCTTAATTGTTTGTGGAACAGGAGGCCATGAAGTGTATTCTGTTCATATTTGCCAAGATGAACCGTTCAATTCAGTATGTCCAAGGAATGAATGAGGTCCTTGCTCCACTCTATTATGTGTTCAAAATAGACCCAGATGAAGGAAATGCAGTAAGAAACATTATCCATGGTGAACTTCATATGCTTGAATTTGTCAGTGGAAAGCAATAGTCTGCATTGTGATAGCATGTAATTTTTGATATTTTATGTGTTACTCAAAAAGATGAATGACTGGATATCATTGTTGCTATGAAATATTGGTTCTGCAATCTTTTCCTGTGGCAAATTGCACCTTATGAAACATATTTTTTTCATTATTGAAAGTACATCAACCAGTAGCCTGGATCTATCTATGGGTGTGCTTTGTGCAGTTCTTGCATGCTCCCCAAATTTAGAAAGGGAACTCAATAATACATAGGTTTTTCAAATATTTACGTACAGAACTACCAAAAGTGAAAAAATACATATAAGTGGGAACCTAATTTGTTGAAAATTGTAATACGCAGATGGTGAATGGCAAAAATATGAAGAGAAAATATTCAAATAGAATGGCTAAATCTAGTCTGGGATAGCCAAATAAAGTTATGTAAAAACCAACTTCGCATGAACATTTTTGTATCATTCAATAGCATTATATCTTCTTCAGGGTCTCTTAATGCCATCACAAAGAGGCCTTCTGAAAACTCAATAATCTCATTTGAACGCTGACCAAATTGAATAGAACATGTCACCAAATAATGATCCCCATCAGTAATATTTGATATTGATATCATAAGTAATCTTTCAATACATTTTAGATTTAGGGAAATCCTTTCTTTATCTTGGTCTAAACCGGTACCCTCAAAGTATTTAATAGTTACTTCTCATTATGCTACTTCAACACCCTTCAAATAGAATGACTACAAAGTTCCAACCTCCACCAAGTATTAGTTCTATCTCAAATCTCAAACTATCTTCACTAGGCCTGTCCTAGTAGCCCTGTTTAGCAAGTAATTTGCACTTAACTCCACATATTCCCAAACACCCTAGTAACTTCTTTACCTTCTCAAATACCCTTTTTAGATTTATTTAACCCCTATTAATCTCAGTCCTTCAGCCCTTGACTGGTGAACTTTTCTAGGACTGATTGCACACCCATTTAGGCCTAATTAGCCCTTCATTAACAAAGAAACTCCCCTTTGCACTCACCCACAAGATCCCAAACCCTAAAATAGTCTTAAGAAATGTATTAAATACAAGGATTCCTAAGTTTTTTTAAGTATCCATGCATATCTATGCACTCTTCCACCAAACCCTCATTTTAAGGGTCAATAACCAAGGGCTTTCTAGAAAAGACCCTTCCCAGCCATACAAAACCATAAAGATGGTTCAAACACCCTCAAATACATCTCAATAGACCATTCCAACCATTATCTAGCCTCTCCAATCATCCAGTCATTCCCAGCCATGACTGGTATCAAAACAAGCAATAGTTTCTATAGCAAACATCAACAAACAATGATCCTCCAAGGCCCTTACTTCATTTTCCTGCAATAGAACATGCCATTACAATGTATTGTTACATTAATGAACCCCCTCCCACCAAGTTATAGTTTCCACAGGGGTGGGAGGGTCACTCCATGTTGCTGACTACAAATCTAAATGCTGACTGTGCCTAGAATGCCAGTCATTGTCTCCAAAATATCAGTCAAGTTCTTTGTGTTATAAAAAAATAAAACAACAATGTACTCACATAAATAAATAAAAATTAATGCTAAGAGATGGTCCTACACCATAGTGAAACTCAAATCACATTAGCACTCTCATAACACAACTATTCTTTGAACTCGTTACAGCTGCAGGACATAAAATTTTCTCCATCAAATGCACTTGAAAATGTCAGTGGTTCCTCTACCCTTCCAGTGTAATGGCCAGGTCTTTCATTTTTTGAGGGTGTGGAAAAGAAGAGTTATACTAGTGTAGTTATTGGAATTGTAGATTCCATAAGCAATCAGCCTCAAAAATCATCGACCTTGCCTGTAGGTAGCTTTTGCTACAAGGGATGTCGATTCTGATGACCACTCCAATCTGTTGAATAACGTGATTCCCAATTCATCATGTACAAGTCAGCCAGTGAGTTCTTCAAAGATTTACTATAATTGAATATCTACCAAGATTTAGGTAGAGGCAAATTAAATGAAGAGAACAAAAGGAAATACTCAAGCTTCAGCTCATACTTCAATATTTCTTGGACAACCTTGATAACTTCATTAGAGTTTGTCTCCACTACTTGACCTCCCATTATAATCTCATCTAAAATAGTATGCAGCTGGACACAAATTTCAAAACTTCTTAGCTTGATATGTACCACGAAATAGCTAATGAGGAACACCAAATCTTCATGCATCCAAATGATTTATATCAAAATGCCTTACTTATATGGTAACAATCCAAGATTTGACTTACAGATGAATTTTGCTAGTTATTACTTACCCCTTTAACTTGTGCATTGAAAAATGTTTATATTTATGGATACATGTTGGCTTATGATGTATGCTTATTATTTTCTAAAATAGCGTTACTAGGATAGTTCTATGCCCTTTCAATGTTTCATTCTATGTAGTCTTTAGCTTTTTTCTTTATAATGTTGCATTCTTCAGCTCCTTGGAAAAGGAGATTATTCAAAAGTCAATGCTCTGGACTAAGAAAATTAAAATATTAAACTATATTTACATGTTAAGGAATCAATTTTGTACAATAAAATACTCTTCATATCTCCTTCAGTAGTTAAAAGCTCTTGGGCCAGCAATGAACTCTTTCACATCCTCCATCATTTTCTTCTAATGAACCCTTTTACACGTGTGCCAACCTCAAAGCTTAGATAATATTTGGTAACACAATATAAAGTCTTATAATGTCAGTGTTTCTCAAGTTTTGGTACTGGGGAGATGTAGGGAAAAGGGGATGGTTTCAGGGAGAACAATTTTTTTTCCCAGGTTCTGGAGACAGCCATAGAAATAATTTATTATTAAAAAATATATATATTAGAAGAATTAATTACAAAAAGACAGTAATATAGATTGAAATTTATCATTTATCAAACATTATGAATAAACGAAGCTGAAAACTACAAATTTTTTTTATTGTTGTATGACATTTTGCATTAGAGATAGAAAATCTTAATGTCTTTACCAACTCTTCAACATTTAAAATGGAAATTTTACCATCTGCCAAGACTCCCCTAGAGGACTTTGTAGGATATCATTTTCTACATTGTTCAATGTCTCAATGCAAGCCACACTACAAACTAAGCAAATTCTTGCACCTTTTCTGTGGCTGTTGTTTCCAAGATGAATAAATGAGTGCCAACCTCCAGTATTATTCATCAAAGGAATAAAATTAAATATATGAATACAAGCCAGAATTTGATTGGGCTGTTCTATAATATCAGTCAGGAGCTTCAGCACATTTCCAAGCAAGCAAGGGATTCACTAGATTGTAGTACTTGACAAAAAGGTGCAGTGTCAATGTACATGCCAAAAATCCAAGCATCTACACTACGATCATTATATTTAGACTCTAGTTTATGAAACATTTGATTGTACCCATAGTGGTATTAAATGGAATTGGTATACTCAAGAAAAGTACTGCTTTTTATCCAACACAGCCCAGAACAATTTTTTTCATTTGCTTTTTAAAACTAGAATAAGGATTTTGGGGCAGAAGACCTTAGTTGGATCCATATAGGGTAGGAGTATGGGATGCAACCCCTACCACCAAGCCCAAATTAAGGCTTTTGAGACCATAGGAACCCTCATGGTACATGCAATTTTTCATAATTTTATCATTTTTGTCCAAACTACAAACAATCTCATTTTCATTGATTGATTGTCTTACAAACTCGAACCAATACACCACCACATTGATCTCTCTTTCCACTCACGTGAATGTCTACAAAATAGACCCTAACTTTGCAAAATGACCAACCAACTACTTCATAACTATCTGCAATAGTCAAAAATGACTATTCACTAGCTTAACATAAGAAAAATGTTGTCAACTTGACAACCTACAACTTGTGTAGCAACCATAAATACAATAGGATGGGGATCTTTGGATAGAAGCAGGATGTTCTAATCATAATTAAACAATATGAAATAAACTACGGATGTGCAACAGAGAATTCAGGTTTATATCAAATTCCAAAAACATTGGAATAAGTTAAAAGATTGTTGTCTCTACAAGAAGATTTATAAACTTGAAAACTAGAGAATCTTTTGGGGCAATAGTGTTGGGTACATACACTCAGGGAGGGCATCTGCATTGGTAGACCTCAGTCTATAGATATAAATGGAGACCCGTGCCTTCATATGTAGAGAGCATAAATGACCTTATGACCCTATTCTATCAGAGTTTTAAATTTAGTGTCATCAAAAAGTTAGCCACAGCATTCAGTGTTCTCTAATTTATTGTTTCAAAATATATCATATTTAGATGATTAATGAATGTATTCAATTTTGTCATTTTTTTTTGTTTTGTTTTATTGACTTCTCTTCCTTTTACACGTAGTTCTTGAGTTATTAAGGTTCGTTAAGGAACAAGGTAACATCTTAGTTATTGCTATGGCTGAGCACATAACATGATTAAAAATAATTGCAGCCTACAATAAAATTTATCTAGGTTTTTTGATCCTCAATTCTTGGAAAACACACACATTGTCTGTGACTTGATAAGGCTAGGGACTGAAAGACTAATGTCAGAATAACGATGATGCTTCTTAACGTCCTTCAAACAAATTGGTGTCTAGGACCTCTCATATTTTATGTAGACAATAAAATCTTCATTCATCCTTGTTTTGAACTATAACTTATACACCTCAAATTGTGCATACTGCATTGCATTTATTCCCATGTACAGTTGTGGCCCATTTGGAATAGAGTTTCAAAAACTCATATTTAGTAGCTGTGAGATCAGGCTTAGATTAATTTGATGGAAATTGGAAAATAAACTTTTGGATAGTGATAAGAAGCAATTTATTTAACAGTTTGCTATTTTATTCATCATGCAAAAATATACAGCTTCGATCAAATGATTCTGTTCAAACGGGAGGATTTGGGAAATGGATTTCAGCAACAACTATTGGCAAGTCTACTTGTAGCAATTTTGTCTAACATTAGATTTGTACACACAGTCCATTACACTTATTACATATATTTTCTGGTGTCAACTGTGCATAATTGTTTTGCATCAACATTTGAGATCACACTCCCTCGTCCAGGATGAAAGAGAGCAGATTTTGTGATCTGAAACTTTCATGCAAAACAATTATACACTGTTGAAACTAGAAAATATATGCAATTAATTTAATTTATTTTATTCATGATACCTTTTGAATGAATTAAAAAAAAGTTATAGCCTAAGTTGGATTTGTTATTTGGCAGTTGTTCTAAAGGGAGACTAACTTTTGTCTCTTTGCAGATGTGGTCTACAAATTGTAAGTGATCCCATCTTTTTTTATTCATCAAATGTGTTCTTGAACATTATGGCCTACTCTAGTATTTTACTGGGATTGAAACAAATCTGGCAAAAATTGATGGTGGAGGAATATAAGGATATCCCCTTTCCATTTAGACACTGTTGTACCACATCACTGCCAACTTTAGCCTGCTAATATGTGCAAGGTTTAAACACATTGTCTTCTAAAGGCTGTACAATTGTTAATTGATTTCTAATAATATATTGTAAGCATATCCCACCCATAAATTCTTTTGCGGGTATTGTTTGGATTTGGAATATAAACTAAACTCTTCCCCTACTAAAAGCACCATTAATCAGAGAAGCTCCACATGACCTAGTCTGATATGCTTCTTTGTGCGTAATTCTTAAGTGGTTTATGCATTAGCTATATTTATTCTTACATTTATTGCAAGGAACACTAATAGATTGCATAAAAAATGCTTCTCTCTAGAATCTAAGAAATGGTTAATTGATCTTGGAAATGGTAGGGGAGAATTTTGTACTAACTGAAGTTGGAGAAGTGAGGATTATGTCCTTCCAAGAAAAGGGTCATCCATTTAATTGTTTAATATTTTAGACAAACCTTCATTTGTTGTTTCACTGAATCATACACATGTTTCCAGTTAGCCACTCTGCAGCCTTCTTCATGTAAATTCTAATCTCATTAAAGCTTAAGTGGATAGTTGGAGCAATGCCAAAGATGTGGAAAATTGCCTTGAAAAGTTGCTTAGTTCTTGAGGAAGAAAGGTTTTCCTTTTTCAGAGGTGTCAAATTACTCAATGTTTAGATACTTAATCTTGTATAATCCTTGGAATGCATAATTTCATTAAGGAAAATGACAGAGGCAAACTGTGCTATTCTTGGTTCACATATATTCATAAATTTAGAATGTATGCCCAGGGAACTTGCACTTTGAATAGTCAAAGCTGCTCCATTTCTTTGTAAGTTCACTATGCACCCTCTACTAGCAAATACTTGAATTTTTTTTTTCTGTAGAAGACTTTTTTTTTCACTGTTCAATCTTCGTGCAAATTTTTTTCACCATTTTATTGTTTTAATAGACAAGTTATTTTCATAGAACCCTAAAAGAAAATTATAATATCTCTTGTTATATATATAGATAGATAGTATATTTCATATTTCACAAAACCTTTTTTAAAAAGGTTGCAGAAACTAAATTTCTTTTCCAGAAAGGTGGCACCATTAGTTTGTTCTTTTTTAGTTGCATGGTATGCACGTGGCCCTTTTGTGGTGAAGGACATGAGATTTAGGCTCCTCTGGTATGCTTGGACTCTTACAAGATCTGTATCACATGTCAGGATAATCTTCAGAAAATCTCTCTAATCACAAAATCATGATTACATATGAATTTCAATTTAAGAGGACATAGAAACTTGATGAGTTATACCTTTGGTGCATAAAAGAACAATAGAAAAATAGCATGAGTTGAGCTCATGGAATCATCTCTTTTCGTAGCCTCTTGATCTCTTCTTCTTTAGACAACTATCAAAATAATTTTATTTGGTCAGTAGCATGAACCACTTTGCTACTTAGCCAAGATCATATGTATGAGATAAACATATATAGAACAAAAACAAGCCTTTTGCTGTCATTTCTCTTCCAGCCTTTTCTGCTCCAATGCATTTATCTTTTCCACTATCTATTTCAAGCAGAATAGAAAATAATAAATATAATTATAGGCAATAAGGAAAAGGCCCTTGTTTACACTTGTGTGAATTAACAAAATGCAATTTCATGTGGGAATTTGTACTAATATAAATTTGTTCAAAAATACATAAAAATCTGTTCAGGACTGGCTAAGAACTCCCAATTTAAATTTGTTAAAAAATACATGAAAACTTATCCAGAATTGGTTAAGAATTCACATAAGACCATACATATATGATAAAACCAAACTTAGAAGACTCACTATTTGATCAAATTCACCATGATCAATTGCTCTTTTTTCAGTGTAAAGCTTTACATCCAATGGTTTGGTGCATTTTTCACAGGGAGCTTCACCAAATGTTGTTATTTGAGAAACAATTACCAAAGAATCAGAATCATTTCCAAAAGAGAAATGCGGAAGTGTTTTTTTATAATTCAAATGTAACTTGTGGTTTATCTGTTGTCCATGGCAAGCCTTGTGCCATTGGAATTCATTTTTTTTGTTCGTCAGAGAACATCACCTGGACCTTCTTCAAGAATTCCTTCTCCTTCTCTTGGCCTCCTTGCTACAAATTTTAAAATTCTTCTCAGACCTTGTATATTTTATGGGAAAAAGAGAGAGGATAAAAATAGTTGAATCCACACAGTATTCAAAATAAAAGAATTTGATGAATCAATAAAAACAATAGAAATATATGTGCAACATATTAAAACTTTTCTTCCTACATTTTACCTTTGTACAAAGTTTGAAAGGTTGTGCACAAATGACCTTGGGTTGCTTCTTCCATTGTTGAATCCTGCTTCTATCCAAAGATCCCCATCCTGTTGTAGCAACCATAAATACAAAATGTTGTCTACTCTGCTTGAAAATTTTCACATTTATCAACTTATGTAGCAACCATAAATACATAAAAAGAAAATATATTACATATTCAACACAAAAGTATAGAAGAGAATTAATGTTTCTGTTTATTGTTCGGTTTGTCGACTTTATGTAATTACTCTTATTTGGTTTTGTTTGACTGCTGACTATGTTATTTTAATCACTACTTGGGTGTATGCTTCTTCCATGATTGAATGTGATCAATGAATGTATGCTTCTTCCATGATTGAATGCGATCAATTTCGTCCTCTTTAGTTTTCTAATTTTTAATTAATTAATAATTATTGTAAATAAGACACCAATACCACTTTTTAATAGAAATTTTTTTTTAGCATTGGTCTCAATTTTGACCAATGCCATGGTCGAAATTGAGACCATTCGACCAAAACAATCGACGATAGTTGGTGGATAATATGGTCTGAATTTTGACCATTCGACCAAAAAAAATCGACGATAGTATGGTCTCAATTTCGACCATTGGACCAAAAAAAATGATGGCAATGCCATACATTCGACGAATAGTATGGTCTCAATTTCCACCAATGCATGGTCTCAATTTTGACCAATACATGGTCTCAATTTCGACCAATGCATGGTCTCAATTTCAACCATTGGACAAAAAAAATGACGGTGATTCTTTTAGTTTCAAGCAAGAGCTGCAATCAAAATTTTGACCAATAGTATGGTCAAAATTTTGACCAATAAGAAAAATGTAGAAAATTTGATGAAAAAAGAATGACAAAAGTTTTAGTCGTGGATTTGACCAATTATTGTCAAAAATTTGACCAATTATCATCGAAATTTGAGGTAAAATTTACTAGTGATCCTACCTCACAACATTCTTATCATAATATTACTTATATCTATTCACACCCTTTTCCAACTATGGTTCCAAGTGTTCCTCTGGTTGTGTCTTCCATTCATATCACTTCCTACACTTTTATTAGTGTTCCTAATCTTCCTAATCCTAATCCTATATTTCCTAATCCGATTCCTAATTCTCCATCTACTATTCCTAGTTCTTCCCACACTTATGTTGAATTTCAAACTATGGTTCATGATGTAGATGTGCAAATATTCTTCAAAGTACCTTCTCCTTATTATTCGATCCATAAATATAAGAGAAAAGAAACTTCCCCTTTGAGATTTATTCATAATTTTACCCCTCACTAGGGGGCAAGAGGTATATTTCTTCCTATCTTCTAGAATCTACTTTGAGCTTAATTGGTTATTCTTTCATTTATCTCAATGGTTTATATTATGATAGTTTTTCATCGATTGCTCTCTTCTATTTCTCAAGATATCTTTTATTTTTATTTTTTAAAGACATGTATTTTCCAAAGGTATCCCTTGCCTTTCATCCCTGGGGGGAAAGGTTCTTCCTTTTCTCTCTTTTTCTAGGGAACTTCTTTCCTTAGCTTAGTGGTATTTGTTTATATTGCAATATTATTTCTTCATATTGACAAATATTTTGACTATGGATAACCTTCTTCCATGAGAAGTTGTTGTCCTATGTCATCACTTCTTCTCTATGTTTCAAATTATGTTCTTTATAAACTCTCACCCTTGCTTGGTGTTGGCGTTGTTTCCCTCATTCCCAAGATTCCTCTTCCTCTTCTTTGTAGGGGGCTAGATGATTGAATCTTTATTCATGCCTTTTGAAAGATGATATTTTATCTAAATTACTCCTCTTTGGTGGGGGTCTTGTGTATAAGATCTCTTTCATTTGAGGATCATTTTCCATAAGTGACACATCCTTTTCACAATTATCTATACTCTTGGATGTAGGGGTCAATATCTCTCACTAAGGATATACTATACATTGTTGTAAATAGGATATCTCTTTGCTTTGTGAAGTAGGTATCCTCTTCCATCTTTGTTCCTACACTTGGGGGGGCAAGGATGTCTTCTCCTTCTTTTCTGTTTCACACATGAAGTAATACATACAGATTATGATTTTGATAGAAGTGCTTTAGCCTCAGGGGCTTGGCATGATTTTCTATCTTAGTCAAATCTATGCATTGTTATTTCATGCACATATTCATGCTATAGTTTTGATCAAGAGGCTTTGATCTTAGCATTATCAACATGTAGTAATAAATATGGATTGTGAGTTTAATAGAAGTACTTTAGCCTTAGGGGCTTGGTATGATTTTCTATCTTAGTCAAATCTATGCATTGTTATTTCATACTTGTTCATGCTAGGGTTTTGGTCTCAAGATTTTGATCTTAGCATTGCCAGCTTTTCACACATGGAGTAGCACATATGGATTGTGAATTTGATAGAAGTACTTTAGCCTCAAGGGCTTGGTATGATTTTCTATCTTTTTCAAATCTATGCATATCCTTATGGTATTATCTTCTTTTCTTCTTTTCTAGGGATTCACCTCTTTCCTTGGTTAAGCAGTATTTATTTACTATGTGATATCCAATCACACATGAAAATTATGGTTTGCATTTATGGACCTATGTCCTTTATGCAAACCTTATTTGTTGTTTGACATTGGGTTTCCATGGTTGATACATCTCTCACCTTGGAAACTGAATAGATTTTATGCTGCATTCAAGTTGTCTTTTCCTTGTTCTAACAATGTGGCTGAATATGAAAGTTTAATTCAGGGATTAGAATGGGTAAGATTGAGAGGTATTAAGTGTTTGAGAGCATTTGGTGATAGTGAGCTGATAGTAAAATAGGTGAGAGGTATCACTACTGTTAAAAATTATCTTCTTAAGATGTATAAATCTAGAGTTTTTGACATTCTAGATGAGTTTGATGCTTTCAACTTGATTTCAATTCCTAGAAGGGAAAATTTGCATGCCGACAGGCTGGCTAGTATTGGTGCTCATGTTTCAATAACAAAAAATAAAAGATAGATTTCAGACCAATCACATGTCAAGATAATTTTTAGGCCATCTATTCCAGATAAAGACACTTATTGGCAAGTTTTTAATACTAATGAACATATCTTAAGTTTTTTGACAGAAACTAATGGTTTCTTTGCTTCTAGAAATAAAAAAATCAATCAGAAAATGGAAGACCAGATTATTTAGTTGAAAACCAACAAGCTTCAAAATGGACATGGATTTCAAGAACTTAATGTATAAGTTTGTTCTAGTATACCTAGATGATGTGACAATTTACAGCAAGGTTGAAAACCAACATATTGATCATTTGAGACAAATTTTGTAGAGATGTAGAGAATTTGGGATTTCTTTAAACCCAAAGAAATCTTTATTTTTAGTTCATGAGGGAAAACTCCTAGGATACTAGGTGTCCAAACAGGGTACAACAATAGATCCTAAGAGAATTCATCCAATTTTGGAACTTTATTTCCCTAAACACAAGAAAGGATTGCAGAGTTTCATTGGGAGAATAAATTTTGTAAGAAGGTTTATTCCTGATATTGCAAATCTATTAAAAACTCTAACTGCTATGATTAAGAAGGATGTCCCTTTCTGCTGGACTGATGAGGGAAAGAAGAATTTTGAATTGATAAAACAGGCTTTGTCTTCAGCCCCTACTCTTGTTAATCTTGATTTTACTAAAGATTTTATTCTATATGCTTATGGTGGTTCTGATACTATTTCAACAATGTTGGCTCAAAAGAATGAAGAAAAATAGGAGCTACCAGTTGCTTTTTTCAGCAAAAGTATGGATGACTATGAGAAAAGGTACAGTTTTGTTGAAAAGCATGTGCTAGTTGTTATTAAAGCTTTGAAGAAGTTTAAGCATTTAATAGCAAGGAATAAAGTTCACTTAATGGTTGCACATCCTAGTATCAAAGAGTTTTTGTTGAACAAAGATGTTAATGAAAAGAGGGCTGGTTGGATAATGAGAGTTATGGAGTATGATGTACAGATTCATGTGACTAAGATAGTTAGAGGCAAAGGCCTTTGTGCTCAAATGGTAGAAGAGGAAGAAAAAGTTGGAATTACTGAAGAAATTGAAAATTATCAAGGTGATGTTGTATTATTTAATGACCCTTCAACCTGGATATCAGATATGACAAGATTCTTGCAAACTGGACAATGCCCAAATAATCTTGACAAGGCAAAGAGGAGATACTACAAGTTACAATCTATTCCTTATGTTCTTATTGATGGTATACTTTATAGGAAAGATTATTCTAGAATGTTTCTCAAATGTATTGATTCAGTAGATCAAAGCAGAATTTTATCTAAATTTCATGATGGATCCTGTGGAGGACATTTCAGTCCGAAGACTACAACCTGGAAAATACTAAGAGCAGGTTATTATTGGCCTGATTTATTTAAGGATGCTTATTCTTGGGTTAGAAGATGCCAGAAATGTGTTGTGTTTGCAGGTAAACAAAAGCTGGCAGCATTACCATTAAAGCTAATTATGGTTGATCAGCCATTCAACAAGTGGGGAATGGACTTTATTGGTCCTATAAATCCTAATTCTAGTGCTGGTCATAAATGGATTTTAACTGCTATTGATTATTTTACAAGATGGACTGAAGCTATTGCATTAAAAGTGGCCACTAGAGCTGTTGTGTTAAGGTTCTACGGAGACATTGTAACCAGGTTTCAAGTTCCTCAATCAATTATCTTTGATAACTCCATGGCTTTTATTGGTTTAGCTATTACAAAATAGGCTGTGACAAATGGGATTTATTTAAATACTTCTTCTAACTATTATCCTAATGGGAATGGTTTACCAGAGTCTACTAATAAAAATTTGATCAGAATTATCAAAAAGACCTTGCAGGAGAATAAGAGAAATTGACATTCTAAATTGAAGGTAGCCTTATGGCTGGATAGGATTACACCTAAATAGGTAATTGGGAATTCTCATTATGTCCTGGTTTATGGTAAATAGGCTAGATTGCCAGTTTCTACTGAATTTCCAACATTACAGTTGGCTGACCAAATGTTGTTGTTTGAAGAGGAAGATCCTCTTAGGTTGAGGTATGCTGATTTGTTAAAGCTTGAAGAGGAGAGAAAGAAGGCATTGGAAACTATGGAACTAAAGCAAGCACAAACTAAGAGGTCATTTGAAAAGAAAGCTAAGTACAAAGAATTCAAAGAAGGTGATTTAGTACTCAAGTGGGATGTACTAAAGAGCAGGCCAGGGCAGCATGACAAATTTGACAATTTTTGGTCAGGCCCTTTTGTTATAATAGCAATTAAGGAGAATAATTATTTTCAGTTGTCCACAAATGAAGGGGAGGAACTACACATTCTAGTTAATGGAATTCACCTCAAGCTTTTCTTTGAGGATTAGGTTAGGTTTAGTTTTTAGTTTAATAAGTGTTGTCCAAGCACTAGGTCTCTAGGTTGCATTGAGTCTAGTTTAGGTGAATTTTCATTTCAATAAATGGTTACATTTATGGTTTTAGTTTTCCTAACTCTGTTTCCCTATGATAAATTGTATAGGTCATGTCTAGTAGGCAGACATCCAGCAGAAGTCACCAAAATTGTTACTCAAAATTACAGCATACAACACAATAAGCATAAATAGGAAAAGGTTGCACATTTGTTTGTCAAATTAACACTACCTTGTAGGTTTTGTTAGTTTACATTTCATTATTGCATTCATTCTAGATGTCATTACTGTACTCTAAGTATTGATCATTGTTCTAAAATATTTCAAAATAAATAAATGATCATTACATTGTGCATTCAAACTAAATGTAGTATACAAATGTCTTTCCATGTTCATATTTCATATCAATAAGTAGAGTACATTTGTAGAATTGAAAGAAAATATTGAACTATAGAATAGGGGTCAGAAATAATTGATTGAGGAACTCCAAACCTGGTTGTAATATCTTCATAGAACTTTAACACAGCAGGTCCAGAAGCCTCCTTTAGTGTAATAGCCTTGGTGCATCTTGTAAAATAATCAGTAGCAGTTAAAATCCATTTATGACCTGCACTAGAATTAGGATTTATAGGACCAATAAAGTCCATTCCCCACTTAGCAAATGGTTGATCAACCACAATTAGTTTTAATGGAAGTGTTGCCAACCTCTGTTTACCTACAAAAAGTGCACATTTCTAACATTTTCTAGCCCAAACATGAGCATCCTTAAATAAATCAGGCCAATAATAGCCCGCCCTTAGTATTTTCCAGGCTATAGTTTTAGGACTGAAATGTCCTCCACAAGATCCATCATGAAACTCAGATAAAATTTTGCCTTGATCTAGTGAATCAATACATTTAAGAAACATTCCAGAATAGTCTTTTCTATATAGAACATCATCAATAAGAACATAGGGAATAGATTGTAACCTGTAGTACCTCCTTTTTGCCTTATCAAGATTATTTGGGCATTGACCAGTTTGCAAGAATCTGGTCATATCTGACAACCAAGTCATAGGATCATTAAACAATACAATATCACCTTGTAAGTTTTCAAATTCTTTAGATGCTTCAATCTATTCTTCTTCTTCTACCATTTGTGCGCAAAGGCCTTTGCCTCTAACTAGCTTAGTTACATGAATCTGTACATCATACTCCATAACCCTTGTTATCCAACTAGCTCTCTTTTCATTAACATACTTGTTCAAAAAAAACTCCTTGATGCTAGGATGAGCAACCATTAAGTGTACCTTACTTCTAGCAATTAAATGCTTAAACTTCTTCAAAGCTTTAATAAGAACAAGTACATGTTTTTTAATAAAAGTGTACCTTCTCTCATAGTCATCCATACCTTTGCTAAAAAAAAGCAACTGGCTGCTCTTGTTTTTTGTCATTCTTTTGAACCAGCATAGCTGAAATAGTGTCAGAACCACCATAGGCATACAAAATGAAATCTTTAGTAAAATTAGGATTAACAAGAGTAGGGGCTGAAGACAAAGCCTGTTTTATCAATTCAAAGTTCTTCTTTCCTTCACTAGTCCAGCTGAAAGGAATATCCTTTTTAAGCATTGTGGTCAATTGTTTTAGTAGATTTTCAATATCAGGGATAAACCTCCTTACAAAGTTAATTCTCCCTATAAAACTCTACAATCCTTTCTTATGTTTAGGCAATGAAAGCTCAAGAATTGCATGAATTCTTTCAGGATCAATTGTTGTTCCCTCCTTAGACACTTGGTATCCTAAGAGTTTTCCCTCATGAACTGCAAACACAAACTTCTTAGGATTTAAAGAAATTTTGAATTCTCTACATCTTTGCAATATCTGTCTTAAATGATCAATGAGCTGATTTGCAACCTTGTTGTAAATTGTCACATCATCTGGGTCTACTAGAACAAACTTATACATTAGATTCTTGAAAGCCATGTCCATTGCTTTCTGAAAAGTAGCTTCAGCATCTGATAACCCAAATGGCATTCTTCTGTAGGCCATAGTACCCCATTTAGTTGTAAAAGATGTCTTAAACTGATCAGATTCTTTGACTAAAATTTGGTTATAACTAGAATACCCATCTAAGAGTGAGAATCTCTCAGAACCTGAGACATATTGTAAAATCTGTTCCATGGAAGGAAGAGGGTGCCTATCTTTCAGAGATGCCCTATTAAGGTCTCTAAAATCTACACAAAGTCTTATCTCTCCATTCTTCTTCCTTAGTGGAACTAGGTTAGAAACACAAGATGTGTGCTTAATAGGAAATATAATACCACCATCTAGGAGTTTTCTCAGCTCTTTTAACATTAATGGCTCTAATTTGGGGTTTATTGGTCTTTGCTTTTGTCTAATTGGCCTAGCATTAGGCTCCAATTCTATAGTATGCTGGGTTAATTGGGGATCAAAACCCTTTAGATCAGAGTAATCCCGTGCAAAAACATCATTATATTCTCTAAAAAGATCAATAAATAGTTATTTTTCTTTAGGAGAATTTATTTTACCAACCTTCAACCGCTTATCTCTGAAAATTTCTACTTCTTCGTAATGATCTTCTTCAATCAACAAGCTAGTTTTACCCTTTCTAAACTGATCATCAGAATTAAAAGCTGATTCCAAGCTTACTAATCCCTTTGGCAACTTATTGGTTTTCAATTGAATAATCTGGTCTTCCATTTGCTAAATGTTCTTGTTATCTCTTGAAGCTAAAAAACCATCTGTTTCTGTCAAAAAACTTAGGATATGTTCATCAGTATTGAAAACTTGCCAATAAGTGTCATTATCTAGAATGGATGGCCTGATAATTATCTTAATATGTGACTAGTCTTAAATTATTCCTTTATTTTCTATTATTGCAATATGTGCACCAATACTAGCCAGCCTATTAGCATGTATATTTTCCCTTCTAGGAATTGAAATCAGGTTGAAAGCATCAAATTCATCTAGAATATCAGAAACTCTAGATTTATACATCTTAAGCAGATCATTTTTAACAATATTGATGCCTCTCACATACTTAACAATAAGCTCACTATCACCGAATGCTCTTAGACATTTGATACCTCTCAATCTTTCCCATTCTAATCCCTGAATCAAACTTTCATATTCAGCCACATTGTTAGAACAAGGAAATGACAACTTAAAAGCGGCATAAAATTTGTCACTATCAAGTGAAACTAGCATAACCCCTGCACCAACTCCATCCTTATTCCTTGACCCATCAAAATACAAATCCCAAAGCTGGTTAGACACATCAGATTCTGATTCTAAGTCTTTAATCAAATTAGGAACTACTGAATCAGATTCTAAAATCATGTAGTTTCCAAAACTAGCATCAAACATGTCATCATTCTGTTCATTTCTAGTAGCCCATTCATCTAGAACAATATCTGGATATGCTTCAATTTGAGTATTATATGCTGAATAATTAGGAATTTCATCTTGATCCATGATCACACAACTTGCATTAATAGGACTTGGATTATAAGGCTCTATGTGATTTTTGGCCAATAATTCTAATTTTATGGTTACCTTAGTACCATATCTAGTTCTAAAGTACAAATGTGACCAATCTGATGGAAAATAGCCATCTATTTTGGCTGTGAAATCTCTAGACAGACAAAGCAAAATATGATGGTAAATCAATAACATATATGTCCTGTGGAATTGAAAAATTTGGGCAGGAGTGCAGGGTTAAACTTGTATTTTTAATGACTCCTAAAGTCTTAATAGAAGTTTCGTCTAGCTGGACTACACCCTTCTCAAGAGGCTCATATTTTAAGTTCAGCGAATCTGCCACTTTTTTAGGCATAACAGTACTAGTTGCACCACTATCTACCATGCAATTATGAACTAATTTATTTCCAATGATCAAAGAAACATAAAAAGGAGGAGGATTTTCATTTTCAGATTTCTTACCTTCCTTTTTTGATGTTTTTTGTACACTTGACAATTTCTTATCAGTAGTTACTGCTATTTTCTCACTATTTGCAGCCTTCTTAAATTCTGGTATTATTGGCTGGTGAACTTTAGCAGGCTTTTTATCTTCTTTTAATGGCTTTTCCTGAACCTTTGGAGGCTCAGAATTAGTCATGACCACACTTGGTGACTACCTTACTATTTGTTGAGAATTAATTGCCAACTTGGACAACTCTTCTTTCAAAATTTCAATCTGACCTGGAATAGACAGAGTTTCCCATGCAGACAAAGTAACATTTGTTTTTTTCATTGTATCAACAATATTGAATGGAACAATAAATTGTACCTTATGTGATGATCTAGGAGAACTTTGATCAGCATTCCTTTGAGTTTGATCTTTATTAGTGGAAACTGATGGACTTTTCAAAATAGAAACTGGTGGAGAAGAAACATTCCCAGCAGATTGATCAGCTTCAAGAGCTCTCTTTTTTTCTCTTCTATTTGCTACAATTGATGAATCTTCATTAAGTCCACAAAATTCTTCCTCTTGCCAGTTTAAAAATCTAGTATCCATAGCACTTTGATCTGATTGATTTTGAATCTCTTCAACAGACACATTTTGCTGTGAATTCATTGAGTTTTGTACCATGAGAGCTTGATTAAGAATTCCATTAGAACATGTAGACTGATCATGTGGCTCATTGCATGAAAAACACCAGTCAGTAGTAATATTATTCTGAGTAGGCACAATATCCCTAACAGTATTAAGAGGTGCTAGATTATACTATCTATTTGGTCTCATATTCCAATTCTGTCTATTTGCATTAGTATTTCCTTGAAATTGTTGCCTATTAGCCTAAAAATTAGGTTGACTAGGATATTGTGTAGAAGAACCAGTAAACTAATTTTGAATAGCAGGGTTTACATGAGCTTGATTCCTCTTTAGGGCCACTAAATCATTACCAAAAGATTACAACAGATTTTCAATTTTGTGCTGACTGTCCTTAATAGTCTGTAATTCATTTAGGGGGGTTGTAGGAGCTATTTCTGAAGGTTTATAAGATGGGACAACAGATAATGGTGGAACTGCCAATGACATATTAGATTGTATATTTGGAAAGAAAGGCATAGGAGGCCTAGTAGCTATCTTTCTTGCTTGGATAAGACTATTCTCTACCCTAATAGTAGTATCAAAAGCTTGAGGTAAAGTATTACCTCCCATAGATTGAATCATTACAAAAATATCACTATTCAGACTCTTCAAATAATATAAAAATGCATATTCAGCTGAAGGTCTTACCGTAACAAGGATCTGATTCCAAGTCTTCTGAAAATGAAGATTAAAATCACTCATCTCCTCTTGTGGGGCTCTTTTGATTGTAGTTAATTGTTCCACAAGAGAAAAGTTATCAGATTTGTCCTCAAAAAATTTGGATAGCCTTTCACCTAGAGTATCCCAAGTAGCAATAGAATCTACCGAAAGGGTTCTGAACCAATCAAGGGCTTTACCCTTGAGTGATGCAGCCAACAGCTTCAAAGCCACATCTTCTTCTGTGACATGATGAATGTTGCAAAGAGTTGCAACATCTATGATGTGCTCAATGGCTATTACTGATCCTTCTCCAATGAATGATGGTAAGCCTTTAAGAAGCTAATGGAACATTATTATGATTTGCAATCCTCAAAGGACTACCTTGATCAAATGTGACAAATGGAAAATTTCTAGCCATTGCTTGATGTGGAGGAGCTTGCTGCTAAATAGTTGGTGTAACAAATGGTTGAGCAGCCTAAGCTACCTTCCTTTGATAAGTCTTTAAATTCTAAGGAGTTGTTTTAGTACCACTCACAGAAGCTCCGAGAATAGAATTATCTATAGAAAAATTTTCAATGCTTGGGAATTCTGATCTAGAATGATTAGGAACCTCTAGATCCTTAGGAAGATTAAGCTCCTCAATGATAACCTCTAGTTCTTCTAAATTTGCAGCTTGTCTTTTGAAAATAGGATTATCAAATGATGAGAAATCTGTATTCAAAGAAATACCTCTTAGATCATGCAATGTTCTTCCACCTCTAGATGATCTTCCTCCCCTTCTATTTGGTTGTAACTCTTAATACACAAAACCTTCCTTATTTGATCTCGTTGGAGTTCTGCTCATTAAAATCCACACTTAAAGCTACAACTAAAACTTGAAAAAACCATAAATCTAATAGCTCAGAACTGAGAAGCATTTCATTGTCCCACCGGGCATGCCAAAAACTATTCAGGCTTAGAATTGTTACCCTAAATCAGGCATTAAGGCTAACAACAATTCTATCCTGACAATGGAAACCTCTCCTAGCTATGGGTAGACTATGAATGAAGAGGAATCTCTGGATTCTAAGCCGGTTCCTATAAATTATGGAATATCACTTTCCTGATTTGCAATTTGTTGGGAAAAGGGAAAAGAATACTATAACTTAAAAAGATTAGGGTGATACACCAATGAGTAATTCAAACTTTAAAAAAAAATTAATTTCAATCCTGACTCATAAATGAATACCTTAACACTCTGAATCTCTGCTCAACATATAGGTTAATAAATTCATGCTATCAAGGTTCTACCACAAATAGCTTGGACAATTAACAACATACATTTCTCATACAAGGCCTAGGGTAATCGATTATCTTGAGAAGGAACATAATTTCATTCACTTCTTTTAGATAATAAATAATTTGACACTTGCTAGAAAAGATGAAAACAAGATTCGATATTGAAACCAATACACAAATATGAGTCAAAGAATTTGGTTCATTCCTTCAAAAATCTGACAAAATGATTACAAAAATGGCCTTCAAAGTACTTAGGAATGATATGTTCACTAGATGCCCTCTCTCCAAAATCTGCAACCCTTAATTGATCATAAAAAAACAATTTTATATCCAACTCCAGCCTCTAATCTGAAAATCTAAGCTTCTCAATTTTAGCCTAAAAACATGCCCAAAAATGTGCCACTAAACCAAGTTCCTCAAACATGCCTCTTCCCTAAATTTTTGGCCTAATATAAGGAATTGAATCCTTTTTTCCAAAGAAAATTGCCAAAAATTCAAAAGAAATTAATATTAAATAAAAATTTAATATCAATTATACTACCCCTATCTTCTAACTTCTATTTCCTAACTTAGATAAAATATCTAAGTGTGAACATTATTACAAAGTGGAGAAGTAGACATGACCTTCAATCCATCTGCAATGCAATACAAAGAACAATGAGATAAAGATGCAAGGTGGCATGTTTCCAATTTTTGAGGCTCTGCTGGAACTGTCATGCATTGAATGCATTGATTTACTTGGCGGACTCCAAAGAGTTATCTCATTTTCTCCTTGGCATTTATGTTTTCTTCATTCTTCTCGGAGAGGTCTCAGGGAAATGAAACCCTAAGCTTTCTAAAATGGTTGAAGGAGCTCGGCTTGACTGTGAGAATCTTGACTGCTGCTGGACTCGAGCCTTCTCTATACTGAAGATACCACTGCTACTTCTTTGTGTGCATTTTAGATAAGGAACTCAGCATTACTTCCATCTCTGATTCAGTGAACTGTAAGTTTCTTCTCGAACTCTCTATTGATCTTTTACAATGAATAGCATGAAATTTCAACCATGCATAAGTCGCGGGTTCTCCTTATTAACTGTTGTTTCACTGTTGTTTGAAAATATGACTGTTTCTTTTAATAAATGTACTCACGGTTAATGAGTCACAGTTTATATCTTTGTATTTAATAGTCAAACTGTAGCTTGTAAATCTTACCTTGCATGAACTCAGATACACTGAGAGTTCTCTTTTACTTGTATAGCCGCGAGCCCATATCATGTTTCACGACATCCATTGTTTATATATCTCTATTGAACTGTATATTTGTTGAATTGTTCTTACTGTGGCTTTAACTGCAGCTCCATGCATTTCTATCTATTGTTCACCATATATATATGGGCTTTATTTAATGCGGGCTCCATGCATTCCTTTGAGCCCAATTGTTGTTTATTTGTTTGTAAGCTGCTAGTACATCTCACCATATGTGATAATTACCATGTGACTATTGTAAAACCTGCGAGCTTGGTTTATGACCTCGCAACAACTGCGGGTTCCAACTGTTGTTACCTTCATTTGATATTCTTTGTGCATTTGAACCCAAGCTATCTTATTGTAACTGTGGCTTTGATTTGTATCCAACAGTCACTATTGGTATTGGGTGATTGGTGTCCACTTGCTCTTGCACACACCGCAAGCTTGCTCTACTATTTGGCATCCACTATTACTTCTCTTCATTGCCATTCTTTGTGATGAAGGGTGCTCCCCTTAATACCACAAACATATAACAGAAATAGAGAAACAACAACAATATGCAAGAACAGAAAATTGGCTTCTTATTATCTCCACAAATGTGGAATTACAAACTTTCAGAATTACAATATGCAAAGCCACATGGGCATTCCCTTACAATATTCTGTAGGACAAAGCCTCGAGCTATTACCTAGATCTACTACCCAGAACTATTCTGAACTGCCTAAGACAATAATACAGCCTTCCTTATATAGGCAATTATCCACCGCCTGCGAAGGTTCCAGAATTTTAGCCAATAAGGCCGACCAAACTTAGAATTATTTTATTTTACATTTTATTACATCATAGTCGGCTCAAGATAACCTTTGAAACCCGAACAGAAATTTTGAAGAAAATTATTTTTCGCCATTTCAGGTGGCCCAACTTCCGAAGACCATAAGTCATCACCAGTTGACCCGCTCGGCTATTATAACCCCATTTCGAAAACGCCACGAAGCGCTCTACAGGCTTGACTAGCGCAAGCACCCGTCACCCAAATTTTCAACCTCATCCGGGGCCTCTAAAGCCTTCAAAACTAAGTTCAAAGTTTCTGTACCCTGCTGCCAATACCGAAAATCTTCAATATCTTCCAATATACACTTGATCTGGCAATGAAACTTTACTGGCAGACTTATATGACCAAAATGAACCTCTAAGAAAGAAATCAGATCATTCTGAGCACATACAAAAATTACCAAAAATAGTAACTTTCCATAAATAGCAGATCTGCACAAAATAACCCTTATTGAATATAAAAATAGAAATATTTTTGGGTGATGCAAGATTGCTCTTACACCCAGGATGCTCCTGCATCACTTTGTGTGTGAACTGCTAATTCTCGGCTCACAAGTTGTTTATGTTGACAATCTCGGCATCCATTTTGTTTGTATTATCAGTCTCAGTTTTGACTGTTAGTAATATTGATAATCACATTATTAGTAACAGTCAAACACTATAGATCTTCCTTTGCTATATGGGTTTGAAACTTGTAGCTGTAGGAAGTGCTAACACTGTAGATCTACCTTTGCTATAGGAAGTGCTAATATTCAAAGATCAAGTCACAGAATGTAGTTGCATAAATACTGGTACAATATATGTCCTTGTTGTTTCAAAGGTACAATTTCAATTAATTTCATTGTTGGTGCTGATTACAGAAAGAATGCTTCAAGTTTGAGCCATAAAGTTGTGAAATATCTTTAGTTTGTTTTTAGTGAGTGTCACGAGCCCGTGCTTGAACTTCATTAAATACCAAACATTTTATCTTATTGCATTACTCATACTTAAGGATTAGATTCAACATCAAAAAGAAAAAGGACTAAGTTTAAACATTCTAATATGTATCAACAGAGTGCATGGTATGCTTCTCAAAGAAAAAAGACAGTGTATTTTATAACCTGATGTTCCTGGTGATGTGTGTGCACATTTATTTTAGCATTGAAAGTAGAGATGTAAATGAACATGAGCTGAAAGCAAAAGAAATTTCACAGGAAGGAATGTGCTTATTTGTTGAGCAAAGTGATTCTTATTTCTTGATGTCTTTCAATCGTATTTTTAGTCAGCTCCCAAAGTTTGTGAAGCTTATGACTGAAAGATGTCATAGTAAAACTGTATACATGTATCACAACTTCTAGTCACAAGCTCACAACTTTGATGAAATAACTAGAAGAAATCTCATACTATGGAATGCTGATGGATTTTTCAATGATCTCGATAAGAGTCTAAAGCTGAGACTAAAAAATGTCTTAATAGATCCTAGATCGCATTTTTCAATTCCAGCTTGGACTATTATCAGTATAACTGAAGGAATTTCATGCTCAATTTTGGTGCACTGTCAAAAATAGATATACCAACATCAGCAGGATGGATAAATAAATGAATTTCATAATTGAAGGCTCACGGTCATAGTTCACATTTTTCAAACTGTAAGTAAAAATCAAGTTTTGAGAACTTACTATTTTTATACAGTTTGTTCATAATTGTTTATTATAGTCAAAGGCCAAGTTCTGGTTATGATTCTGCCAACAAAAGAATCCACGTCAATAAAAGTAAAGAGCTTCATATTTTTGTCAAGCAAAGACCTTGATGAAGATTAAGTGAAACTTGGGTTTCAAAACTAAGTTCATGAAGTTTCACTTCCTATCTAACAGTCATGGCTCTATATGTTATCAAGCTGAAAGAAGAATTCAAGTCGTGACTGGTAGATAGGAAGAGATGTATTACAATGCTATAACAACAACAATCATTTGAAAATTTCAATATGCTACAATCAAATGCCGAGTGCAAAGAATGAGGTCACGGGTCGTGATTATCCTTGTGAACAAAAGATGTAAGTATTGGTTAACTTACAGCTAAAACTCTACAATGTTGAGTTATGGTGGTATGCTATGTAGAATCTAAACATCTTAGTGAATGAAGGTAATTCATAAGATAGTGCACTGTTAAAAACAAAAGAACCCAAATTAGTAGTGTGGTGTTAATTAAACAAAGTTCATGAAAGTTCCTGTCATAAGCAAACTACAAGACAAAAGAGCTAAGTTCATGATTCAGAACTCACGGTTTTAGTGCCTTTCACACAAGCAGCAAGTCAAAGGAAAGGCTGAGTCTATGTCACAACATTGTCGACATTACAAGAAGCTCATGTAAAAAATGGGATATGTAAAATAGAGGCTTCGTGCCAAAAATGTTACAGTCAACTTAAGAAGAAAGAGGACTTACCAAATGGAAGTTGAGTTGCTACCAAAGACAACTCATAGTTCTAAGCCCTGGCTAAAACTCAAGAAAGAGTCATGACTTTATTCAAATGGTCACTTTGAAGTTACAGTCACAAAGTCACGACTTGTGAGAATGAAAGCTCACATTTCCAAACCTGCAAATGGAGGAAACCCAATAGAGTCATGGGCTTGCACATTCAACAAAAGGTAAAACTGATGTCACAAGATGTGGAAGATGAAGTAATGTTGAGTTCTATAATACCGAGCTTTAACTCTCAACCGAGAGTTGTGTATTCATTACAAAAGGGAAGGAACCATCAGTTACAAAGTCTAATAAAGCGTAAACTCGTAGTCGCAAATAGATGGAAGCAATGATTTACCTGTTTAAGACTGACATGTTTGAAGGAGGAAGCTGAGTTCCTATGATTTGTGATTGAAGTAACAACATAGTCACAGTTATGGAAAAAGTGAACAACAGTCAAAGCAATAGCCAAGAAAAAGAAGATTCTAATCAAGACTTCAATCAATAGCAGAGAGCTTGAGTTCCATCAGTTAGAGGGCCAAGAAACTTGAAGACCACTTAACATTTAAGACCAAGCAAGATGGAGATATAGTTGGCTAACAAGTAATCAAATTCCAATCGACTAGTTATAACAGTAAGCTCGAGTTTGTCAAGGAAGGCCAAGTTTCATTCAAAATATCTCCAGAATAAAGCTAGAGTTTGTAGTCTCCTTCATGTTTCTTCTCAGTGAAGACATAAACACAAGTTTTGAAAATGAAATGAGCATAATATCTTTGGAGTCCGCCAAGCATAAGGCATTGAATGCCTTCATTGCATATGTCAGTCCCTGCAATTTTTCAAAACTTGCTAATATGCCATCTCATCCCTATTTGTCTGAGTCATGTGCAAGTGGGCCGAGTTTATTATTCCCCACTTTGCATTTTGTCTACACTTAGTATTTTTAGGGGATACATTATTTATTTAATATTAGGTTTATATCTAATATTAAAATATTTTAGAATTTTGGCAATTATTTTTGTAGAAGGTTTTTTTTAAAATCTTTATTATAAGCCAAAATTTTAGGCATTTTGGGAGGGAGTTAACATAGGCTAATCCTTGGCACAATTTTTGGCTAAAAATTGGGCATTTTTGGGGGTTTATATTTTCGGATTTGAGGCTAAGGCATACTATAAGGATGATTTTTAGAATCATTTTGAGGGGTTGTGAGTTTTGGGAGAGAGGCTGATAGTGAATATATTGTTCCTATTCAGTTTTTGAAGCCATTGTTTGTAATCTGATTATCAGTTTTGTGAGAAATAAAGCAGATTCTCTTTGGTTCATATGATTTGTGGTGAGATTCAAAGATCCTGATTTCATCTTTCTGTATAAGTGTTACTTTTCAACTGCAATCCAAAAGAAGTGAATGCTTGTTTATTCCTCCTTAAGGTGATCCATTTTTGCTTAAACCTTGTATGGGAAAAGTATGTTGTTAACTGTTTAGCTATTTGTGGTGTAACCCTAATAGTAAAGTCTGTTAGCCTATATGTTGGACAAAGATTTGAAGTGTCAAACTTTTGATCTATGATTTTGAGCTATTGTTTTACCATTCTAGCAAAGTTTGAACCTATTTTGGTGTATCACCCCACATTCATTTTCAGTTTTAAAATTTCTTTCTATTCCTTTCCTTATCAAAATTACAATCGGGTGGTGATATTTCATACTTAATAGGAACCGACCTATAATCTAGAGATTCCTCCTCATTCATAGTCTACCCACAGCTAGAGGAGGTTTCCATTGTCAAGATAGAATTATTGTGTAGGCTTAATGCCTGAGTTAGGGTAACAATTCTAAACCTAAATAGTTTTTGGCACGCTCGGTGGGACAATGAACTTCTTCTCAGTTCTAAAATACAAGTTCTATGGTTCTTTTCAATTTAGTTTCAGATTTGAGTGTTTGTTTTAATGAGTATAACTCCTACAAGATCAAACAAGGAAGGTTTTGTTTATCAAGAATTGCAGCTAGGGAGAAGGGGAGGAAGATCATCCAAAGGTGGAAGAACATCACAAGATTCAAGAGGTACTCAATTAAATTCAAAATTTTCATCTTTTGATAACCCCATTTTTGAAGACCAAGCTACAAATTTGGATGAACTTGATGCTATTGTTGAAGAAATTAGTCTTCCTAAGGATTTAAGTGTTCCTAATCATTCTAGATCAGAATTGCCAAGTTTTGAAGATTTATCTTTAAATAATTCTATTTTTGGAGCTTTTATAAGTGGTATTGCAACAACTCCTAAGAATCTAAAGACTTATCAAAGGAAGGTAGTTCAGCCTACCCAGCCTTCTGTTATACCTGCTATTCAGCAGAAAGCTCCTCCACATCGAGCAATGGCAAGAAATCTTCCTTTTGTTCCATTTGATCAAGGTAGTCCTTTGATGATTGCAAATCATAATGATATTCCACTGGCTGCTTTGAAAAGCTTGCCAACTTTTACTGGTGAAACACATGTTACATCTATTGAGCATATCCGAGATGTTGCAACTCTTTATAATGTTCATCATATTACAACTGAGGACATAGCTTTGAAGCTATTGGCTGCATCACTCAAGTGTAAAGCCCTTGATTGGTTCAAAACTCTCTTGGTGGACTCTATTGCTACTTGGGATGCCTTAGGAGAAAGGCTATCTAAATTTTTTGAAGACAAATCTGATAACCTGTCCTTGGTGGAGCAACTAACTACTATTAAGAGGGCCCCACAAGAGGAGATGAGTGATTTCAATCTCCATTTTTAGAAGACTTGAAATAGAATTCCTATTATGGTGAGACCTTCAGTTGAATATGCTTTCTTGTACTATTTGAAGAGCTTAAATACTGATATATCTATAATGATTCAATCTATGGGAGGAGTGTCTTTACCCCAAGCTTTTGATACTTCTATTAGAGCAGAAAATAGTCTTATCTAGGCAGGGAAGATAGCTCCTAGACCTCCTATGCCTTTCTTTCCTAATATACAGTCCAATATGTCATTGGTTGTTCCACCATTAGCTATTGTCCCATCATTTAAATCCATAGAGATAGTTCCTACAGCTCCTCTGAATGAACTACAGAGTTTTAAGGACAACCAGCAAAAAATAGAAAGTTTATTGCAATCTTTTGGAAATGATTTAGTCACCCTTAAGAGGAATCAAGCCCAGACAAACCCTTTTGTTCAAATTCAGTTTGCTAGTTCTTCTTCCCAATATCCTAATCAACCTAATTTTCAAGCCAATAGGGAGCAATTTCAAGGTAATGCTAATCCAAATAGGCAGAATTGGAATGTGAGGCCAAATAGACAGTACAATCCAGCACCTCTTAATACTATTAGGGATATTGTTCCTACTCATAATAATATTGCTACTGACTGGTGTTTTCCATGCAATGAGCCACATGACTAGTCTACATGTTCTAATGGAATTCTTAACCAAGCTCTTATGGTACAAAATACAATGAATTCATAGTAGAATGTATCTATTAAAGAGGTACAAAATGAATGAGATCAAAGTGCTACAAATACCAGTTTTCTAAACTGGTAAATAGAAGAATTTTGTGATCTGTATGAAGATTCATCAATAGCAACAAATACTAGAGCAAAAAAGAGAGCCCTTAAAGTAGATCAATTCGCTGGTAATGTTCCTTCTCCACTAGTTTCTATTTTAAATAATCCATCAGTTTCCTCTAATAAAGATCAAAGTCAAAGGAATGCTGATCAAAGTTCTCCTAGGTCTTCACATAAGGTGCAATTGGATGTTCCATTCAATATTGTTGATACAATGAAAAAAATAAATGTTACTTTGTCTGCATGGGAAACTTTATCTATTCCAGGACAGCTTGAGATTTTAAAAGAAGAGTTATCTAAGTTGGCAGTTAATCCACAATAGACAATACAACAACCACCAAGTGTAGTTATGACTAATTTCAAGCCTCTTAAGGTTCAGGAAAAGTTTTCAAAAGAAGAGAAAAGGCCTGCTAAATTACAATAGCCAACAATACCAGAAGTGAAGAGGGTTGTAAAAAATAAACAACCAGCAGTAAATATTGACAAGATACCAACAAATGTTCAAAAGACATCTAAAAAGGAAGGTAAGAAACCTACAAATGATAAGCCTCCTCCTTTTTATGTCTCATTGATTATTGGAAATAAATTAGTTCATAACTGTATGGTTGACGATGGTGCAACCAGCACTGTCATGCCTAAAAAGATAGCAGATTTGCTAAATTTGAAATATGAACCTCTTGAGAAGGGTGTAGTCCAACTTGATGGAACTTCGATTAAGACCTTAGGGGTCATTAAATATATAATTTTGACCTTACACTCTTGCCCAAATTTCTCAATACCACAAGATATATATGTTATTGATTTACCAACATATTTTGCTATGTGCCTGTCTAGAGACTTTACAACAAAGATAGATGGCTATTTTTCATCAGATTGGTCACATCTATACTTTAGAACTAGATATGGTACCAAGGTGACCATTAAATCAAAATTATTGGCCAAAGATCATATAGAGCCTTACAATCCCAGTCCCATTAATGCAAGATGTGTGATCATGGATCAGGATGAAATACCTGATTATTCAGCTTATAATACACAAACTGAAGCATATCCAAACATTGTTTTAGATGAATGGGCTACTAGGAATGAACAAAATGATGATATGTTTGATGCTGGTTTTGGAAATTACATGATTTTAGAGTCTGATTCAGTAATGCCTAATTTGATTAAAGATCTAGAATCTGAATCTGATGTATCTAACCAGCTTTAGGATTTGTATTTTGATGGGTCAAGGAATAAGGATTGAGTTGGTGCAGGGGTTATGTTGGTGTCACCTAATGGTGATAGAGTTTATGTTGCATTCAAGTTGTCTTTTCCTTGTTCTAACAATGTGGCTGAATATGAAAGTTTAATTTAGGGATTAGAATGGGCAAGATTGAGAGGTATTAAGTGTTTGAGTGCATTTGGTGATAGTGAGATGATAGTAAAATAGGTGAGAGGTATCAATACTGTTAAAAATTATCTTCTTAAGATGTATAAATCTAGAGTTTCTGACATTCTAGATGAGTTTGATGCTTTCAACTTGATTTCAATTCCTAGAAGGGAAAATCTGCATGCTGACAGGCTGGCTAGTATTGGTGCTCATGTTTCAATAACAAAAAATAAAGGACAAATTTTAAAACAATCACATGTCAAGATAATTGTTAGGCCATCTATTCCAGATAATGATACTTATTGGCAAGTTTTTAATACTGATGAACATATCTTAAGTTTTTTGACAGAAACAAATGGTTTCTCTACTTCTAGAAATAAAAAAATCAATCAACAAATGGAAGAACAAATTATTTAGTTGAAAACCAAGAAGCTTTCAAAGGGATTGGTTAGCCTGGAATCAGCTTTTAACTCTGATGATCAGTTTAGGAAGGGTAAAACCAGCCTGTTGATCAAAGAAGATCATTATGAAGAAGTGGAAATTTTTAGAGACAAGCGTTTAAAGGTTGGTAAAATTAATTCCCCTAAAGAAAAAGAATTGTTTATTGATCTTTTCAGAGAGTATAGTGATGTTTTTGCATGGGATTATTCTGATCTAAAGGGATTTGATCCCCAATTAACCTAACATACTATAGAATTGGAGCCTAATGCTAGGCCAATTAGACAAAGGCAAAGGCCTATAAATCCAAAGTTAGAGCCATTAATTTTAAAAGAGCTGAGAAAAATCCTAGATGGTGGTATTATATTTCCTATTAAGCACACATCTTGGGTTTCTAACTTAGTTCCAGTAAGGAAGAAGAATGGGGAGATAAGACTTTGTGTAGACTTTAGAGACCTTAATAGGGCATCTCTGAAAGATAGACAGCCTCTTCCTTCCATGGAACAAATTTTACAATATGTTTATGGTTCTGAAAGATTCTCACTTCTTGATGGGTATTTTGGTTATAACCAGATTTTGGTCAAAGAATTTGATCAGTTTAAAACAGCTTTTACAACTAAATGGGGTACAATGGCATACAAAAGAATGCCATTTGGGTTATCAAATCTCAGGGCCACTTTTCAAAAAGCAATGGACATGGTTTTCAAGAACTTAATGTATAAGTTTGTTCTAGTATACCTAGATGATGTGACAAATTATAGCAAGGTTGCAAACCAACATATTGATCAATTGAGACAAATTTTGCAGAGATGTAAAGAATTTAGGATTTCTTTAAACCCAAAGAAATCTGTATTTTCAGTTCATGAGTGAAAACTCCTAGGATACCAAGTGTCCAAAGAGGGTACAACAATAGATATTGAGAGAATTCATGTAATTCTAGAACTTTCTTTGCCTAAACACAAGAAAGGATTGCAGAGTTTCATTGGGAGAATAAATTTTGTTGAAAAGCATGTGCTAGCTGTTATTAAAGCTTTGAAGAAGTTTAAGCATTTAATAGCAAGGAATAAAGTTCACTTAATGGTTGCACATCCTAGTATCAAAGAGTTTTTATTGAACAAAGATGTTAATGAAAAGAGGGCTGGTTGGATAATGAGAGTTATGGAGTATGATGTACAGATTCATGTGACTAAGCTGGTTAGAGGCAAAGGCCTTTGTGCTCAAATGGAAGAAGAGGAAGAACAAGTTGGAATTACTAAAGAAATTGAAAATTTTCAAGGTGGTGTTGTATTATTTAATGATCCTTCAACCTAGTTATCAGATATGACAAGATTCTTGCAAACTGGACAATGCCCAAATAATCTTGACAAGGCAAAGAGGAGATACTACAAGTTACAATCTATTCCTTATGTTCTTATTGATGGTATACTTTATAGGAAAGATTATTCTGGAATGTTTCTCAAATGTATTGATTTAGTAGATCAAAGCATAATTTTATCTAAATTTCATGATGGATCCTATGGAGGACATTTTAGTCCGAAGACTAGAGCTTGGAAAATACTAAGAGCAAGTTATTATTGGCCTGATTTATTTAAGGATGCTTATTCTTGGGTCAGAAGATGCCAGAAATATGTTGTGTTTGCAGGTAAACAAAAGCTAGCAGCATTACCATTAAAGCTGATTGTGGTTGATCAACCATTCAACAAGTGGGGAATGGACTTTATTGGTCCTATAAATCCTAATTCTAGTGCTGGTAATAAATGGATTTTAACTGCTACTAATTACTTTATAAGATGGACTGAAGCCATTGGATTAAAAGAGGCCACTGGATCTGTTGTGTTAAGGTTCTATGAAGATATTGTAACCAGGTTTGGAGTTCCTCAATCAATTATCTTTGATAATGCCATGGCTTTTATTGGTTTAGCTATTATAGAATGGGTTGTGACAAATGGGATTTATTTAAATACTTCTTCTAATTATTATCATGATGGGAATGGTTTACCAGAGTCTACTAAAAAAAATCTGATCAGAATTATCAAAAAGACTTTGTAGGAGAATAAGAGAGATTGGCATTCTAAATTGAAGGCAGTCTTATGGCTGGATAGGATTACACCTAAATAGGTAATTGGAAATTCTCCTTATGTCATGGTTTATGGTAAAGAGGTCAGATTACCAATTTTTACTGAATTTCCATCATTACAGTTGGCTGACCAAATGTTGTTGTTTGAAGAGGAAGATCCTCTTAGGTTGAAGTATGTTGATTTGTTAAAGCTTGAAGAGGAGAGAAAGAAGGCATTGGAAACTATGGAACTAAAGCAAGCACAGACTAAGAGGTCATTTGACAAGAAAGCTAAGTACATAGAATTCAAAGAAGGTGATTTAGTACTCAAGTGGGATGTACTAAAGAGTAGGCCAGAGCAGCATGACAAATTTGACAATTTTTGGTCAGGCCCTTTTGTTATAACAGCCTGTAAAGAGAACAATGCTTTTCAGTTGTCCACAACTAAAGGGGAGGAACTACACATTCTAATTAATGGAATTCACCTCAAGCTTTGCTTTGAGGATTAGGTTAGGTTCTATTTTCAGTCTAATAAGTGTTGTCCAAGCACTAGGTCTCTAGGTTGCATTGAGTCTAGTTTAGGTGCATTTTCATTTCAATAAATGGTTGCATTTATGGTTTCAATTTTCCTAACTCTGTTGCCCTATGATAAAGTCTACAAGTCATGTCTAGTAGGCAGACATATAGCAGAAGTCACCAAAATTGTTACTCAAAATTACAACATACAACACAATAAGCATAGATTGGAAAAGGTTGCACATTTGTTTGTCAAATTAACACTGCCTTGTACATTTTATTAGTTTACATTTCATTATTGCATTCATTCTAGATGTCATTACTGTACTCTAAGTATTGATCATTGTTCTAAAAGATTTCAAAATAAATAAATTATCATTACATTGTGCATTCAAACTGAATGTAGTATACAAATGTCTTTCCATGTTCATATTTCATATCAATAAGTAGAGTACATTTGCATAATTGAAAGAAAAGATTGAAGTATGGAATAGGTGTCCCATGCATTGCCTTTATGTTGATTTGAGTCTGCTAGTTATCTGCTAGGTCTCAGGTCCTAGGGTCCTCAAATATCCATGTCTTCATCTGCATTTAGATCTTTAGGGTTCATATCTGCATAAGAGGGAGAAAATGTGGTTAGATCATGTTAGAATTAAGAACTGCATAAGAAATAAATAACGTACTGTAACAATCAAGTTTTCAAAATCTACACATCAATCTGGAAAATCAAATGCAATAAGGAAATCTACACTAACACTCACTGCAAGGTAGTATTAAAGGGACTTGTTTTTGTAAACAAGAAACCTTCTACTATTTATGATCATTCTAGTGTATGTTGTCCTTTTTATGAACCAAGCATTTGAATTAAAGGGACTTAGTATGTTCAAGTTGAGAAACCTTTTTCAGATGATGCAGTATTTTGATAAATTACTGAACATAATAGTCTGAAAATTGATTGACAAAGTTGTTTATTATGTTCACTAGTCTAACCAATTTAAAATGATGTTGTTTGAAAGCTTAAATAGATTATTTTGCAGAAAAGAGTTTGCTGGTTTTCACATTCAGTCATAGAAAAGGATGTAGATCAACTGAAATTTCAAAGTAAAGTGCTACAGGAAGTGCTAATATTCAAATATTCAAATATCAAGTCACAGAATGTAGTTGCATAAATACTAGTACAATATATGTCCTTGTTGTTTCAAAGGTACAGTTTCAATTAATTTCATTGTTGGTGCTGATTATAGAAAGAATGCTTCAAGTTTGAGCCATAAAGTTGTGAAATATTTTTAGTTTGTTTTTAGTGAGTGTCACGAGCCCGTACTTGAACTTCATTAAATATCAAACATTTTATCTTGTTGCATTACTCATACTTAAGGATCAGATTCAACATCAAATAAAGAAAAATGATCGAGTTCAAACATTCTAATATGTATCAGCAGAGTGCATGGTATACTTTTCAAAGCAAAAAGATAGTGTATTTTATAATCTGATGTTCCTGGTGATGTGTGTGCACATTTATTTTAGCATTGAAAATAGAGATGTAAATGAACATGAGCTCAAAGAAAAAGAAATTTCATAGTAAGGAATGTGCTTATCTATTGAGCAAAGTGATTTTTATTTCTTAATGTCTTTCAGTCGTATTTTTAGTCAGCTCCCAAAGTTTGTGAAGCTTATGACTGAAAGATGTCATAGTAAAACTGTATACATGTATCACACCTTCCAGTCACAAGCTCACAACTTTGATGAAATAACTAGAAGAAAGCTCATACTATGGAATGCTGATGGATTTTTCAATCATCTCGATAAGATTCTAAAGCTGAGACTAAAAAATGTCTTAATAGATCCCAGATCGCATTTTCCAGTTCCATCTTGGACTATTATTAGTATAAATGAAGGAATGTCATGCTCAGTTTTGGTGCACTATCAAAAATAGATATACCATTAGCAGGATGGATAAATAAATGAATCTGATAATTGAAAGCTCATGACCACAGTTCACATTTTTCAAACTGTAAGTAAAATTCAAGTTTTGAGAACTTACTATTTTTATACAGTTTGTTCATAATTGTTTATTACAGTTAAAGGCCGAGTTTTGGTTATGATTCTACCAACAAAAGAATCCATGTCTGTAAAAGTGAAGAGCTTCATATTTTTGTCAAGTAGAGACCTTAATGAAGATTAAGTGAAACTCGAGTTTCAAAATCAAGTTCATGAAGTTTCACTTCCTATCTAACAATCATGGCTCTGCATGTTATCAAGCCGAAAGAAGAAGTCAAGTCATGACTGGTAGATAGGAAGAGATGTATTACAATGTTGTGACAACAACAGTCATTTGAAGATTTCAATATGCTACAGTCAAATGCCGAGTGTAAGGAATGAGGTCACAAGTCATGATTATCCTTGTGAACAAAAGATGTAAGTATTGGTTAACTTATAGCTAAAACTCTACAATGTCGAGTTATGGTGGTGTGCTACTTAGAATCTAAACATCTCAATGACTGAAGGTATTTCATAAGATAGTGCATTGTTAAAAAAAAAAGAACCCACATTAGCAGTGTGGTGTTAATTAAAAAAACTTCATGAAAGTTTCGGTCATAAGCAAACTGCAAGACAAAAGAACCAAGTTCATGATTTAGAACTCACGGTTTTATTGTCTTTCACACAAGCAGCAAGTCAAAGGAAAGGCCGAGTATAAGTCACGACACTTTCAAAATTACAAGAAGCCCATGTAAAAAATGGGATATGTAAAACAGAGGCTTCGCGCCAAAAATGTTATAGTAAACTTAAGAAGAAAGAGCACTTACCAAATGGAAGTTGAGTTGCTGCCAAAGACAACTCATAGTTCTAAGCCCTGGCTAAAACTCAAGAAAGAGTCATGGCTTTATTCAAATGGTCAATTTGAAGTTACAATCACAAAGCCGTGACTTATGAGAATGAAAGCTCATGTTTCCAAACCCGCAAACGGAGGAAACCCAATAGAGTCATGGCCTTGCGCATTCAACAAAAGGTAAAACTGATGTCACAAGCTGTAGAAGATGAAGTAATGTTGAGTTCCATAATACCGAGCTTTAGCTCTCAACCGGGAGTTGTGTATTCATTGCAAAAGGGAAGGAACCATCAGTTACAGAGTCTAATAAAGCCTAAATTCACAGTCGCAAATAGATGGAAGCAATGATTTACCTGTTTAAGACTAAGATGTTTGAAGGAGGAAGCCAAGTTCCTATGTTTTATGATTGAAGTAACAACATATTCATGGTTATGGCAAAAGAAAACACTAGTCAAAGAAATAACCGAGCAAAAGAAGATTCAGATCAAGACTTCAATCAATAGTAGAGAGCTCGAGTTCCATCAGTTAGAGGGCCGAGAAACTTGAAGACCACTTAACATTTAAGACTGAGCAAGATGGAGATATAGTAGGCTAACAAGAAATCAAATGCCAATCGACTGGTTATAATAGTAAGCTCGAGTTCTTCAAGGAAGGTCAAGTTTCATTCAAAATATCTCCAGAATAAAGCTAGGGTTTGCGGTCTCCTTCATGTTTCTTCTCGGTGAAGACATAAACACAAGTTTCAAAAATGAAATGAGCATAATATCTTTGGAATCCTCCAAGCATAAGGCATTGAATGCCTTCATTGCAAATGTCCATCCCTACAGTTTTTTGAAACTTGCTAATATGCCACCTCATCCCTATTTTTTCAAGTCATGTGCAAGTGGGTCAAGTTTATTATTCCCCACTCTGCATTTTGTCTACACTTAGTATTTTTAGGGGATGGGTTATTTATTTAATATTAGGTTTATATCTAATGTTAAAATATTTTAGAATTTTGGCAATTATTTTTGTAAAATGGTTTTTTTTAAATCTTTATTATAAGCCAAAATTTTAGGCATTTTGGGAGGGAGTTAACATAGGCTAATCCTTGGCATAATTTTTGGCTAAAAATTGGGCATTTTTGGGGGTTTGTATTTTCGGATTTGAGGCTAAGGTATACTATAAGGATGATTTTTAGAATCATTTTGAGGGGTTGCAAGTTTTGGGAGAGAGGTTGATAGTGAATATATTGTTCCTATTCAATTTTTGAAGCCATTGTTTGTAATCTGATTATCAGTTTTGTGAGAAATAAAGCAGATGCTCTTTGGTTCATATGATTTGTGGTGAGATTCAAAGATCCTTATTTCATCTTTTCGTATAAGTGTTACTTTTCAACTGCAATCCAAAAGAAGTGAATGCTTGTTTATTCCTCCTTAAGGTGATCAGTTTTTTCTTAAACCTTGTATGGGAAAAGTAACCCTAATAGTAAAGTTTGTTAGCCTATATGTTGGACAGAGATCTGAAGAGTCAAACTTTTGATCTATGATTTTGAGCTATTGTTTTACCATTCTAGCCAAGTTTGAACTTATTTTGGTGTATCACCCCACATTCATTTTCAGTTTTAAAATTTCTTTCTATCCCTTTCCTTATCAAAATTAAAATCAAGTGGTGATATTTCATACTTAATAGGAATTGGCCTAGAATCCAGAGATTCCTCCTCATTCATAGTCTACCCACAGCTAGAGGAGGTTTCCATTGTCAGAATAGAATTGTTGTGTAGCCTTAATGCCTGAGTTAGGGTAACAATTCTAAACCTGAACAATAACTTCTAACAGATTTATCTTCCATCATTGTTATATCTTCAAATGCACATATCTAGTTATGTAATCTGACTCTCTTTGCATGTTCATCACCTTCAAAAGTAGATTATAAAGCTAACCAAATTTCACGAGATGTTCTTAGATATTTTACCTAATTGTACTCATTTTTCAGAAGGGCTGACAAGAGTTCTTCTCTGGCAAGTATGTTACACATGAATAGATCTCTTTCCTCATTAGTACATTCTTCAATTTTGTCTTCTTCAATGATAGTCTTTTCATTCTTTGTGATTAACCAGTATCCTAGTCCTAAACATAGAAAATGTGTCTTCATATTTTCTTTCCAATTGTCAAAGTTCACTCCATTAAACTTAGGGATTTCTTTCCTGAAATGATTCTCCATGGATCCCCTTAAGTTGTTAAAATTTTCCTTCAATGACCTACTGCTCTGATACCAATTGTTAGGAAGTAAAGTCCACCAAGATAACTAAGAGGGGGGGGGGGGTGAATCAGTTATCAGATAAATACAACTTTTATCACCATTGATAGATTTTAACCATGTAAGAAATGTAAGAAACAACCATATAAAGATAAACATACATAGTAATACAATAACACAAGATATGTTGACTTGGGAACCTCTTGATCAAAGAGTAAACCCCAGTGGGAATGATGTCCCCAAAAGATGCACTAATATGAATATTCCTTGTGAGAGGATGGAATCTGTTAAGATCCTTATGAAATATATTCAGTACATATATATGAGTCCCTGTTAGGAGACTTTGAATCTCTGTAAAAATATTCTAACCCTGTTAGGAGTTTATGGAAGACAGAAGGACCCACTGCCCAAATAGCTTCAAGTGCAAGATCATTGAATACATTGTCCAACTGATCTCTATATTACTCAATAGAATAATACCAAAATATTTTTTATCTCAACATCTTATCACTTATCCTTTGATTGTGCCAAACTGCACCAGCTACTTCATCAAATCTAAATACCAGATTTGTGTACTTCGCATATCCTCTTACAACAAATATTGCTCAATTCTGCAATTCACTTTCATACTATCTCTCATATCCTTATTAAAATAAAGGAAAACAATCCTTCCTTTATACCACACTCAAATAATTACAAATGAGTTGGCCAACAAGGCTTAACCAATTACAAAATAAAAACTTCCACACTTTACACAATATTTTATAATTACATAAAACTGTCAGCTTCCAAACAAGATAATTCTTCACTCGTGCAACCTCCAACCTTGGTGTCATGTCCATGTCACTATCATAATTTATTCATCATCTATACAACCTTGCATGCCTAGATTCTATCCCGATTAGGAGATATCATCCAGTTTCCACAAGCTGCTTCTCATGAACATTGCTTGAATACTGCTTCCACTGATTTACACAACTTTCATGAATAGTTGAATTTCTATATGCACTCTTTACCATGAACACATGACATAACATAAAGTAATTCCTCAACTCTACATGGCTTGATCTTCAATATCCTATGTTCACTAATACAAACACCATCTGCTTCTCTGCTAATCTCCAGTAGATCATTGTGTTGACATCAATGACAATCATAGTCATGAATGCAACAAAAAATGCTACAAAATAGCTATGAATACTCCCCCATAGGATATATTTATCATTCATTCCTAACATTTCAATCTAGTGATAAGGGATTCATATTCCACAATGTTATTAGTGTTAGAATCAAGGCATCACACAATTGAGAGGGGGAGTCTGAATTAGTTGTGTCCAAAACTAAAACATTATGAAAATTTAAACCTTTAATCTTAAATTTGAAAGTAAAGCATGAAAGAATTGATCCACAAAACACATGAAAATATAACACCAATATTTTTCCATGGAAACCTTGTTAGGGGAAAAACCATGATGGGGATCAAACCCACTAGATGATGTACTTAGTTAAAATCACTACCTCTGATAGGATTATTACAAAGGGGAATGCACATTCATTCAAGCACACTTCCTAGATCTCACTACTTAGATACAATTTAGGGAAAAAAACCCTGAGAATTACAATAAGGGCTACAACCCTAAATGGACAATAATCCATTGATTTATGAACCAATTAATAACATCTCCAATATGATAATACAACTCTAATGAAGTACAATAAATATTTGCCTCAATTTTAGATTCCATTCATACCTCTTCACATAGTCATCAATATACTATCCTCGCACATACATATTTCTTTGCACTTACTACACATGATTAAATCTTTTTATACATTTCATCAACCTTGTAAAGATAAACAAGGTCAGCTCAACCTAAACACATAATTATAAAATATTTTATCATTACAAATAAAATTACAATGTGATCCATTGAATTTATGCTAAGACATAGAAATTATCCATAAGAACATCCTTGAACACACAACATCTCCATAAATCATGCCAAGATCCTTCACAACACGTAACACCAACCATGTTGGCCAAGAAAAATAAGAACACCACCATGCCACAATAAAATTATCCAAACTAATCACACCAATGAATGTGATCCAACAAAACAAATGGACCATGATCATAAGACATCAACAAGAAACATTGAAGATCTCAATAACATCTCCGACTCAAAATTCATAATCATCTATGCACTGTATACCAGGAACAATAAACAGTAAATACTATCACTCCATAAACATAGCTTGAAATACTCAAATCGGTGAACCAATCATGTCAATGACACAAATCCAAGTCCTAAACATTTCATATCCTTCGCATCTCAAAACATTATCACACCAATCCACACTGATCCAAATACTATCACACTATCTCTTCTTGAACATCCAAAATACTAGTTTCTAATAAATCAACCATAACTAACTCAAATATCATTGAGAGCCCTTATAACTTTACATAGATCAAGTACAAACATGCTTCAACACATCTATAGATTCACATCATCAGATCTTTAATATAGTAGTCATACCAATCCTATCATTCCACTAAACATTCTTGCAACAATGTCACAACATAGAAATATGTTGACATCAATGGCAAGACATCTCTCAAATATGTGATAGTAATCTCTAAAGCACATATTTTCACAATATCCCAACAATATCCCCCTTTGGCATTGAAGCAAACATGTGATTTGAAAAACCAAACTAACACACAAAGAAGCCATATTAATAATACTACGAACAATATCCACAATATATCTTTCAAAGTCTTTCTAACAATTCTTCTACAACAAAGAACAATGTCTCCCTCTTAGTTTTAGATAGTTTTTCACATGGATATCTCTCTCCTTTTGACATCAATGAAAAATTCACATATATGAAATAAGTCAAAGAATTAAAAATAAGTGAATATATCTGTCAAAACTAAAGAAAATACCTCATAAGATTAACTACTTCCCCTTAGTAGAAACCACCAAAAACATCAATCCAAATGAAAAGTAGTCTGTACAATAGCATTGGACTGATGCATTTCAATGTATCTCTAGCTTTGATTAGGAGAGGAAATTACCCCAAGCTTACCTCAAAGATATTCGAAAGTATCCTTCGGCAAGGGATTGATGAGGATATTTGCAATCTATTCTTTAGTAGATACATATTCCATCTTGACTTAGTTTTCACTAACTTTATCCTTCAATAAATGATACTTAATGGATACATTCTTTATTTTTAATGCAACACGAGACTCTTTGAAATATTGATTGCACTTGAGTTATCACAGTAAATAGAAATAGGTTCATTGATACTTACTTTAAGATCTTTCAATATTTGTTTCATCCATACTACTTGTGTGCAATTAATAGAAGCAACAACATATTAAGCTTCAACATTAGATTGATAAACACAGTTTTTCTTTTTTCTTTCCAATGAAACTAACCTCTTTCCTAAGAAGAATGCACCACCACTTGTACTCTTACTATCATCCACATTACATGCCCAATCAACATAGGTGAAGGAACTTAATGTGAAATAATCATCTCTAGGATACCATAAACCATAGCCAAATGTTCCTTTTAGATATATGAATATTCTTCACACTACAACAACATGAGATTCCTTAGGATCTAACTGAAATCTAGCAACAATTCAAATTGCATTCATAATATCAAGCCTATTTTTTTGTCAAGTATAACAATCCACAAATCATTGATTAGTATCTGATTTGAGTTGCATTTTGTGAATCAATAGTTTTAGTCAACTTTCATCTAATCACCATAAGAGTACCAACATGTTTAGAGTCATCCATACAAAAATTCTTCAACAATTATTTCACATACTTAGATTGAGACGTGAAAATTACATTTTTGATTAATTTATAAACCAAGAAATAATTTCATCTCACTAATCATAGACATCTCAAATTCATTCTACATCTCATTAGCTAATTCCTTACTCAACTTTTCATCGCCACCAAAAATGATATCATCAACAAAGACTTCAATAATCAAGATATTTTCATGATCATCTTTGAAATACAAATTATTGTTAGCAGTACCTTTGTTGAAACCAATTTTAAGAAGATACTTATCTAATATTTTGCACCAAGCTTTAGGGGCTTGTTTCAATCCATATAATTCTTTTGTCAATGAAAAACCATGTCTTTTTTATCAGTTAAAGGAAATAAACTAGGCTACTCAACATAAACTTCATCTTCCAACTCACCATTAAAAAATGCAGACTTAACAGCCATTTGATATACTTTGAAATATTTGTAAACAACATATGCAAAAAATAATATAACAACTTCAATTCTAGCAACAAGAGAAAATGACTCTTCAAAATCTATGCCTTCCATTTGTGAGTACCCTTTGTAAACAAGTCTAGCTTTGTTCTGTTGGTTCGTGGAAAAGGGTTTACTCATAAATGAAACCAAGTGATCCACTTATTTACCTAAAGAGATACCAACTCTTATGATTAATAGACATACAAAATTTGACCAACTAACAAGGTAGACTCAACCCCTTCTACACTTTAGGTTCTGCAAAACCTAGGAGGGTAATCTTATTAGTATCATATAATCTCTACACCAATCTTATAATCAAATCAATTAAGTAGATAAATCTCATATTGGACTCAACATTATAAGGAGATGCTAAAATAATGGCTAATTATTTATTGATCAACAACTTAAAATGGAGCATGAGATATGGTATTTCAATAATTTTAACTTACACAAACTAAAGATAAACTTCGTTATTTCTTCAAAATGATATGAAGAAATATGAATTAGAACAAGAAAAGGCCAGTAAACACCACAAATCATTTCAGTGCGATATCCATTGGGTTAGTTGTAAATTTGACATACAACACTTTATGACAAGAATTTTTCTTAATAACTTCTGGATCTAAAATAACATTACCTTGCAATATATTTCAACAATATTTATGACCTAAAATGCTTATAAAAATCCTTTAATAAACCTTATGAGTCTTTGATTCAAATATCCAAGCATTTTAATTAATTCCTTGGATCAAATCATGAATACAAATCACATACATCATAATAATATACTGAGTTAATAAGATCCTTGATCAAATCAAAAGAAAACACATAGAATCCAAACAAAGGAGAGAGATAGGCTAGAAATATATATTTTCATTTATTTGAAATTACTCCTTTGATACAATGAGATATACTTGCAATTTCACTCAAAACCTACAATGAAACAACACTGACTCCTTGTATTTGCTCTGTAAATATTTACAAATTGCTCAAAATAGCATAAAGCTTCACTTGGAACTGACAAACCTAAAACAAATTGACTCTAACAAAAAGGATTTTTACCTATTACTCATGGCCTTGATTCCCCTTTATAGAAACAAGGGAGCAACAAGCTAAGGGCTAGAACAAACGCATGTGACATATTTATTTGACATAAAAAATACAATTACAAGAGAACCTCAAAAGAGACAAAACTAGAAACTACATAAATTGAACATGCCTTGTACTTGATTTCATGTTGTATACCTTAAAAATAAAACTGCATCTTGTGGGGCCCAATAGCTACCCAATAGAAACTTGCAGATTGTTGTAAAAGTAACAACATAAAGTAGGCACGTCAAACAGTTAGAGGCTAACTATTTTCCCTTCAATCCTTAGTGTACTCCTTTACCCACCTAGAAAATTCTTCATCTGTATGCCACTCAGAGTTCATGACCTCATCATAATTTTTCCTATAAGGATTATACTTGACTATACATTGATTTACTTTCTTCTCAAAATTGTCAAAGAATATACCTATCCTGATGATCTTTTCCATACTTCCTTCCAAGTTCCCTACATCTATATCATCAAAAATCTCATTAACCTTGGCATCCATATTATCCTTAGCTTCATCCTTCAGTGCCTGTAGAAATTTTACTCTTATATCTTGATCCATGATGCTAGGTAGGAGAGTCTCTTTCATTCCATTGAAATTGTTTATCAATTCTCTCATCCCACCTTCTATATGCTCAAGAAGCATCTAAAAATATCATAATGTCTTAGCAAAAATGAAATTGGGATGAATCTTGAGGGACCTTTCCTTATGGTGCTTGGAACCCAATTCTATCAACCTCATAATCTCAACCCTTTGTATCAACTTATCATACAATAGTTTAGTAGAAAATTCCTTTTCTCTGCCAAAATTGTGGAAAACTTCAAACAATAATGAGTAGCAACAATGAATGATCACCAATTTCTCTTAAAATTTCTCATTTAAGTGGTACAAAACAATGTGAACTATTTCCTTTCTTTGAGAAACAAAATTTTTCTCACTTTCAACATGTTTATCCTCTAATTCTCTTATTTTCTCTTTTAGTTACCCCTTAGAGGCATCAACTAAACACTCAATTTCTTCAATAATTGGTGGAATAGGGGAAGATAGAGAAGTGGCATTATCTATTGCCAATGTTGCTACAATATTAAAACTAGAGAGGACTAGTGTTGAAGAGGAAGACAGGAGAGTTGCACTTGTACGGACCAAAGCTTGTAATTTTGCAATTCTTTGATTTAATAAGATAACTTGGGCCTCTAACTCATTACATATTTTAGAAGCCTTCTCATATTCCCTAAAAAAATGGTTGCACCTCAGCCTATATTTGTTTGTCTACTCCTTTTCCCTCTTAGTAACATCATGTTCCATATTGGCAGTCTCCAACACAATCTTTGTATCATCCACTCCCTTTGTATTTGTTGTCCTTTGAATTATGACACTTCCCCTCACATTTGGATTAATATAGATGTAATATTTGGTTTTTGTGTAGATGGGAACTGTTAGTGTTTAAAATTGTAGATGATCAAAACAAATCAGAAAACTTCTGATAATTAACTCTTGTAGTCCCAATAGATGCATCTAACAACAAAAACACTAAGGTATTAAGGATTTTGATCCTTCTTCACTTTGAGCTCTTGGCTCAGGTGGGTATACCTCCCAGATTCAATTCTTTAAAGAATCACAATAGCTATTTGTGTACTTGACACATACATGAACAGATAATATTTTCAATACAAACTTTAAAATGAACAGTTATTTATTGGATTTGATGGTGAAAAATTGTAACATAAGGAATGACCAGTGCCAAATCCTAGGGCATCAGAGTCATTAAATAAACATCTATAGAAAACCTACAATTCAAATAACCCCAAAGCATAGGTAAAATGCCTTACAAATTACCCTCTCATGTATATATTATATCATCAAATCCATGCACAAATATTGAAATATCTGAGACCTCACTCAAGATTTACCCTTCCCTTGAAAGAAACTTAAGATTCAACCCCACTATCTACCTTGTAGAATGATGTATTAAAAATACCTTACAGATTTAATACACAAAGAAATAAAATTCATACATGAAGATGAATAAGGTAAAATTGTATCACCTTATTGAATGGTGGAAATATGAGATCTACTTCTAAATCCAAATTCCCAAAGGAGAGATCCAAATTGATCAACCAAAAGGTTAATGCACAAATGAATCAATCTATGAAGAATGTGAAGGAGGAAGGAAACCTTCTATTTCCCTATAAAGAGGACATGCTTGAAATTTGAAATAATTGAAAGGCAAATACTAACCTCAAAATAGGGCAGATCTAAAAAATGTTGATTTTTGATGTCTATGTACAATTTCAGAGAATTCTGCAACATGTCCCAGATTGGAAATGCCGAGACGGAGAAAACCTGAAAAACTTTTGTCTTTTTGGAAGCAGGTAGTCTTTGACCCCGATAAAAGTTCAAAGGCTACATTAATATTTTGAAGGTCGACTTTGATTTTGTTCATAGATCTCAGAAGTTCATCGGTATCCAAATCCAAGCTCAGATCCACAATTTTGCACCTGTACCTGCAAGAAAAAAAAGAGTTTTTGTTGTTTGTTTGGGGGGTTTGCCTTGGTCAAACCTTGGTTTGGAATCAACCTTAATATTGAAATTGAAATGGAGAATGCTAGCAAGTAGTAGAAGTAGATCTAACAATGAAGCTATGCAATTCAATAGATATGCAATTGTAATTTAAATGTAATCAAATATATTAATATGAAAGCTTGAACATAACATTAACAAATGTAAATCAAAACCTCCATGTTTGTATGCTTGGAATCCACCTTGAGGGAAGAATGAATGGATCTTGAAGATGAATCAAAGGATCTTGAAGGAAGATCACACCACCATGATGGCTAGATCTAGGGTTTGAATAATGAATCTTGAGTGCTTGAACCAAATTCCTTCAATGGCTTGAATGCTTGAATCCTTGATCTTCAATGGAGAACTTGGATGGAGAAGAGGAATTGAATGGATGCTTTCTTGAGAGGAAAATTGATGGCTTGTGAATATCTCCTTGAGAGCTCTTGATCACAAAGTTTCTTGGTGAATAATGGATGGAGAAAATGAGAGAGGAAGGCTTCCTTTTATAGTGATCTAGGGCACAAACCTTTAGAGAAGGCCGACATTGGGGAATTAAATCCCAATTAACCTTAATCCCTAGAAATAGACCCATATTAAATGTAATTTAAGGATTTACCATTCTGAAACCCGAAATGGCCGACTCGGAAGCAGGAAAACAAATATTTCTGAAACCCGACATCTAGAAATCTTGAAAACCTAAAATTTGAAATCTGGGTCAAGGACAAGGTAGAACACACCCTAGGTTAGGGTCAAGGTCATCCCCGACCTATGTTAGGGTTGAGGTTGACTTTGACCCTCAAGGTTGACTTTGACCTTGAGGTCAAAAACCTCAGGACCTCAATCCAAAATGCTAGGAAATGCATAAATAAAGTGAAATCAGGTGGAGAGAGAAGCAGAACGGGAGGAGAAAGCTTGATTCAAGAAAAGACCTGATCACGATGCTTGACATGACCCTAGACCACTTACTCAGAGGGCTAAATGCTCTTATCATGGAAGTGCTTCCATTTTAAGACAATACATTAAGCCCCCACTTTAGCAAGAGTATGGGTTCAATGCAAACTCTTAGTAAAGGAGATGAAAGAAAAGATCCAAGTGGATTCACAACAAGATAAAACAACACTTAGCTAAGGACACAAGTCCCTAGGCTAAGGATTATAACTCCAAATACGTGCACAAGGGTGTGAAAACAAAAAAGGAAAAAGACACAAAAGAGGGGTTAGTGCTTAAAACAAACCCAAATCAATTAGCATAAGAAACCTTGCTAAGAAACATTTCTCACAATAATATCATATTTGGAAAGCTATCATAAAAGCATAAATGATTACATAAGAAAGACAAGAGCAACACTATAAATAACATATTTTCATGATCCTGTCCTACTAGCATGAAAGCGAAAAGAGAGAAAGGGAAAAGAGTGATTACCTCGCCTAGTAAGATGCCCACCTTACCATGAATCACCCTAGAGGGAGAGCCCTAACAGGTTCACCCATAAACTATGCTTGTAATTGTAATGCATCTTCTGAGGGCTTCTAGAATACCCATAGATCCACCTTCTTGTATCACTATGAATATAAAATGCATGTCTCCTCAGGATTTAGCAACTTATGTGCATTACCTTCAGAAGATTTAGGATATAAATGCATGTCTTTTCAGGATTTAGAAACTTATGTGTGTTACCTTCCGAGATTTAGCATATTTGAAATTGGAAATATGTGTCCCTTCAAGATTTAGCAACTCATGTGTGTTACCTTCAAAGGATTTAGCATATTGGAAATGTGTGTCTCTTCAAGATTTAGCAACTTATGTGTGTTACCTTCCAAGGTTTAGCATGTAAAAAATAAAAAACTATAGTACAAGGGAGACCCTATATATGCCCCACTCCTTATCGTGGCAGTCTACTAGACATGATAAGGAAGAGGAAGAGGATACCTACTTCACAATGTAAGGAGATATCCTATTTACAACAATGTATACCATATTATTAGCGAGGGATATTAATTCCTACATCTAAAAGTATAGATAATCATGAAAAGGATATATCACTCATGGAAAAAGGATCCTCAAAGAAGGAGATCTTATCAACAAGACCCCCACCAAAGAGGAGTGCTTTAGATAAAATATCATCTTTCAAAGATAAATCAAGCAGGAACAAAGATTTAATCATCAAGCCCCCTGCAAACAAGAGAAAGATGAATCTTTGGAATGAGGGAAACAAATATAACACCAAAGCAAGGGTAAGAGTTTAAAAAGAACATAATTTGCAACATAGAGAAGAGGTGACAACCTAGGACAACAACTTCTCATATAAAAAGGTTATCCATAGTCAAAACATCTATTGATATGATGAAATAATATTGCAATATAAACAAATACCACTAAGGTAAGGAAAGAAATTCCCTAGATAAAGAGAAAGAAGAAAGAACCTTGCCCCCCAGGGATAGAGACAAGGGGTATCTTTGTAAAATAAATCTCTTAGAAAAGATATCTTAAATAAGATCTATGGATGATTATAAGAATAATGCAAAACCATAGAAAGATAGGAGAGAAAGTATACCAATTAAGCTCAAGGCACAATATATGCTAAAAGCCTAATGGATCGTAGGAGACTGGATGAAAATGCACCTCTTGCCCCCTGGTCCAGAGGAGAAAAGATCTATGTTATATTAGAATGAGGGGTAAAATTATGAAGAAATGTTAAAGGGGAAGTTTCTTTTCTCTTATCTTTATGGATCAGATAATAAGGAGAAGGTAATTTGAAGAATCTTTTCACATCATGAACCATAGTTTGAACCTCAACATAAGTGTGGGAAGAACTAGGAATAGTAGATGGAGAATTAGGAATCAGATTAGGAAAGATAGGATTAGGATTAGGAAGATTAGGAACACTAGTAAAAGTGTAGGAAGTGATATGAATGGAAGACACAATCGGAGGAGCACTTGGAACCTAAGTTGGAAAAGGGTTTGAATAGATATAAGTAATATTATGGTAAGAAGGCTGTGAGGTAGGATCTTGATTTCCCATAAGATTACCACTAAGAGGAAGATCATTAAGGGAATTCATATCTTTCTTCACTAATGCCTCATCACTAGAAGGAATCCTAAATTTAGGTGAAGGATCTATAATGTCATCTTCTTTTGCATAAGGGAAGTATTTTTTAGAGAATATGTCACCCTTTTGTATCAAAAATTCTTCACAAGGAGGGGATAAATCAATGTATTTATCCAAGGGTTCATCCCAATAAGTAGAATTATCCACAATGGCTTCATGAGGAAGAGATTAATCAACATCCAAATCCAAAGGTTCATCCCAAATAGGAGGATTATCCACAATGGTTTCATGAGGAAGATATTAATCAACATCCAAATCCAAAGGTTCATCCCAAATAGGAGGATTATCATCCTTATCCATAAAGCGCATTGTAGGAGTGCCATAAGTCATTAAAGCTTGATTCGTAATGGGGAAAAAAGGTAAATTGTATTGTAAAATAGGCTCATATAAAAGACATATATGAGGAGAAGAATGAACATCAATCCCTAACTCATCTTTGTAAAGGTCAATTGAAGAGGTTGTGGAGGAGGGTGAAATAGGAATAGGATCAATGGATATCTCATTCAAACAATTTTCATCCTCACTTCCATGTACCTCATTAAGGGATCTATCATATTTTGTAAGAAAGACATCATCAAAGTATTCAAAACAAAAATCATACATGTTGAACACAAAGTAATACTACAAGCATGAAAAATGTAAATATTTTTGTATTTTGAAAGAAATTTTGCAATTGTTTTGTATGTTTGAAATATAAATGCAAGAACATAAAATATAATGTTAAACAAAGGATCTAACACCAAAAAGAAAGAGTTTTCTATCGTGGGTTGACCAAAATGTAAAGGATAAAGGTGAACCCACAAGATAATGCAAAGGGAGATCTAACACAATAGGGCATCTAAATCCATAAAAGAAAGGGACAAGTATGTCGGGTTCACCAAAATGAATAAGGTAAAATCATATCACCTTATTGAATAGGGGAAATATGAGATCTACTTCTAAATCCAAATTCCCAAAGGAGAGATCCAAATTGATCAACCAAAAGGTTAATGTACAATTGAACCAATCTATGAAGAATATGGAGGAAGGAAACCTTTTATTTCCCTATAAAGAGGACTTGCTTGAAATCTGAAATAATTGAAAGGAAAATACTAACCTCAAAATAGGGTAGATCTGGAAAATGCTGATTTCTGATGTCTATGTACAGCTTTGGGGAATTCTGCAACCTGTCCCAAACTGGAAATGTCGAGATGGAGAAAACCCAAAAAAAATTTGTCTTTCTAAAAGCAGGTAGTCTTTGAACTCAACAAAAGGTCAAAGGCTACATTAATATTTTGAAGGTCGAGTTTGATTTTGTTTTCAGATCTTGGAAGTTTGCCGAAAAGGGTATCCAAATCCAAGCTCAGATCCACAATTCTGCACCTGTACCTGCAATAAAAAGAGAGTTTTTATTATTTGTTTGGGGGGTTTGCCTTGGTCAAACCCTAGTTTGGAATCAACCTTAATATTGAAATTGAAATGGAGAATGCTAGAAAGTAGTAGAAGTAGATCTAACAATGAAGCTATGCAATTCAATAGATATGCAACTGTAATTTAAATGTAATCAAATATATTGATATGAAAGCTTGAACATAACATTAACAAATGTAAATCAAAACCTCCATGTTTGTATGCTTGGAATCCACCTTGAGGGAAGAATGAATGGATCTTGAAGATGAATCAAAGGATCTTGAAGGAAGATCACACCACCATGATGGCTAGATCTAGGGTTTGAATAATGAATCTTGAGTGCTTGAACCAAATTCCTTCAATGGCTTGAATGCTTGAATCCTTGATCTTCAATGGAGAACTTGGATGGAGAAGAGGACTTGAATGGATGATTTCTTGAATGCTTGCTTGAGAGGAAACTTGATGGCTTGTGAATATCTCCTTGAGAGCTCTTGATCACAAAGTTGCTTGGTGAATAATGGATGGAGAAAATGAGAGAGGAAGGCTTCCTTTTATAGTGATCTAGGGCACAAACCTCTAGAGAAGGCCAACATTGGGGAATTAAATCCCAATTAACCTTAACCCCTAGAAATGGACCCATATTAAATGTAATTTAAGGATTTACCATTCCGAAACCCGAAATGGCCGACCCGAAAGTAGGAAAACAAATATTTCTGAAACTCGACATCCAAAAATCTCAGAAACCTAAAATTTGAAATCTAGGTCAAGGATGAGGTAGACCCCACCCTAGGTCAAGGTCGAGGTCATCCCTAACCTAGGTTAGGGTTGAGGTTGACTTTGACCTTGAGGTCAAAAACCTCAGGACCTCAATCCAAAATACTAGGAAATGTTGAAATAAAGTGAAATCAGGTGGAGAGAGAGAAGTAGAATGGGGGAGAAAGCTAGATTCAAGCAAAGACCTGATCAAAGTGCTTGACATGACCCCAAACCACTTACTCAGAGGGCTAAACACTCTTATCATGGAAGTGCTTCCATTTTAATATGATACAAAAGATAACAAAATATATACAAGGAACTTCAGTATATTTTCATTGATAAATTTCTTGTATAAGTACATTCGGAGACTAAGATTCTCAAAATTCAAACACTAAATGAAAAAACTTCTATTATAATAAGTTTTTTTACCACCTCTTACAATCATCTAGAAATAACTATATATACACTATACATCTTGGAATCCTTTAGAAAAGGATGCAACAAGCTTCGAATGGCTTAGATAGTGACTTGCACTAGAATACAAAATATATTTAAACTGAACAAAAAAAGGGGGAAATGGTGCCAGAAAACTATTTCTTCTCATAGTGAATCCCCTTGAGTGGCACCTTTGTCTGTTGGTAGTCAGAGTAACTACAAAAATTTGTTATGTGAATGATGACCGCCATCCGGCTAACCTACATCATCCTCTTCATAATAATTACTCTCCATGTGCTCATAGATAAGGTGCAATGTTGGAATTCACTCCTCTTCTATTTCTTCTACATCAATTATTGTTGGTTTCTTCTTCTTAGGTTTAGTGATTTTGTCCCATGTAGTAGCCTCTTCTTCTAATGGCCAGGTGTACATCTTTAGGCTTTGCAATAGCTTGACTTTCATATTCCATCTTGAGTCAGTGATGGCCTTTGTTTCAACAACAAATTTAATACATTCATTTTCTATTTTTAACATGTCATCCAATATGTTGTTAAACCTATCCATATCTAAGGATCCATCATTATTCAAAAAGGCCTCCTACCTAATCACCAACTAAATCATATTTGACTTCCACTCCTCAACTTCTATGATGTCACCATCATCTTTGCAAATTGAAGGGAGGAACTTACTAAAGTCCGGGCCAAGCATATTCATTTTGGCTCTTACCTTATTTTCCTTGCCCTTGAAGAATCCCCAGGTTGTTCCAATTTTCTCTATCTTCTCTCCAACCTCAATCATTAATTCTAGAATGTCTGCCCTATGTGGTTGCAGTACTTCAAGTTTCTCAAACAAAGCCCCTCTACTAGACCAGCTATTGAAGAGTGGCTCTAAAGCAGCCATAGCATCTTTGATAATTTCATTAGTCTTCTGTAGCATAGAGTAAGAATTATGGATTGAGTGTATTTTACCTTTTATCACTTCATACTTGTATTGTATGATGGTAGAGAGGGATTTTAGGGCTATATCCAACTTGTTTTTCTCTAATTCTTCTGCCAATTCAACAGGAAAATCTGCCACTGATTGGACTACACCTTTAATTTATAGGACTGGAGGAGGAGTTGCCTTAGAGGGCTCTTTAATTTTATCTTTTGCTTCTTCAAGCTCATCCTCTAATTCCTTTATCTTCATTAGTCCTTTGTCTCTATCCTTTGCTATGGTTATTGTATTTTCAAATAACTTTGCATACCTATTTGACAGTTGAGTTGTCTTAGCTTCATTCAGATGTGCAAAATGGGTTATTTCCTTAGACACTTCAAGATCGCTGGTGTTTTGAATAGTCCAGATGATCTTGTCCCCTTCCATTTTATCCCCTATGTTGACTAAGGATGGCTTTTGGGTTCTTGGTGCAAGGGACCACATTGCTAAGGCTTGGGATTTAGGGTAATACCCACTTCCTCTAATCATATCTCCAATTTGGGCTTCATAAGATATATTGCCCTTGGGTTGCTTTCTTATTTTATCTATGATGAAAGCTGATGTAAGGTCCCACCCTGGCACTAGGAGCATCCCACTAGACTTAACCATTTCCCTAGCTTCTTCCATAGTGATGGTCTTTGACTATGGATCATATGCTACTAAGGCTTTTAGTGCCTCATCATCTAGATCACTACCCTCAGATATTATTTTTGCAATCTCTTGTTGCTTCTTCCATATAAGGAAATTCTTAAATTCCTCATTCTTGATGAATTGATCATCATTGAGCAATTCTTCCTCGTATATTTCCCTTTCATCTTAACCAAGAAGTAGGGGAAACTCCACCTCTTCTTGTGTAGCCACTTTATTTACTTCTCTAATATTTTGTTTCATATGGTGATAATATGCTCTATCACCAGGCTCTAAAGCTACAATTCTATCTATTTCTTTCTTAGTCTTCTTCCCTTTTGAGGGCTCACCTTCCTCTAGCCTTGTTTCTTTTGAGGAGGTTCATTTATATCCTCTGCCTCAAGGGCATCCTAACAAAAATAAATAATAGGAGGATCTCCTACTTGAGGTGGGCTATCTCCTTCTTGTGAATCATCAGTGTACTCTTCATAGTCCGAGGAAGAATAGTCCCCTTTTAACTTTTGTTTTTCATCAAGCTGAGCTTCCAATTGGTTGGAGAGAGTATCATACATCTCCAATATTCTCTCAATTCTTTTCAAATAGGGGAGGTCGAAGAAAAAACCCCCAAAAGTAATTCCAACCCTTTTTAATTGAGCTTCCAAATAACAAATCACAGAATTTGTTAACTTTCCTTTTTATTTCATCCTCATCTAACATGTTTCTTCTCACATCTTCCTCATCACACCCCTCATATTCTTTGATAAAACCAATATTGGGGATAAGTGTTTTTCTAGCATACTTGATAAAATCTTCTGAATCAACATACTTGTATATAGCAGAAGAAATGATTTAACCAGGTGCTAAGGTGAGGTAATGCTCTCTTCCCAATCAGAAAACTATCCAATTTGAACTGTCAAGGAGTAAAAGTTCCTTTCTTATGTGGAGGCAGGTGCTCCTTATCAGTCCATATTAGTTGCTAGAGAAATTCCATCATAGCAAGCCTTGGTAGCACATATTTAGGGATTATGTGTGGGGGTTGTGGGCAACCATATACTCTAATTAATGTATAGTTATAGCCAAAATAGAAATCACCCCAATTATGGCCCTTTTGCCATTTGTTAACAAATTGTTTGGGTCTAAGAATCTTGAGCAACTTAACAGGAAGCCTCATGATGTCTGTCCCCAGTAGGTTCAAAAGTGGATTAACAATCCAATTTTGAAAGCCATTGAAATCATGTTCATTGGAGGTGTAATTCCACAATCTCAACCATAGCTGCATAGGGTTGGGTTGTCCTTCAAACATTATATTGGGTCTCAGCATGTGCACATCTAAACTATCAATATTGAAGTACAAAATCAAATGCATCAATAGAGAATAATGCAACAATTTGATTGGCTTCTTCCTCGCATTAAGGCATAACAAATCCTCATGTATCCTATAAATTACATATTAAATGTAATCATAGTTTGTGTTGGAGTGTGATTTTTGTATGTCCAAGATTATCATCAGCAAATCAGTTGGTAGTCTTTATTCTCCATCTATCCCCAAAAATTGGCATAACCCATATGCAAGACATTTCATATAAAAATGTAGGGATTTAAACTCATAAGGAGCTTTCATATGTGCAGAGGGGCAATATATTTTCCAGTCTTGGCCATATGCTTGGCTATCTGGGTTTTCACAAGCCCTAACTGACTTGCATACTTCTCCTTCTCTTTCTTTAGGTCTATCTCTATGGAGGAAGAATAAAATAAAGAAAAAGCCTTCATGAAGGATCCCCTATCAAGAGTAACTAGGGCTGATTTGTCACCTTTCTTGATTTTCTTAGACATGAGATCATAATTCCTAGCTAGCTCAAACATGTGGTCAACATAAACAAAGACATCATGAACTATTAATTTTACCATGCCTAGAGTCCATGCATTGCAAACAGGGATAAACCTACCACAATTATTGTAAAAATAACTGAAAAGCATAAAACCAGAACAAGAAGGGGTATTAGGATCCCTACAATCTGCCAAGTCATCAATGAAAGCTTCATCACTTGCCTTCTTGTTTTGATTGGTATCAGGTAGCAACTCAATGAATTCATCAAAGAAATTTGGCTTACCCTTCTGTTCATCTCCTTGTTCTTTTTCTCCCTCACTAGATGAAGCTCAACTTGACTCAGGTTGGCTCATCTCTGCAAATCTTCTATGAACGCTTAGTTCTATAAATTTCACACTGCAACTGCTCAAAAATCTCAATAGCTCTCTAAAAAAGTGTTTAAATTTTACACTGCAACTGCTCAAAAAAGTGTATAGTGTTAAATGCATGAATGTCCTGTCTCTATAAAGTTGATCATTTAATGCATTGGAACCATCAAGATTATTGCAAATCTTCCCTTAATCATTTGAGCATTCAACTCTACATAACACCAAATTTGAAATAGAACTAGCCATAATGTGAGATGTGACAGTTTGTATTTAAAATTTGGAAAGAAGTAGAAAAAGAATGATTACTGTGTCATCCCTTTAAACCCTCAACTACTGGAAAAAAACACTTAATTATGATCTGATTGGCTAGCCTCTTTACCTTTTCCATCATGGCAGTGTACTTTACCATGTCAGAACAACTCCTTTCCTTTTTATATTTTGAGAACATTAACCAAGCTTAATCTGGCAATTCAACAATTGGGACCTTTCGCATAATTTTAGAAAATCTTTCTAAACTATGGTTATTTCCTACAAATGAGTGAATGAAGTGTTCATGCAATCTCTAGATCTTTAGCTTAACCCCAGTTGTATCATGTGCTTTAGTGAACACTATATTCGTACAATTGCAAAATGCTTCATCTAACTCAAGCTTGATTAAGAGATCCAGTGAAAATTGTATTCACATCATCACTAGACATTACTGCTAACTTCAATTATATTACGTGATTCAGCGAAATGCCTTTGTCGCCAAGTCCCTAAATATCTTCTTAACCTCAGTTTGATCTCAAGATTAAATGCCGATTGTTGATCTTCATTACTATCCACGACTCTCACTGAATCATTGAATATCTTGTCTTAACTATTGACTAACATCTGGAGAATACGTGACTGAAGAAATCTTCATACTTTCACAAGCCTTTCACCGAATCACTAGATGCTTTGTACTTAACCGATGGGTCTTGGAGATTAAGCGAACACTATAGTCACTTGATTACTAAATTCTTTCTTACTATCCGCCAAGATTTAGAGATTACAAGATAATTGCCCCGCTAAATCGCTGAATCAAACACTAACTACAAAGTCATGTCTGAGATATCAGAACAACCGTTGATCAAGAATTGCATCTACGGTCCATGTTGAATTGCTGATTATTTTGAGACTTGACCGTTGGATCACGTAATAATGTGAATACCTTTAGTCATCTAGTCACAGAATATTTTGTCACTGTAATACCCCAAAAATGGGCTATAAGTTCATTAACCTCCTCATCTTCAAATCGAACGAAATCGACATCAAAGTCCTAACCTAAGGCACATCTACACATTATCAAATTTAATTGATTTTATCCTAAATTCTGCATCGGGGAATATTCCTAGCAATATTCCTATTTATCCTAATTATCTTTAATTTAATTATTATTTGGCGATAAATCTTATTTATCCTAAAGTTTGATTAATTGAATATTCTGATTATTTAATTAATTTGATTTAATACTGCCACTTAATTATTTAATTAAATTAAATTTAATTATTCCTAAATTATATTATTTAATTTTGACAATAAATCTCATGACTAATTGATTAAATTTTTATTTAATTAATTCATGTCAATTGTCAATTTTTAATAATATAGTTTTAGAATAAAAGTTTGATTTAATAATTGATTAGCCCATAAATCAGTTGTTTTTAATTCAAAAATTAGTTAAGTTGAGAATAAATCACTTTATTTTTAAATAAATTTATAATTAAATCATGCACAATCAGAAAAGTAGGCAACTAGAAATTAACCATCATTAATTTTAAAATTGAAACTCAACATCTGATGATGAGTTCAAATCTGATCTAAAACTCTATTTTGAGTTAAACACTGCTTTTGCATGATTTTTGTAAGTTAATTATCTCTAATTTCTTGATAACTCAAAAATCAACATGAGTTTATCAAGAGTGATTTATGGCTTTTCTTTTGCATCCTCAAAGCCCTAGATTTCTATAAAATCAAGGCTCAGCTCTTCACAATTATGACACTCGAATTTGCACAATTACTCTAGCGAATTGGCGATTGAAGGATTAAGCACTTGTAACAGGCGATTTGTGAGATCTTTCATAGTTGATCATTTAGTTTTTGCATAGTTTCATATCATACTTTTCATATTCATTCATAGCATTATTAGATTAAATCTGTACTCAATCTCAAATTTCATTCATTCTAGATTAATTTCATACAGTTTTCATTCTTATTGCATAGAAAATACAAAAATATAGATTAAATCTGCATTCATATAGTTTTTCAATTCTTTGCATTCAAATCTTTCGTTTAGGTGTTGCATTGTCACTTGTCTTAGTATGATCTGGGAGTATCATACTCACACCTACTAGAAGGCAGTAAATCGCCTGGTTAGCTTAGTTTCCATTTCATTGCATGATTTTGGTTTTTGCTAACCTTTAATGTTTTACTAAAGTGTTGTGTCTATAGCTAGGTACAAAATTCACACACATATTTTTGGCACCCACCGTGGGGCCCTGAAATGGATTTCCATTCAAATTCTACCAATTTCTATTAATTTCTTGTCATTTTCTGGTTAAAACTGTGATTTTTATTTTCTGTCCATACATTTTTGTATGAATTTTGTCAGAAAGTCATACCAGGAGGTACCCACTATCATACGACAAGTTTAGATTTTGAGGCTCGTATTAGAAAGTACACACTATCATTTAGAGGCTAGATTGTCGTATGAGAAGACACCCATTGTCGTACGAGTTTTGACTCCAAAATTCAATTTTTGTTTCAACATTTTTGGCAATTTTTCAGATTTGATTTTCAAATTTGGACTAACAGCTAACCCTAACAATTAAAATCTTCTATTTTTTACTGATACTTGTTGAATCTGATTAGAAAAAGTGCAATTAAATTGCTGAAAATAGGTAAAAATCTACTAAGCGTGTTGCGAGGAATTCAGGTATTCTTCTCAAGCTAATAACATTTTGATTTGGATTAAAATGAATTCTCGCATGTCAAGCTTGTGTGACTTTTCTTACTTTCATATCACATACTTCATTTTGGGCTATAAAATGAACATAAATTTGCTTTCTGCATATCTATTACACATAGTAAATAGGCCCTATGAACACTATTTGTGGATGATCTCAAGAGAGTGGGCTTCTTTCGCTTGTTCATGCATGTGAAGATCTTCTTGACGAAGGATCCCCTTGTAGGTAGGGAGGTTACTGAGAGAGTCTCATGTTCTAGTAGATTCATATGTCTTCAACTTTTGATTGATACATTCTCTCTCTGGAGAGGTTGATAGATCATAAGTGATTCACGTCATAGATCTTTGTGAGATAATCTTGGTCTTAGCATGTCAAATTAATTTGTCTACTTTGTTTTGGTTAAAAGTGAAAAGGCTAGAGGACTATGCTCTACTCCCTTTTTGGGTAGTATCAGAAACTCAGATCCTTGAATCTAGAACCAGTCTCCATGTGGTATCTTTTGTGAGTCACCTTTAGAGAGGGTTAACTGTAGTGGACATTCCCTTAATTGGGTCAACCACATGGATGGAACCTCAAGCGGTAATAGCCATTTTTTTCATGGTAGCAGCAGCCACTATATAAATGTCCTTGTGGAGGAAATCTTCATAGGTGTGGTCTCTTGTTGGGCTGTCAGATCTCCCTAGCAGCTCTTGATTGATTAATTTCTTGAACTGTGTCAAAACCCCGGTGCGCCTGGATTGGAGTTCACCCTCTTGAGATCACAAAAGTTGCAGAGTCAGACCATTACTAAAAACCATAGTGAGGCCAAATTTTTTATTTCCTAGGAATATGTGCATTATTGAAAAATCTTTTTGGAACATACACAATTAGCACTCCTAGAGATTAGCACAGTAAGTCACTTGATTGTTCATGCGCAGGGTTGCTTTGCCCCCTGTTCATTATTTTTAGACATGCTTGGAATCACTTGCTTGTTGTTTTGCGTGCTTGTTTATCTATTTAGCTACTGAAAATGAACGATCTCAGAATAATCTTCAAACCTGGACAGAGAAATTTGTGAACAATCTGAAACTGAAAACTAAAAATTTGCAAAATCTGAAGTAAAATTCCTTTCTAGAGTCAACAGTCGTTCCACCAAGTCAGAAAGTCGTACAAGTTTTGGCAATTGTCAATTCAGAACCCCTGTATTGTTGTATGATAGCTTATATAGTGTCATATGAATTTTGCCACCAGCCGAAAGCAAAAAGTCAAAATCCTACTATCAATTATCATGCTAGTTTTGCAACTGTCGTATGAGTTTGTCAATTATTATTTCATAGCACACCCACTATCGTACGATCCTGCAGAAAGTCATTTGAGAAAAATTGCTAAAAAGTGGTCAGAATTGTCAGAAACTCAATTTTTACAGCCTATTTCCAGAATCTATTGGACAAATCACTGTGTCAAAAATAGAGCAGAAACTAGAACAAATTCACTCATTTTCCTCAAGTGGGCCTTTGAATCTGATTTTGCCTTTTGATTTATCGATTTGAGTCTTTTTCATCTTGTGTCAAAACCTTGTCAAAATTATCTTCAAAGTCAATCTTTTTACCAAACGGCTAAGTGTTGTGAGCTCGTGCCCACCATTTGTTGGGTGTCTACCCACACTACTATGGCACAATATCCTTCATTTACATCTAATCTAATCTTTAATCACTTCAATCTCGACAAGGTTGCGTCATTCGATCTTCTTGAATCAATTCATTCTTCAGTTGTCTTCATCTCATTCTTTTGCTTCACCCAAGGTTTATGGTGGAAACTAGAGCTTCATCACACAAGAAATCTGGAGAAGCACTTAGCACCGCACCTTTGACTATTCACAAGGGTCCCACTCTTGAGCAACTCTACAATTCTAGTTTTTACGAAGATGATGGTCTTAGCAATTTTTAATTGAAAACTGGTTACATACCCCCTTCATCAACTCACGAAGGTAATTAACAAACTCCTCCTCAATCTAATCCAGGGAGTCCTAAAACCCCTAACATGTCTCACAGAGGGACACATCATAGGTCTCAAGGACACCAATCTCAACATGGTATGAATCAAGAACCTACACCTTCTGAAATTTCCCAATATCAAAATGATGATAACTTCAAAAGGATGATGAAGCATTTCTTGAAAAAAGATAGGGAAGCATATTTTCTAGAGTTAGCTCATCAAGGAGCTAAACTTCCTCCAAACTTTAATGTGGAAGATATCATTACACATGAGGAAGAAACTCCTATCATAGCTATGATGAAATAGATGCATGCCATGCAAGTTAAACTTAACAAACTTGAAAAAGAAAAGGAACCCAAGGAGTTCTCCATGGAATCTCTATGCCCTTTTCCATTTGATAAAGACTTGTACATACCACCATTCCCTAAAAGAGTGGAGATGCCTAAATATGATAAGTATGATGGAAACTCTGATCCTCAAGATCATGTTAGAGAATTTTGTACTCAATCTATGGATTTTATGCATGAACCAACCTACTTAATGCATCTCTTCCCTCAATCTCTGGGAGGGGCGGCCATTCATTGGTTCTCTAGAATGCCTCCCACTATCAAAACTTTTGAGGAGTTAATCAAACTATTCTATCAACAATACTCCTACAGTATTCAACATCTAGTCACCATGATTGACATCTGTAATTTGAAACAATATCCAGGTGAACCATTCCTGACATTTCTCAAGAGATGGAGGAATAAATTTTCTCTATATGCTAGACCCATTCCAGAAACTAAGAAGCTGGAAATCTTCATCAACAATCTTGTTCCAGAGATCAACTACCCTTTATAAATGCAAAATCATACATCTTTTGATAAGATGGTAGATAATGCGAGCAAAATCAAGAAAGTAATTGTAAAAAAAGGAGACATCACACTGCAAAAGGACAAGTATGAATCTGGATCTAGTTCTAAATACAAAAACAAAAACTAGAACAAGAATAAAGGTGTTGTCACATATGGTGATGTTGATACTATTTGTTCCCCATCTAAGGCACCTGCTTTCAATCTCATTGTTGGTACCCAAGCCATCAAAGCTTCCAAAGCTAAAGCAACTAAGTCCAACAAAAATTCATCTGATTACAAACCTTGGGCTATAGATCCTAATCATAAATTCACTCCTCTTGGAGAATCTTTAGAATCTACCATGAAAACTCTATTAGCAAAAAAAATCATCTACTTGCTTGAGATGAAAGTCTTTGATCCTAAACCTAAACTAAAATGGTGGAGAGAGAATGATTTCTATGAATTCCATCACAATAAAGGTTATAAGACTAATAACTATGTTCGCTTGAAGCACGTCATACAAGACAAAATTGATAATGGCAACATCATAATTGACAATCATAAGAGTAATAATGATCATACAGCATTCACATAACCATTTTCTAAACATGGTAAAGAAGATTCTTCTTCTCAGCCTAATATGGGTGCTAAAGTCAGTTATGCATACTCTGGAAACAACACTGTCATCAATATGGTTGAACCGTGTCTATCCGAGCGTTGCAATATCATTACAATTGTAAGAAGAGATAAAGAAAATCAATCAGCTAATGCAATTACTCGATCAAAAGCTTAGGCACACCTGCAAGGACAAATACTAGATTCATCCAATGTCCCAAAGGTGCCTTTCAATATTTCGTCTACTTCTAAACAGAAGGCTACATCTAAATCTTCAAATCCTAAAGACACAAAGCCTACTTCATACAGTATTATTCAACAACTCTAGCACAAAAATGCAAAAATCTCCATGTTTGAGTTGCTTCGGATATCTCCATCTCATAGAGCCATTCTAGACAAAGGTCTGCTCGGATCTAATGTTCTTGATAACCTTGATTTAGATAGGTTCCAGACTATGGTTGCTCATCTTATGTCTCCACAGTATATTTCCTTTTTAGAGGAAGATGATAACTCCTTGAGTCATCCACATAACCAACCCTTTCATATTGAATTCTTGATCCAAAACCATCATGTCAAACATGTGTTGATAGATGGGGGCATTGGTCTAAACATTTGTTCTTTCAGCTTAATTACACAATTGGGATTTTTAGAAATGGCCATTGATCCAAGAAAGAAGATAACTATCAAAGCATATGATGAGCAAGAAAGATCTTCTAAGGGGACAATTGTCTTACCTATCAGGGCAGGTCCTATCATCAGAGATACTATATGTCAAATTCTTGATCTACCTTTGGCTTACAATATCCTTCTAGGGAGACCTTGGATACATGAAATGAAAGCCATTCCCTCTACATACCATCAATGTTTGAAATTTCCTTATGAAGGAGTAGAGGTGACAATTCTAGCTGATCTGTATACAACTTGCAATACCTTGAAAGAGAGTGCTGATAAACTTGTTCCTAATAATAGAGAATCTTCCACTAAGCAAGCAGATGAAGCATCCACATCCAAGATGGAAGACATTGCTAAAGAAGTTAAGATCAAAGAAAATGGTATGGGAGAATATACTATAGAGCCAGTCTTATTTTTTACGTCTCTCCCTATCTCTCCTAAGTCTTATGGACAAACTCTAAAACAATCTAAAAAGGAGTCTAAAGAACCTCTTGAAACATATAAAATAAATTTTTGTTGTAGAACAAGTATCTAAATAGGAGTTTGAAGAGGATGAAGTTGTGCTCGCATGGCTATACAAAGATGAACCTAAATCTCAAGTTGTTCAAAAATGTGATGCTAAAATACCAAATATCCCTTCTAAGTCATATGGCCCAGGAGACAAATTGATCACAAAAATGGGATATAAAGGAAAAGGACCTATAGGGCTATAGGGTTAAGGGCTTTTGTCACCTCTTGATCATCGTGGTCAAGCAAAAAAGAATACAATAGGTCTAAGATACAAGAAAAAGCCTTTCTATCTTAGCAAGAACTCCCCACATGTATTAGAATAGGTTGAGCCTTCCACAACAAATCAACTAAAGGGAGAAACAATAGAACAATTTGATAGTGATGATTCAAACACCACTGAAGATCTCATTCCCTGTTAGCATTTGCCTAAAGAAATAAAAGACCTCCTTGAAGCTGAAGATGATCCAGTGAAAAGAATTAATGTAGTAGAAACATAAGAACCTACTATAGAGCAAGAGATAGTTGCACCACAAGAACTAGCTAATCTCAAAGACAATCAAATAGACAAAGAGGAAGATGGTAGTTATTCTGAGACAGATTCTCATGAGTATGAATTCAAATCAGAATCTAAGGGTAACCCTTCTTGGGGTATTCATCCTGACTTTATTCATGTTCTTAGATTTCCTAGAGACATAGATGAAGAATCTAATGACTATGAATGGGGAGCCATTCCAGAAGAAGATGAGCTTATTACAGAGAAACATGTTGATGTTATTCACCAATATGTACCTAAACCCAATGTAAGTCTAGAGTGAAATGATGAACTTATCAGGTCTGATCCACCGATGGCTGAAGTGGACTTCCACAATGACATTGAACCTATTCATAAATTGAATGTCTTAAGTTGTAATTTCACCTTTGAACTCAAGTGTTGGGTTAGGACCAATGATGATAGATCCATATCTGTAAACACTATTTCTCAATCTTTCACCACTTTGACTATCCAAAATCCTGAACTTCTGGACCACACTTCCACAAATCCAAGCTATGGTATTTATACCTTCCCAAATGAGTATGCCCTTGCTTACTACCTAAATGCAATTGAGCCTATGAGGAATTCCATCAATGAACTAAGTGTTAGCATGATAGAGTTAGACATCAAGTATCTTAGTCAGAAAAATAAGAATAAGAATAAAAAGAAAAGGAGTTATGAGGGTGAAAACCACTTTGTGGTAGTCTCAGAACCTACAAAAGTAAAAATAAAAGATGTATCCTAAGGTGAAAACCTCTTAGAGGCACCTAAGGATGAGATATTTGATGTCCTTCCGAGTCATTTACAGGATAGATCTCCAATTCTTATTGAGCCCACTCAATCTATCAACTTGGGAACAGTGGAAGAACCACAGTTGATGCATATAGCACAATCCTTATCAGAACAAGAAAAGAAAAAATTTATAGAAGAAGAAAAGAAAAAATTTGTTCTTACATTTGTTCTTATAGCTTGATCACACAATTGGGATTTTCAGAATTGGCTATTGATCCTAGAAAGAAAATAACTATCAAAGCCTATGATGAACAAGAAAGATCTTCTAAAGGCACCATTGTCTTACCTATCAAGGAAGGTCCAGTTATCAAAGATACTATATGTCAAGTTCTTGATCTACCTTTGGCTTAGAACATTCTTCTAGGGAGACCATGGATACATGAGATGAAAGCTATTCCTTCTACATTTCACCAATGCTTGAAATTTCCTTATGAAGGAGTAGAGGTCACTATTCTAGTAGACATATCCACCACTTACAATACATTGAAGGAAAGTGTAGATAAGCTTGTGCCTAATAATAGAGAATCTTCCATTGAACCAACTAAAGAAGCATCCACATCTAAAATGGAAGATCTTGCAAAAGAGGTTAATATCAAAGAAAATAGTATGGGAGAATATACTATGGAGCCAGTCTTATCTTTGACATCTCTCCCTATCTTACCTAAGTCTTATGGACAATCTTTGAAACATTCCAAACTAGATTCTAAAGAACCTCTTGAGGCATATAAAAAGAATTTTGTAGCAGAACAAGTCTCCAAGCAAGAATTTGAAGAAGATGAAGCTGTGCTCACATGGCTATACAAAGATGAATCTAAATCCCATGATATTCAAACTAGTAACTCAACGGTACCAAAAGATCCTTCTAAGTCCTATGGCCCAGGAGATAAATTAATAGCTAAGATGGGATATTCAGGTAAAGGACCTCTAGGAGTCAGAGGAAAAGGTCTTGAGACACCTCTCCCACATACTGGTAGAGAAAATAAAGACAAAGTTGGCTTAGGATTTAAAAAGAAACCCTTTCACCTCAAAGGTAATTCTTCTCATGTCATAGAGAAGATCACACCAGGAGAACCTTTTCTTAAGAAAGAAGAAACAGAACCATCAGATGGTGATTCAAACAGCTCAGAACTCATCCCCTATGAAAAATTGCCTAAAGAGATCAAAGACCTTCTTGATGATAAATATGATCCAATCAAAAGAATTAATGTAGTAGAAACATAAGAACCTACTATCAATCAAGAGATAGTTGCAACATAAGAACCAACTAATCTTGAAAACAATCAAGAAGAGGAAGGTGGTAGTCATTTAATTGAGATAGATTCTCATGAGTATGAATTCAAATTAGAATCTGAGGGTAACCCTTCTTGGGGTATTCATCCTGACTTTACTCAGGTTCTTAGATTTCCTAGAGGCATAGATGAAGAATCTAATGACTATGAATGGGGAGCAATTCCCAAAGAAGATGATTTTATTACCAAGAAACATGTTGATGTTATTCACCAATATGCACCTCAACCCAATGTAAGTCTAGAATGAGATGATGAACCTATCGATTCTAATCCACCTATGGTTGAATTGGATTCCCACAATGACATTGAGCCTATTCACAAATTAAATGTCTTAAGTTGTAATATCACCTTTGAACTCAAGTGTCAGGTTAGGACTAATGATGATAGATCCATATCTGTAAACACTATCTCCCAATCTTTCCCCACTTTAACTATCCAATATCCAAAACTTATTGATCAAACCTCCACAAATTTGAGCCATGGTATTTATACCTTCCCAAATGACTATTCCCTTTCTTGCTACCTCAATGCAGTTGAGCCTATGATTACTTCCATCAGTGAACCAAGTGTGAGCATGACAGAGTCGGACATCAAATATCTTAGTCAAAAAAATAAGAATAAAAAGAAAAAGAAAAAGAGTTCTGAGGGTGAAAACCACTTTGTGGCAGTCTCAGAACCTACAAAAGTAAAAATAAAAGACGTATCCAAAGGTGAAAACCTCTCTGAGGTGCCTAAGGATGAGATATTTGATGTCCTTTTGAGTCATTTATAGGACAGATCTCTAGTTCTAATTGAACCCACTTAACATATCAACTTGGGAACAACAAAGGAACCATAGTTGATTCATGTAGCACAATCTTTATCAGAAGAAGAGAAGAAAAAATTTACAACATTCCTAACAGAGAAGAAGATCAACTTTGCATGGAAATATTTAGATATGCCAAGGTTGGATCCTAATCTTATAATGCATCATTTATCTATAGCACCAAATGTCAAACCTGTCAAGCAAAAATTGAGAAAGATGCATCCCCATGTTGCACTCTTGGTAAAAGTTGAATTAGAGAAGCTTCTGAAAGCTAGATTCATCCGAGTTATTGACTATGCTAAGTGGATCTCTAATATTGTACCTATTTCAAAACCCAATAAATCAATTAGAGTGTGCACAGACTTTAGAGATGTAAATAGAGCATGCCCTAAGGATGATTTTCCACTACCTAACATTGATATGATAGTGGACATGACTGCGGGCTTTGAGATGTATTCTCTAATGGATGGTTTTTCTAGATATAATCAAATAAAAATTGCTCCAGAGGATCAAGAGAAAATTGCTTTTACATGTGCATGGGGTACCTTCTATTGGAATGTCATGCCATTTCGGCTTAAGAATGCTAGTGCTACATATCAAAGAGCTATGACATCTATTTTCCATGACATGATGCATAGGACTATGGAGGATTATGTTGATGATACTTTAGCAAAATTTATGATTAGAGCTAGACATCTAGATGACTTGAGCAAGATACTAGATAGAATGGAAAAATTTAGTCTCAGACTAAATCCTAAGAAGTGTGCTTTTGGTGTCACTTCTAGAAATCTCTTAGGATACATAGTCTCAAAGAAGGGTATTGAAGTTGATCCAGCTAAAGTGAAGGCTATAATGGAAATGCAACCTCCAAAGAATATCAGTCAAATGAGGACATTGCAAGGAAGAGTTCAATCTATCAAAAGATTCATATCATAGCTAGCGGACATCTCACAACCTTTTACAAAAACATTACATAAAGGTGTGACCTTTGCATGGAATGAAGAATGTGAGAAGAAATTTGACCATATCAAACAATATCTATCAAATCCTCCTATTTTGATGTCTCCTATTCATGGGAAGCCATTGATCTTGTATGTCTCTGTAATAGATACATCACTGGGGGCATTGCTTGCACAACATGATGAGAACAAAAAAGAAAGAGCTATATACTATATCAATAGGACATTGGTTGCATATGAAAAGAACTATTCAATGATTGAGAAAGCTTGTCAGCATGTGATCTTTGCATCACAGAAATTGAGACATTACATGTTAGCTCATACCACAAATTTGGTAGCTAAAATTGATCCACTGAAATATCTACTAAGCAAAGCTGCCCTTATAGGTAGATTAGCTAAATGGGTCATGCTCTTAAGTGAATTTGACATTGAATATGTGGAAAGAAAGGCTATCAAAGAATAGGTTATTGCTGCTCAATTAGCAGATGCACCTATGATTGATGATACACCAATGCAAATGGAATTTCCAAATTCCTCTATCATGACTCTTTCTTCTAGAGAATGGCAGTTATTCTTTGATGGCTCCTATACACATAATGGATTAGGAGTGGGCATATTGTTCATAACTCCTCAAGGATACTCAATCCCAAAAGCATTCAGATTAAATTTCCCTTGCACAAATAATGTTGCTGAATATGAAGCCCTTTTGAATGGTATGAAAATAGCGATTGAATGGAGGGTAACAGAACTACACATTCATGGAGACTCACAACTAGTTATCCATCAAGTCAATGATGTGTACCAAACTAAAGATGAAAAGCTCACTCCTTACAAGAGAATGGTAGATGATCTAAAGCAGTATTTCCTATCTATCACATTTGAGCAAATACCTAGAATGGAGAATAAGGTTGTCGATGCAGTGGAAACACTATCAACTTTATTATAGCAGCCTGAATATGAGCTATGCTATGAGTTCCTGGTGGAAGCACTATCTTATCCTACATATGATTCCCCCAAAACCCGCATGATTTGCACTGTTGTTGGTCATGATTCATCCAGATACAAAAACCTATTTTCCTATCTCCAAGACCAAATCATTCCTGATACCTTCAACCACCATGAAAAGAGATACCTTATCCGAAATACCTCCCAATATGTCATCATTGGTCATGATATGTATAAACAAGGTCTAGATGGTACACTACTTAGATGTTTAGAACAGGAAGAGTATCAACATGCATTAGAGGAAGTCCATGATGGTATTTGTGGGTTACACTTGAATGATTTAACACTAGATCAAAAACTTTTTAGGGCTGGGTACTATTGGCCTGAAATGGAGAAAGAGTCTATCAAGTTTGCTAAGAACTGTCAAAAGTGCAAAGTGCATGGCAACTTAATTCATGCTCTAGGGAGAGATCTAATTCCCTTTACTACACAATGGCCTTTTCACCAATGGGCATTTGATCTTATAGGAGCTATACATCCTCATTCTTCTAATGGACATACCCATATAATCACAGCTATAGATTATTTTACAAAATGGGTAGAAGCAGTCCCTTTGACACAAGCAATAGGAAAGAAAATATATATGTTCATATTGAACTATATCATATGCAGATATGGGATACCTCATTCCATAATCACAAATAATGGTGGATAATTCAAGAACAAAGACCTAGATGATCTATGTGCCAAATTCAAGATCACACAACATTGGTCTTCTATCTACTATCGTCAAGGGAATGGACAAGCAGAGGCTTCAAATAAGAATCTATTGAAAATCTTGCATCATATAGTTAATAAAATAAGAAGAGACTGGCATCTCATGATCAATCCAGCTCTCTGGGCCTACAGAACAAGTATCAGAATGCCTACTGGGGCTACACCGTTCACTTTAATCTATGGGTCTAAAGTGGTACTACCTATTGAGGTTGAAATCCCATCACTAAGAATCAAAATGCATGGTCTAGTAACTGATGATGACTACAGAGTGTCTAAGTTGCAAGAACTTGAACTACTAGATGAGTGCAGACAACCAGCATATGATCATCTCAGAGTATATCAGAAGAGAATGTCTAGAGGTTACAACAAGAAAGTCAGACATAGAGAATTTCAGGTTGGTGATCTAGTCTTGAGAGAAAATCCTAAAAATCTATCACATCGAGAATGCAAGGGGAAGTTTGAACCCAACTAGCTGGGTCCCTTTGTAATCACTGCTACTTTTGGCTTTGGTTCCTATCAACTCTCAATGACTGAAGGAGAACAGCTTTGAGAACCAATCAACATTCTCCATCTGAAGAAATTATACACCTAAGGCATTCAGTCTATGGTAAAATGTCCTAAAAAAATTAGAAAAATTAGAAAAAGTCCTTAAAAAAATGAACATCTTGGTGAAAACCTAGCAATAGGCACCTTGATGATTCATGAAAAAATAAAAAAATATCAAAAATACAAAAAAAATTGGAAAAATGAAAAATACAAAAAAAATGAGAAAAAGAAAAAGTGCCTTGGTGAAAACTTGGAAACAGACGCCTTGGTAGCAAAAATAGAATCTCTACCAAGATGGTGAAAACCTGGCAAATGGGTGCCACTTGTTTCAAAATGCTCCATCTATCAGTTCAATCTTGGTTTTTTCCAACTTTCAGTCTTTCTTTAGTTTGTACATATCTCCTGGTTTGTTTCTACTTTCTAGTTTTCAATAAGTTGGTCTGTACACCAATCAGCTCAAGTTTCTGTATCCTATCAATGTTAAAACTTGGGGGCAATCAATGTCATATCCTATGGTCTCCCATGTATCTGAGACATGTCATATCCAGTCCAGGTCCTTTGAAGCTTCATCCAAGTTAGTTTGTCTGTCTTGTCTCCAAAAAGGATTTTGCATCTACAACAACGCAATCAAACATCAAACACAAACTGAAAACAATCTATGCTTTTTACATGCTTTTATCTCCTTGTATGCTTACTGATTTGCATTGAGATTTTTGCATATTATGTTCCCTCGAGCTCTTTGATGATGTCCTTTACAAGATTTGGAGAGTGATGATTGGGGGCATAATCTTTCCTTTGTTTTCTTCTTGTATGTGAAAATCTAACAACTTTGGAAATTCTGGATTGAAATGGTGTCCAACTGTAAGAGCCTCTATCTTGAATTGGATGGCCATGCATACCTCGACCATTGATACCTAGAAAATTCAAGGTAGTTTGATCTAACTATTGTCTTTTTGAGTGAGTTCTTTCTCCTACTGTGAAACGTGATCTTACCTAAGGATGTGAACGATAAAGGGTCACTACGGGTAATTCACATTAGATTTTGAATGATCTCTTGACTGCTTGATGTGTTTGAACCACAAGGCATATCTAGGTCATAACAATGTTTATGTTTTGATGCTTCTACAAATTGCTATATCAAAATGGACATGATATTCAGGTCATCCTGACGTTTATGCCTTGATGCTTATATCTAATCTGACATTCTGAAAACAAAATCAATATTCATATGTCCATGGTTTCATAATCAATGGGTGTTGTATTGATTCTTGCATATACAAAATCAATATTCATATGTCTATGGTTTCATAACTAGTGGACATTGTATTGATTTATCTGGTTACCTAAAAATTCAATGATGAGAATAACTGACACATGATCAGTGACTAGGTCCTAGGTCTTAAGTTGCATTTCATTTTGCATGCCTCTTTGCATTTTGCATGTTTGCATGATCTCACAATGACTCAACGAACTTCAAAGTTTAAAAAATTCTTCAAATATCTCTTCAAATCTAATGAGAGCTGAAACCTAACTTGAAGGTCTCTTCAATCAAATCGCAAGTAGTTACTATCCTGGATTACACATCCTTTTTGACATAAGACTGAGTACTTGTCTTCATCAATACCTGCAAAACCTATCATGTGTATCGTTGCATTTACATATCATAATCATTTGTTGCATCACAATTCATCCATGTGCATAAGCATAAATCATACATACATATTTCCATAATCAAATACATTTGCATAACATCCATACATATGAAAGAAATCATTGCATTGCATTTATCCATACATACATTCTACTCTATCCATAGCATAAGCATAACATGATATCATCATAAATTGAAATATGAAAAGTACATATGAAGTCACAACCAAAATATCACTCTCATATATATCAAAAATCTTGAACTAGTCAAGGGTGCACTACTGGCACATTATACAAAAGAATAAGCTCAGCCGAGCTATCAGAATCAGTATGGTATATCAATGATCACAAAGAGTACAGTATATCAAAATCAACCGATCAAAATTAATCAGCTATCAGCATGATCCTCTGCATCTAGTGGAGGTGGAGGTGGTGCATCAGGCATTGGCTCTGCTCTCGGGGCCCTAGCTCCCTCTGATGCCATCATGAACTGCAAGTAGGTAGGGAATCTCTGCATTGAAGGAACTGTAGTATAATAAGCTGAAACATAATATGCAGATCTTGAGGTCTGATGAATCACCTCTGCCTATAACTGGTGTACCTCTCTAGTAAGTGCAATACGCTATCTATCAGCCTCTATGAATCTCTCCTCCCACCTAGCATTGTGTATCTTCAGGTCCCTAACTTGAACTCTGAGATGTCTAATGGTCTCATGTGGGGTAAGAGGAACAACTAGATCAACATCTGGCATATCAGTATCAGGGGCCACCTGCTCTATAGTCTCTGCTCTCTGCACCTTGCGGCGTCTGACCTTTGCACCTAAATCAAAACTAGTATCCCCCTTTGTAAAGTCCATACCACCACCTACCACCTGCTCAGTTGCAAGTACCTCATCTGTCAAACCAACTCCACCTAATGTGCCACCCTCTCCTCTAGTCCATCTATGAGAATTGAAAGATCTTCCTGCTATGGCACTAGTAGGATGAGGGGCCCTCACCTGTCCTGATGGTCTATGTGGTGGAGCCATCGCTATGGGTCTCGAAGGTGTGGGGTGTACCATAGGAGCCTATGTAGGTTTGGGACCTTATCCCATCAGAGCACCCATAACATCCATCACCTCCTCCATGGAGGGTATCAACTCAGTAGGATCAAAAAATTTGTGAATGGGGTGATCAATAAGCCATGAGATGAATCTGTTAGTAACACCAGCATCCAGTACATCTGGTCTATACTCCCAGTCCTTGCTGACAATAGCACTATACTCCTATGAACACAAAGAATAAGAGAGCCTCTGTGTCCATCCAAGTCCAATCTCATGCCCTATCCATGCATATGTAGCATAATCCTCTAGGGCATCCTGAATACGTCCATACTACCACCAGACCCTGGTAATCAAAAATCTCTCTATGGTGGAGGAGGACTTCCTAATTAGTACATGACTTTGGAAGAAATAGCTAAACTACTCTCGATTAGTAGGCCAAGGCTCAATGGCTATATACGGTCTCCAGTGAACAAATGTCATGTCATCGAGGCATCACCTCCAATACTCTATGTGACCCATCCATCCCTCTATAACATATTCAACATATCTATATATGACAGGCTCCTGAGGCTACCTCTGTGAAGTACAAATAGGTCTCAACATGAGGATATGCTCCCATGCCCATATCTGTAGAACAAGAGCTCCTGCGAAAAAAGATTTGCTCTCCTAATACACCACCTCATGCATCTTGGAGAACATATGTGCTAATAAACACTGACCCCAAGCCAACTTAGTGGGAGTGGCCATCAACCATGCTACCATAGGGGCCCAGCCCATCAGAAGACCATTCTGCTGATGGTCAGACATAATGATACCACCAATCATACCAGCAATAATACACTCTAATCAGTGTGTCTGTCCATATCTCTGAACTAGGGTCTCCTAGGAAATGGAGGCTGTCATCTGAGTATAATCTTCAAAGAGACGTCTAAAGCCTAACACACCTAAGTTCCCCAAACTCACATACTCCAGTCTCCTAGCAACATGGAAAGGAATCCATAGTATCCGGTACACATCCTCAGGGGTCACAGTGATCTCCCCCATCGGCAAGTGGAAAGTCTGGGTCTCTGAGTGAAACCTCTCAATCAATGCAGTCAATAAACCATGATTTACCCTAATCTTGAGTAAATGTATCAAGTGCTCGAAACCACAAGTAGCAAGGTGAACTCTCATAGGGTCTGGCAAGGAGACACATAATCTCTGAGTAGTAGGATGAGAGATCTGAACATGTACATCTGGATATATGACCTACACAGCACAGAAATAGGGAATCCTATTAGTAATTGGGTCACAAAACAAATTACGAGGATAGAAATGGGGCAGTTCAGTATTTTAGAAGGTAGGTTACCAGGTCAGGAATCAGGCTAAGGAATCAGAAAATTCAAAAATTGGACTTAATACTAAGTTTTGTGCTCATTGTTTTCCATACAACAACTTAGACTAGCATGAAAAGTTGTACGACTTTCCACACCATACCAAACGACAAACCATAGTAGCACGACAAAGCATCACTCCTCGTACGAGTTATGAGGGACCCAACGGAATGTCGTACGACTCATGGGTCCCTCTGATATGAGTTGTGAGGGCTTATCAGACAACAACCTAGCTACTCTTGAAAAGTTGTACGAGTCCCGCTGGGAAGTTGTACGAGTTTCCGTACATGCAAAATTCAAAAATGGAAAAGACGTATGAAAATTGCTAAAATCCTATAAAACATGGAAAAATTGACATTTTAGCAAAGCACAGAGGTCCACCTACTGGATGTCCGTACTATCGAGGTCTCTTGTGTCTCCAGCTGCACTCAAATCGGTGTGAACTCATAGGTACCTTCGATTCTACTGCTCTATCTGCCATTTTTCTCAGAGGGCTCCACAAAGATTTCTAAAGTCAAAAGGTTGAAATGAATTGAAAATGACCCTTCCAGCCTTTATATAGCTTTTGACCTAATTTTCAAAAGTGCTCTATTTTTCATGAAAATTGCACCCCTGGCTAATTTTGACATTCTGAATCCATTTTTGGGATCAAAATTCAAATCTGAGATCATTTACTATGTCACAATCATGATTTAAAATTTTTGGACCTAAGATAGTCTACCGCTTGCATAATCGACCTTCATTCATCACAGAAATCTAGAATTCAACTTAACTGATTATCTTACATCAAACTATCAAAATTTCAACTATGGTCAACTTATGGTCAAACCTAGTCAAACTTGGTCTCCAAGACCTCCAAATGATGTAGAATGCATTCTTGAATGTGTTTAACCACTTCTCCAATCAATTAACATGCTTCTAAACTATCAACGCTGACTTTTCTTAGGCATATTTCAATTTTGATCTTGAAGGGGGCATGGTATTGCATATCATTCAAAGTTTGTAATCTAATTTGAAATCATATCTTTCCTTAGTAATCGAGACAACAACCACGTCTAGTTGCTGATTCATCAAAAAGACCTCATCACTCGGGGCAAATCAATCATCACTCGGGGCATATCAGATTCATCGAGATCCATATCAATCTGGTATTCTCTTAATCTTGTAAATTGTATCAGTTTTGTAACTATCGGTTCAATTGTGTTATTTCCTTAGTTCTTCAGAAACTGAAGGGTTCGGATGTGATACCAATGTGATTCAATATAAGGACAATCAGGTTTGGAATCGGTTACTCACTTCTTCGCAATCATAAGGTTCAGAATCAAGCATTTTGACACTTTTTCGCAATCATCAGTTCATTTGTTGTTATAGTTAACATTATCTTTGGTCATTTAGGACCTATTATCTTCATATCAACTTCAATCAGTTTCTGTCTCATATCAATTTTATATCAATATCAATCAACATCATACACAGACTATCTTTGAACCACTGCGCTTCGCACAACAATTCAAAGAGGGGCAAAATGTAATACCCCAAAAATGGGCTATAAGTTCATTAATCTCCTATATCGACACATCGAATGAAATCGACATCAAAGTCCTAACCAAAGGCACATCTAAACATCATCAAATCCTAATTGATTATCATAAATTCTGCATCAGGGAATATTCCTAGAAATATTCCTAATTATCATAATTATCTTTAATTTAATGATTATTTGGTGATAAATCCAATTTATCCTAAAGTTTGATTAATTGAATATTCTCAATATTTAATTAACTAGATTTAATTCTGCCACTTAATTATTTAATTGAAGTTAATTATATTTATTCCTAAATTGTATTATTTAAATTTTGACAATAAATCCAAAATCCTATGAATAATTGATTAAATTCTTATTTAATTAAAGCAAGTTGTCAATTTTTAATAATATTTTGAATAAAAGTTTGAAAAATAATTGATTAACCCATAAATCAATTGTTTTATTTTTTAAAATTAGTTAAGTTGGAAATAAATCACTTTATTATTAAATTAATTCATAAATAAAAAATGCACAATCAAGAAAAGCAGACAACTATCAATTATCAATTAAAGCTAAACTCTATTTTGAGTTGATCTCTACTTTTGCATGTTTTTGTGAGTTAAATATCCTTTATTTAAAAATAACTCAAAAATCAACCTGAGTTATTTGAGTGATTTATGGCTTTCTTTCATGCACCTCCAAAGCCCTAGATTTCTATAAATTAAGGCTTCAACTCTTCATTATCCATCCATCCATGAATTGCACACTCACGCTATCGAATTGGAGACTGAAGAATTGATCTTGAGAATTCGAGTTGTTGTGAGATTTTCATTTGTTATTGCATAGTTTTCATATCATTTCTTAGCTTAGTTTGCATATCAGTTTTCCATATCATTATTAGCATAGATTCATATCAAGTTTTTATCATATTATTGCATAGAAAAACCAAAAAATAGATTAATTGCATTCATTCCATATCTAGATTTTGCATTCAAATCCTTTGTTTAGGTGTCATCAAGGTCACTGATCTTGGTATAATCTGAGAATACATACTCACATCTACTAGAAGGCAGTAAATCACCTAGTTAGTTTAGTTTTTCATTTATTGCACGATTTCAATTTCAACTAACCTCTAATGTTTTACTTAAGTGTTGTGTCTACAGATCAGGTACAAAATTCACACACACAACAACATTCTTAACAGAGAAAAAGATCAATTTTTCCTGGAAGTATTCAGATATGCCAGGGTTGGATGCTGATCTTATAATGCACCATTTATCTATAGCTCCAAATGTTAAACCTGTTAAGCAAAAATTGAGAAAGATGCATCCACATGTTGCACTCTTGGTAAAAGCTAAATTAGAGAATCTCCTAAAAGCCAAATTTATCCAAGTTATTGATTATGTAGAATGGATCTCTAATATTGTACCTATTTCAAAACTAAACAAATCAATAAGAGTATGCACAGATTTCAGAGGTGTGAATAAAGCATGCCCTAAGGATGATTTTCCACTACCTAACATTGATATTATAGTGGACATGACTGTGGGCTTTGAGATGTAGTCTTTAATGGATGGTTTTTCTGGATATAATCAAATAAAAATTGCTCCAAAAGATCAAGAGAAGATTGCTTTCACATGTGCGTGGGGTACCTTCTGTTGGAATGTCCTACAATTTGGGCTTAAGAATGCTGGTGCTACATATCAGAGAGCTATGACATCTATTTTCCATGACATGATGCATCGAACTATGGAGGATTATGTTGATGATACTTTAGCCAAATCTATGATTAGAGCTAAACATCTAAATGACTTGAGCAAGATATTAGATAGAATGAAAAAATTTAGTCTTAGACTGAATCTTAAGAAGTGTGCTTTTGGTGTCACTTCTGGAAAGCCCTTAGGATACATAGTTTCAAAGAAGGGCATTGAAGTTGATCCAACTAAAGTTAAAGCTATCATGGAGATGCAACCTCCCAAGAACATCAGTCAAATGAGAACATTGCAAGGAGAGTTCAATCTATTAGATGCTTCATATCTCAATTAGCGGACATATCACAACCTTTTACAAAGACATTACATAAAGGTGTGACCTTTTCATGGAGCAAGGAATGTGAAAAGAATTTTAATCATATCAAGAAATATCTATCAAATCCTCCTATCTTGATGCCTCCTATTCAAGGGAAGCCTTTGATATTATATGTCTCCATTATAGATACATCACTGGGGGCATTTCTTGCACAACATGATGAGAACAAGAAGGAAAGAGCTATATACTATATCAGTAGAACATTGGTGGCATATGAAAAGAACTATTCTATGATTGAAAAGGCTTGTCTAGCTATGATTTTTGCATCACATAAACTGAGACATTATATGTTGGCTCATACCACACATTTAGTAGCTAATATTGATCCACTAAAGCACCTACTAAGCAGAGTTGCCCTCATGGGTAGATTAGCCAAATGGGTCATGCTCTTAAGTGAATTTGACATTGAATATGTTGAAAGAAAAGCTATTAAAGGCAAAGTTATTGTTGATCAATTAGTAGATGCACCTTTGTTTGATGACACACCAATGGAAATGGAATTTCCAAATTCCTCTATCATGAATCTTTCTTCTAGAGAATGGCAATTATTCTTTGATGGCTCCTATACACAGAATGGATCTGGAGCAAGTATCTTGTTTATCACTCCTCAAGGATACTCCATTCCTAAGGCATTTAGAATCAAATTTCCTTGTACAAATAATATTGCTGAATATGAGGCCCTTTTAAATGGTATGAAAATAGCAATTGAGTGGAGAGTAACAGAATTACACATTCATGGAGACTCACAACTTGTAATCCATCAAGTCAATGATATGTATCAAATGAAGCATGAAAAGCTCATTCCATACAAGAGAATGGTAGATGATCTAAAGAAATATTTCATATCTATCACATTTGAGAAAATACCTAGAACAGAGAACAAGGTTGTCGATGCAATGGCAACACTATCTACTTTATTGCAGTAGCCTGAACATGAGCTACGCTATGAGTTCCTGGTGGAAGCACTATCTTATCCTGCATATGACTCCCCCGATACCTGTATGATCTACACTATTATAGGTCATGATTAATCCTAATATAAAAACCTATTCTCTTATCTCAAAGACCAAATCATTCTGGATACCTTTAACCATCATGAAAAGAGATACCTTATCCGTAATGCCACCTGATATGCCATCATTGGTCACGATCTGTACAAACAAGGTCTAGATGGTACACTACTTAGATGTTTAGAATGGGAAGAGTCTCAACGTGCGTTAGAGGAAGCCCATGATAGTATTTGTGGGTTGCACTCGAACGGTTTAACACTAGCTCAAAAACTTATTAGGGTTGGGTACTATTGGCCGAAAATGGAGAAAGAGTCTATCAAGTTTGCTAAGAACTGTCAAAAGTGCAAAGTGCATGGAAACTTAATTGATGCTCTAGGGAGAGATCTAATCCCCTTCACTACACAATGGCCTTTTCATCAATGGGCACTTGATCTTATAGGATCCATACATCCTCATTCTTCTAATGGGCATACCTACATTATTACAGCTATAGATTATTTCACAAAATGGGTAGAAGCAGTCCCTTTAACACAAGCAACTAGAAAACAAATATCTATCTTCATCTTGAACTACATCATATGTCGGTATGGTATTCCACATTCTATAGTCATAGATAATGGTGGAAAATTCAAGAGCAAAGACTTAGATGATCTATGTGCCAAATTCAAGATTACACAACATTGGTCATCTATCTACTATCCTCAAGGTAATGGACAAGCAGAGGCTTCTAACAAGAATCTATTGAAAATTTTGCACCGTACAGTTAATAAAACAAGAAGAGACTGGCATCTCATGATCAATCCAACTCTCTGGGCCTATAGAACAAGTATTAGAATGCCCACGAGGGCTACACCATTCACTTTAGTTTATGGTTATGAAGCGGTATTGCCTATTGAGGTTGAGATCCCATCACTAAGCATCAGAATGCATGGTCTAGTAACTGATGATGACTACAAAGTGTCTAAGTTGCAAGAACTTGAACTACTAAATAAGCGCAGACAAGCAATGTATGATCATCTTAGAGTTTATCAGAAAAGAATGTCTAGAGGCTACAACAAGAAAGTTAGACATGGAGAATTTCAGGTTGGAGATCTAGTCTTGAGAGAGAATCCTAAAAATCAATCACATAGAGAATGCAAGGTGAAGTTTGAACCCAACTGGTTGGATCCCTTTTTTATCACTACTACTTTTGGCTATGACGCCTATCAAATCTCAATGACTGAAGGAGAATAGCTCCAAGAACCAATCAACATTCACCATCTAAAAAAATTCTATGCCTAAGGCATTCAGTCTGTTAATATGATTTAGAAGAACAGAGAGGGGGGGTGAATCAGTTGTTCTTAGGTCCTGATGTATAAAAAAAACTTAAAAACTTTTCCTTAAATCAGATCCAATAACCAAAACAAACTCGGTCATCACTGATTCAATAATAGAAACATATAACAATGCAGTCCACTACCTAGTTGTAACTTAACTTGTAAAACATAGAAATGTTCAAACCAAAACATTCACATAAGTATTAACACCAAGATTTATAGTGGAAACCCAATTTGGGAAAAACCACTTTGTAACATGCTACTATTATTTTCACTCTTCTGAAGTGAGCTCGGTTAAAAGCCAACCCTATCAAAGGTTACAATACACACTATCAGGTGTGACCCAGTTAAAGGATTTCAATCAACCTGTTAAAAGTGAGCCTTGTCATAGGACTTACATACACTCCATTAGAATGCAACCTTGTTGAAAGGATTTAACATATGACTATTAGGTCAACCTCTGTTAAAAGGATTTTGACTGTTACAATGGTTAGAAAGTAGCAACAATATTTATCTGAAAAATATACAACTCACTTTGCAAATATCAAATTTGATTCTGTACACTAATGATGGTTTACTGACTTTGAAACTTTTCCATCTCCATCTCTGATCTGCTCGAAAATTTTCTTCAAGCAACCATCACAATTCTTCTTCAGCCTTTTCTGCTTATATAGTTAATAAAACTTTACTGATCTTCCAGCATAACTCTTTTTCACCCCATGCACACACACACACACACACACACACACACACACACACACACACACACACACATATATATCTAATGCTTAGGTTCCCTTTAATACTTTCCTCAATTAGGTTAACTCATCTTATGCCGCTCAATATCATTCGTAGATCTTAGGGTTAGGTCAGATTCATTGAATCTACCCGCTTCATGTTCTTCAGCTTCATTTCTAGAATCATCTCAAATCTCTTAAAGATTTACAATAAAATATTTTACAGTGCATTTAATGCTTTCAAACAATCAATAAATAAAGTCAACACATTTTACATAATCCAAGAATTCAACAATGTCAGCTCCAAAACTAAATTCTCTTCAAATATAAAATTGTTGATGCTCGGTCAATACTGTGATCAACTACTCGGTCTTCATGTAGAAAGGTCGGTCATTACTAGAAATGTTTCTTCGGCTTAAACAGTCTTCCTCGGCAATTAACTATTGTTCGGTCAACACTAGAATTTTTCTCGGCATACACTGACTTGGTCGACACTAACATTACTCGGCTTAAACATGATTTCTCCATTCTTTACTCGGTCAAGCCTCCCAATTTAGTCTTCAGTCTTACTAGTATAAATAATATATTGTCTCATCATTGTACAACATAGTCAAGTACACTTTGTAGTATCAAGATAACTCAACCTTTCCCTAGCTGCTATTGTTACCAACCTTGCCTATCCCCTTAGCAACACTCAAATAGATATAGTACTTTCCTAAGTAGCAACAGTCTTACCAATTAAGATTTGACATCAATGACAATATAACAATTGTTTCAATTGCAATTTCTAACACAGTCTTGGTAAAATGTCCTGAAAAATCTTAAAAATCTGAAAAAGTCCAAAAAAAAATGAACATCTTGGTGAAAACCTAGCAATAGGCACCTTGATGGTTCACAAAAAAATCAAAAATACCAAAAATATAAAAAAAAATTGGAAAAATGAAAAATACAAAAAAAAAATGAGAAAAAAAAAGAGCCTTGGTGAAAACCTAGAAACAGGCACCCTGGTAGCAAAAATAGAATCTCTACCAACATGGTGAAAACCTGGCAAATGAGTGCCACTTGTTTCAAAATGCTCCATCTATCAGTGCAATCTTGGTCTTTCTCAGCTTTTAGTCTTGCTTTAGTTTGTACATATTTCTCGGTTTGTTTCCGCATTCCTATTTTCAATAAGTCGGTCTGTACACCAATCGGTTCAAGTGTCTGTATCCTATCAATGCTTAACACTTGGGGGCAATCAATGTCATATCCTATGGCCTCCAGTACATTTTAGACAAGTCATATCCAATCAGAGTCCTTTGAAGCTTCATCCGAGTTAGTCAGTCAGTCTCCTCTCTAGAAAGGATTTTGCATCTACAATAATGCAATCAAACACAAATTGAAAACAATCTATGCTTCTTCATGCTTTTATCTCCTTGTATGCTTACTGATTCACATTGAGATTTTTGCATATTGTGTCCTTTCGAGCTCTTTGATGATGTCCTTTACAGGATTTAGAGAGTGATGACTGGGGGCATAATCTTTTCTTTATTTTTTGCTTGTATGTGAAAATATAACAACTTTAGAAATTATGGATTGAAATGGTGTCCGTCTATAAGAGCCTCTATCTCGAATTGGATGGCCATGAGTACCTCGACCATTGATACCCAAAAAATTCAAGGAAGTTTTGATCTAACTATTGTCTTTTTGAGTGAGTTCTTTCTCCTATTGTGAAATGTGATCTTACGTAAGGATGTGAATGATAAAGGGTCATTATAGGTAATTCACATTGGATTTAGAAAGATCTCTTGACTGCTTGATGTGTTTGTAATGCAAGGTGTATTCAAGTCATCACGACATTTATGTTCTGATGCTTATACAAATTGCTATATCAAAATGGACATGATATGCAGGTCATCTTGGCATTTGTGCCTTGGTGCTTATATCTAATCTGACATTCTAAAAACAAAATCAATATTCATATGTCCATGGTTGTCTCACCAGTGGGCGTTGTATTGATTCTTGCACATACAAATCAATATTCATATGTTTATAGTTTCATAACTAGTGGATATTGTATTGATTTATTCGGTCACCTAAAAAGTTCAATGATGATAACAAATCGACATATGATCAGTGACTAGGTCCTAGGTCCTAGGTTTGTATTTCATTCTTCATGTCATTTTACATTTTGCACTTTGCATGATCTCACAAATTGCTTGAACACTTAAATGATTCTTCAAAAAAAATAAAAAATGACACAAGAGCTGAATCTCACATGAAGGTTCTTCCAATGAAACATCAAGTAGAATCCTTTTTCAGGATCAAAATTGAAATCTGAGATCATTTATATTATTCACTACTTGCATAATCAACCTTCAATCATCATAGAAATCTAGAATTCAACTAATTATCTTACATCAAACTATAAAAATTTCAACTTGGTCAACTATGGTCAACTCATGGTTTAACCTAGTCAAACTTGGTCTCTAGGACCTCCAAACGATGCCATTCTCAAACTTATATAACCAATTCTCAAATCAATTAACATGCTTCTAAACCATTCACGCTGACTTTGATTTCAATTTTTATCCCAAAGGGGGCATGGTATTGCACATCATTCAAAGTCTGTAATCTAAATCTGTAATCAAATCTTTCCTCAGTAATCAAGACAACAACCACGTCTAGTTACTGATTCATCTAAAGTCCTCGTTGCTTGGGGAAAATCTATTGCAATCTAGTATCCTAAATCTATCTTGTAAACTGTATCAACTTTTGTAACTATCGATTCATTAGCTTCATTTCCCTGGTTCTTCATAACTGATAGGTTCAGGATGTGATACCACTATGATTCATACAAGGACATTCAGGTCTGGAATCGGTCACTCACTTCTTCGCAATCATAAGGTTCAGAATCATGCGTTTTGACACTTTTTCGTAATCACCAGTTCATTGTTGCTATAGTTAACATTATCTTTGGTCACTCAGGACCTAAATCTTAAATCTTGCATCTTCAAAATCCTTCAATTGATTTCTATCTTAGAATCGATTAATCTTTCAAATCTTTCAAATCAGTTTCATACGTATATCAAACACAGACTATTCTTTGAACCACTACGCTTTGTACAATGATTCAAAGAGCGGCAAAATGTAATACCCCAAAAATGGGCTATAGGTTCATTAACCTCCTACATCTTCAAATCGAATGAAATTGACATCAAAATCCTCACCTAAGGCACATCTGCACATTATCAAATTTAATTGATTTTATCCTAAATTCTGCATCAGGGAATATTCCTAGCAATATTCCTATTTATCCTAATTATCTTTAATTTAATTATTATTTGGTGATAAATCTTATTTATCCTAAAGTTTGATTAATTGAATATTCTAATTATTTAATTAATCAGATTTAATACTGCTACTTAATTATTTAATTTAATTTAATTTAATTATTCCTAAATTATATTATTTAATTTTGACAATAAATCTCATGACTAATCGATTAAATTTTTATTTAATTAATTCATGTCAATTGTCAATTTTTAATAATATAGTTTTAGAATAAAAGTTTGATTTAATAATTGAGTAACCCATAAATCAGTTGTTTTTAATTCAAAAATTAGTTAAGTTGAGAATAAATCACTTTATTTTTAAATTAATTTATAATTAAATCATGCACAATCAAAAAAGCAGGCAACTAGAAATTAACCATCAATTTTAAAATTGAAACTCAACATCTGATGATGAGTTCAAATCTGATCTAAAACTCTATTTTGAGTTAAACACTGCTTTTGCGTGATTTTTGTAAGTTAATTATCTCTAATTTCTGGATAACTCAAAAATCAACCTGAGTTTATCAAGAGTGATTTATGGCTTTTCTTTTGCATCCTCAAAGCCCTGGATTTCTATAAAACCAAGGCTCAACTCTTCACAATTTTAACACTCAAATTTGCACAATTACTTTGGTGAATTGGTGATTGAAGGATTAAGCACTTGCAACAGGCGATTTGTAAGATCTTTCATAGTTGATCATTTAGTTTTTGCATAGTTTCGTATCATAGTTTTCATATTCATTTATAGCATTCTTAGATTAAATCTGCACTCAATCTCAAATTTCATTCATTCTAGATTAATTTCATACAGTTTTCATTCTTATTGCATAGAAAATACAAAAATATAGATTAAATCTACATTCATATAGTTTTTCAATTCTTTGCATTTAAATCCTTCGTTTAGGTGTTGCATTGTCACTGGTCTCGGTCCGATCTGAGAGTATCATACTCACACCTACTAGAAGGCAGTAAATCGACTGGTTAGTTTAGTTTCCATTTCATTGCACGATTTTGGTTTTTGCTAACCTCTAATGTTTTACTGAAGTGTTGTGTCTACAACTAGGTACAAAATTCACACACACAGTCACTAACAACCATCCTTACATGATTGAGAAAATTCCTTGTTCGCTGAGTCACCCAACAAATTGTTACAACTATCCAACATTTGGAGAATACGCGACTGAATAGAAAATCAACCTTTTATAACCTTATAGTTGAATCGTCGAATACTTTACCAACTGCAACCTTTAAACTAAAATTTGATAGCGACCATCGATCTTGGATTGTATCAACGGTCATCGCTGAGTCGCTCAATTTTTTGTAACTTCACTGTCAAATCAAGCGAATGGGTGATAACTACTACGTTGAGTTGCTTGATATTTATAGACAACTGCTAAGAATCATGCGATCGGGCTAAGACATTATCATTGAATTGTTGAAATAAATCACTAACCACCAAGTTAACCGGTGATCATGTGACTAAAGAAAAAAAATGAAATCCAAGGCTTTGTCGCCTGTTCACTGAATTTTTGAAGACTTAACAAATTTATTATGAGATTCAATGAACACTAGGTAAGATAAATGACCACATGCACATGCGATCCTTTAAGTGCCTCAAAAAGTAACATGAAAAGATAAAGATCTAGGGCACACTTAGGGTATTTTTAAAAATGAAAACCCTACCGAGGGCAAAAAGACATAGGGAAAGGATATGAAGACATTTTTGCACGTGGTTAACTTGACATTCAAATTTTAAGGACAATTTCTTGCAAAGTCATATAGGAAAATGATACATAGGTAGGATTTTGATGCTAGCAAGACTAAAAATGAGACTTCTCAAAAAAACCCTAAAAATCACTCCAACAAGGACAAGGAACACATGGTTAGTGTAGCATAATCACTATTGTAATAAGAACCCTTCATAGAAAGATCAACCTTTTCTACCTCATTTCCATGAATTTTTATGCTTCTTCTTCCAACATCAAAAGCTATAGCATCAACAATATTCCACTCTGAAAAAATTAACACACCTGATTGATGTACCATGCTTTTCCCCTCCTCTAGAGTAATTTTCTCAAATTCATTTTGCATCTCTAGTTGAACTTCATGTTCATTATCTTCCTCAGATTTATCAGGATTTTGAGCCTTTATTTCTTCACATCTCTTATGGTATTCTTTTAAATTCATCTTCCATAACAATTGTTGGAATGCAGTAGTCTTAACAAAACTTTCATCCTCAAGGAAATAATTTCATGCTTCCTTCCTCATATCCTTGTGGATGCTTCCTTGTACCTCCAAAGTAGTGAAATAAGGGAGAGGTTCCATAGGTGGAGTTTCTATCCCAACTTGCAAGTCATTTTCAGAAATCAAGATACAATTTTCACCCTCAAAGTCATTGGATTCATTATCCTCATTCTCACTAACAATTGGATTTTATTTATCACTCTTCCTTTGGATTATGAGGATAATTAAGGTGGTGAAGAAGGTGGAGTGACCTCTCTTTTATGTCTATCCTCTAGATCTAAAATGTGAATACCCTTCAATTTCCTAGGAGGAGATGCTAAAGAAGTCTTCCTTTTGAATGTCATTATCTTCTTTCATTTCCTCTTCTTCTCCTCATCATTATTGTCACTACGGATAGGATCACCCCTTACTCTCTTCCACACCTTGATGTTTAAAGGAGGATACTCAAGAGGTCTAACCTCTTCATTTCCTTCTCCCTAAGGTGGAACTGCAGATGTTATCGAAGAAAGCATTACACTTGGCCCTAAAGATAACAATGGTGTATGTAGAATATTTTGTTAAGATTACTGAATTCCAAAAATTATTATTGCAGAATTAGTCTTGAAAACAAAGACTGGAAATACAATGACATTAGGGAAAATGGTCCCCTTATTTTTTCTTATTAACTATATCTCTTGAATCTAGGTAATTTGTCTCATAATCTCTACAAATCCTAATCTAATATTTACACAATAAGGAAGTACAAAAGGCCTACCACCATAGCCATATACTTTGATTAGAGTGATGACATTTTAAGGAATAATATCTCCCCAATTGTGATCAACACCAAGATCTGGTACTCTTTCTTTAGGTCTCAAAAAATCAAGTAACTATTTTGGTAGCCTTGATGGATTCACAATTAGCCTTGCCCTAAGTTTTTATGCAAAGCAATTATCAAATAGTAGGTAATGTTGGTTCCCAAAACCATAGATTGGAAATCCAAGAGCTTGCCAATTCTCCAATAGGATTCCAAATCAATTCTGGCCAACAAACGAGAATAATCCAAATTCCCCTGCACTTTAAGCTTCGCTACACCTAGGCGAGTAAACCTTCACCTCGAACCTGATCACTTTCTTCAAGATTTTTCTATAGCGAATTTAAGCTTGTGAGTTTTCTGGCTAGTAAATTCCTCGAACTCAATCAATATGAAATTGAATGTTGAATGTTTGAATTAAATGTTTTGTGTAATGATTCTTAATAATTGATTTGAGGTTTGTAGGAAGGATTTGATAGATTTTCTGACTTCACATATAAACTCAATACTTCAAAAATAAAAGACCAGTGCCTCTGCTCATTTGGGCAATAGAGTCAACTTCAGTGAAGATTACATACAACTTTGTAATGTTCTATGCACTTATACTACCAATCAATTAAATAATCAAGATGTGACAGATCAAATATTTATGCAATCTTAAATTAGTCCAGATTGAACTTTAACTCCTCCGAGACAAACTGGACACAAATTTGGAAACAATTAAATATTTCATGATATCTATGATGATCGAGTTTAAGATGCTAAATGACCATGTCCACTTATCTGACATTTAAATTGTATACAGAATTCAAAAAATAATTACAAAGGATGGTTCACCTACAGTTTAATTCTCCACACCTTTAATAATAAACAAAAGACATTTTATTTTATTATTAAAATAAAATAATTGAATAATAATATAATAATTGAATTTATATTATTAAGTCATATTATTTCTCCTTATCCCTCTATACAATTAAATATATATGCTTTTTTCGATGTTTTTCTTTTTAATCAAAAATTATTTCATCTTATATATCTTTCTTTATTTTTTAAAAATGCAACCTTTTAAATGAAAAGTCCTACCTCCTCTAAAGTAATCGTTCCTTTGTATAACCGCACCTTTTCGATTATCATAATCTTCATTAATTAATTTTTATTAAGATTACTTCATTGGATGGACTTAATCATTGTAAATGATAATATTATGAATCTATTCCATATCTTCCAAAGTCTCGATAATATATTTGATCACTGCCCACGCATATAATTTTCTTCCTTCATTATCGGCCTTCATATTTCATTAACACAGCTTGATAATAACCCCATGTCCCCATGCGGCCGCATAACTCTAATTTTGGCTTAAATTTAAGCAACCAAACTATTCCCATGCATATTTTATATGGCAGGAAAAAGATAAAATAGAATCTTCTCCTATTTTGGTGGAGCAGTAACTGCTTAAGAAATGAAAATAAGCAGTGGAAAAAAGTGGGGGGCTGGAAATTAGCAACAACTGCTTATTGGGAAAACAACACATGGCTCCACAAATTGCTTTCCCTCCTTTTATTTGTCTCCTATATTTTCTCTAAATATTTTTTTATTAATGATTTTGTTTTAAAAGAGTTTTTAACATAGCTGCTCAAAAAATAAGCAAAGGAATTTCATAACCATGGGGCCATCAGCTCCACAATTTGCTACTGAAAAAACTGAGCAGCAGCTGCTAGCCAAAATAAGCTTAGCAGCTGCATGGGGACCTGCCCTAATTCTCCTTTTTTGTTTCTCCCCGTTGCATCTCTAGAATTGGACAACATCATACTAAGTTTATTATTATCGCTACTCGTTACCTATTGTGTATGTGTGTCGTGTATAACATGTATCTTCGTAGGAGATCCACAGTGCTGTGGGTATTAGGCAAGATAGTTGGCCAATGAAAATCATATTTCTCTAATATGTACAGGTTAGCAAATCTTAGTTTACATGGCCATATAACTCTTGACCCTTATGGGAATCACTAAGACTCGTATTATATGAAGACACCATTCAATCTATGCCTTGACTAGTCGCTGGTCTTCTTTGATAAATTTTTTACATGCTATTGTTTGTATTTCTGAGTCATGTCTTCTCCAATAACTTGGTCGTATATATGCTGACATAGTTTTTATAATATATTCATCAAATATATTTAGCATTTTCTGCTAAACATTTCCGCTATATATATACTTGTCATAAATATGAAATTTCTTATATAGAGCCCCATTCTATTTTTATCGGCATCCTTAATATTGCTGAGTATATTTGAAAAGTCATCATTTTCAAATATGAGTGCATGTTGACTGGGTGTAACATATTAATTGCTTTGTTTGCAATTCAAATTTCTCATCACCATCCATCATATCTTCACAAGATGGATGTAGTCAACACATGTTGTTCATATCCCAATCTACACATTTTCTCCATCGGTGTGCTTTGATTTTAATGTTGCCATGTTCAGACGAGACAAACTACTGGAGGAACTGCAAAGTGTTCACGACCCAAAAATAAGAACATTGAAGTACTGCTATAGTTAGGCCTGCAGCTTTAGAGAACACCTGTAGAAGCTCATTGGACTCCTATACTAACTTTTGGATCATCTAAAGCATTGCTTCAGGCAATCTACACCCTGCTTCCATGTATTTCCAACCTCAGGGCTATTTGTCAGAAAATAATATCATCAAGTCTTCCACATATGTTACAAATGGAGGCCATTATGTTTTCAAAAATTGGGGCTTCATCAGGTAACTGGAAATTTCTTTGTCCTTTGATAACACTATGCTCCATGTTTGCACCAGCATAGGCTCGCCATTTATGTCTCTTGTTAGGGTCATATATTGTGTAAATTAATCAACACTATTAATAAGAAATATATGCATCAACAAGGAATACTATTAGAAATGATTTACTTCTCCTTTCTTCAAATCAATCAATCCTTCATGAATCTTATCCATTATATATGGCTCGTAGTCATAGATCATTGTGAAATTGGGATGTTTTATTTGGATGACCGTTTATATATATATATATATATATATATATATATATACTCAATAGGTATTATAGAACCTGGATACCTACCAAAAAACTAACAAAAAGGGTAGAAAGTGGCCCTCAAAAAGCTTTGATTAGAAAAGGCTCCCTAGTACTTGGCCCAATATAATAGCTAGTAGTTCTGGCCTTTGTAAGATGAGCTGGAAATAGATGCCCTCTAACAGATTATTTGGTCTTTTCATACTGAACTACAAATGCCTCTAATTGTATAAGTTCTAAGAATCATGATATCTCATAAGTTCCAAATGCCTCTTGGAACTCTTCTCTAAATATTCTCAAAATAGGCTCTCCAAGATTATCCCTTACTACTTTTGACACAAGATCATATCTCTCTGCTACTAAAAACATTAATTTTGTATCCATGAACACATTTGGCACCACCAACTTCCCTAGATCATATTGTCATGCATTAGACTATGGGTTTTCTAGGCTTTACTACCTATACCACATTCTAAATAATTCCAACCCAGTCACAGGCAAAGAAGCATCATAAATATGTGCAACCTGGTTATACAAATCCTCACCAATTTCCCATCCTTTTATCTTCTACAATCCATCATATTTATTATTGGTTGAGGGCTTTAATTGGTCAAAGAAATCATCAAACAAGTTTCTCCTCATGTAATCCTTCTAGCCTCAGTGTTGTCTTGATGGAGGCATTTTTAAAACTATGGTTCTATGCAATGATAATTCAGATACAGAAAAATAAGGGCTTCCTAAATAAAATTAAGGATTATTCATGGAACCCTACTCAATTTTCAATAATTCACAACCAAAATACCTTTAATAATTATAGCAATGCAACCAGATAATTATTCAATAGACCAACAAGAGGATTGAAACCCTACTTGCAACTTTTACACCCAAAATAGTATTGAATTTTGCACAGCAACACCTCCTTTGAACACTTCAACAACCCCATACCACCTTATAATCTACCACTATCACCACCAAGACCAGCAAAGGATGCATCTGTGGATTGAATCTCACCAGCTATAGAGACAGCAGCAAGAAAGGATCAAAAAGGCCTTTTAATTACCATTTTCAACCACTTCCATTTTATCTTGTCTGCCATTAATTCATACAAATGAAAAATCATCTTGAAAACCTTTATTTCTAGAGTTCAAATCCCAGCCATTGATCCCCTCCATACTAGCAAAACCAATGGTTTTAATTAGTCAATATGGATTTGAATACCATGTAAGTAAGTGAGCCCAAAACTTAACCAATTAGGAGCCAAATCACAAGAGCAAGAACTTCAACACTCTGGCCCACCATCCTTTCAAACTTTTTGGATTGAGTATACGTGGCACAATCTCATGATCGAACATAGAATAAAATTTGTGTACTTTTGATCACGGGATCACACAAACTGTTGATCTATATCATCAACTTAACCATCAAACAATCACAAGAGACTGGTAACTATCAATCACCTTTTCATTAACAATAAAACATCATCGTTGAATTTTCCCATGTGCTAAAATATTAGTGTTTAAGTTGCAAGTGCTTTAATTTCAATAAAATCAGCAACTACAACATGGAAATCGTTGTCATAAAATTCAACCAACCAATTTCTACCATTTGTCACCAACTGTCATTCACCTCAGTTTCACCTCTTAATTATTTATTGGCCCAAGACACATGGCATCATATCGTGATCTTACACTGAATAAACTTCGAGCACTTTTGATCATAAGATCATGAGAGTTGTAGATCTCTGCATAACTTTATCCTCTGAGCAATGATAACATAAGATAACATCCAAGCACCTTTATTGATAGATTAAAATATCACTGTAGAAATGAACCATGTGTTTAATGATGAACACATTAGTAAACTGACATTTAACCAAGTGGGAAGCCAAACATAACCAAAGGCTTAAAAAATACCACTGAACAATCAACAAAGGACAGATGGCACATTGTCATCATCTCATGAATATAATGAGCTAAACTATGATGTCATTATGGGATAGAGGAGAAAATCATAGCACAACACACTTCCACCCACTAATAAATAAAAAGGATCCCACCTAACAAGAAGGTTAAACACATAACCTAGAAAAAAATAAAGTAGGGACCGCTCGAACAGACCTGTGGAAATAAAACTTAGGATGCATAAATACTAAAAGGGCCGACACAATGAAATTAAAGTACGAGGACTTAAAATAGATGACCCCTTTTTAGAATTATAAAACACCCATCCTTAATTAAACAAATGTAAAGACAAATTAGACTGACTTAGGGTTAATTAAATATTTAGAAAACATTTTAACACATAACCATAAACCCTTCACCCTAAAGGCCACAAAAATACTTGCAAAACCCCTAAAAAGGTTTAAATAACTATTGCAAAACCCACTATTTTACAAGGTGAAATTTTTTACCACCATGTTCCTTACAACTTCACCATCTTCATTTATCTTGTTTCTAAACACCCATTTAGTTCCGATCACATTCTTGTTCAAAGGCATGAGAACACCAATCCATATCTTATTTTTTGCAATCTAATCCAACTCTTCTTCCATAGCTTTCACCATGTTTCATCATTACATGCTTCATCTATATTCTTAGGTTCAATATTTGAAATCAAAAAAATCTCTTCTCTATTTTGTGCTAACCTTCTTCTAGTTTGAACACCTTTGTTTATGTCACCTATTATCTAATTCTTAGAATGATTCCATCTTACATACCTCAAAATCTTAGGATTTGCATGAATACATGATTCTTGATCTTCTTCACCATTCATCGGTTCATCCTCATCATCATGAATTCTAGGAACAATTTGTAATTAGTTTTGTGATGGATTTTGTTTTCCCTAATTTGTACTCATATCATCCTCATTTTAATCATACTCATGAATCTAACTTGTCTCTTATTAATTTCATCAAGTTTGACATTAGCACTCTCAAAAATCTTTCTCAATCTCCTGTTATAATGTTTGTATGCTTTACTTTTAGTATGATAACCAAGAAAGATACCTTCATCACTCCTAGGATCAAACTTACCTAAATCTTCATCTCTCTTGATATAGTATTTTATTCCAAAAATTATTAAGTATTTCATAGTAGGAGTATTACCATAACAAATCTCATAAGAGGTCTTACCAATTCCATGCTTGATTTGTACCCAGTTCACTATGATATAGTCCTAATTGTCTCTCTCTAATAGATTTGTGGAACATTCCCTTCAATCATCATAGTCCTAATAATGCTTATGATAGTTGAGTTTCTTCTTTCTATAATAATATTCTACTATGGATTCCTCATAGTAAATGTTTGAATTCTTATCCCATTCTCTTCACAAAAATCATTAAGTTTACCAGATGTGAATTCACCACCACGATCAGATCTCAGACATTTTAGCTTTAGACCTCTTTGTGTCTCAACCATAGCCTTAAATATTTTGAACTTGTCCAATTATTTAGAATTTTCCTTTAGAAAATTAACACACGTCATTCTTGAGTAGTCATCAACAAATAATATGAAATGCCTCTCACCATAATAACTCTTAGTTATAGATGGACCACATAGATCAGTATGCACAAGATATAACAAACCATTTAAAGAATATGTTATTCTCTTGAATGTATATCTAGTTTTCTTACCCATGTGACATTCCTTACACATATCATTAGTAGGCTTCATCAATTTAGGTAGATCTCTAAATTCTCTAGTAGAATTGATCTTTACAGTGTTATCAAAATTTACATGACACGACCTCTTATGCCATAACCAACTCTCATCAATTTGAAAAATTAAACATCTTCTTTCAAAACTATTCAAATGAAAAATATTACCTTTAGTATTTATTCCTAATGCAATTTTTGGAAGATTGTTATGCATGTCAGAGTTTTGGATTTGGGTGTGATGACATTAATGTTTTATCATTGTTGTCAACATACTTGTTGTTGTCTTAGATAGTGCATTCAAGAAATTTTATAAGGAGGATTTTAGTTGATAAGTAGGAGATATTTTCCACAGCAAGTCAAATTGTGATATTGCTATCAGGATTTAACTGTGTAGTTTTTTGAGTCAAACTCATTGACCCATGATTCATGAGTAGTGGTTCACCGAACCCATCTCTCATGAGAATGGAATGGAGATGGGTCAAACTTCCATTTCATTCTCATGAGAGATGGGTTCGGTGAACCACTACTCATGAATCATGGGTCAATGAGTTTGACTCAAAAAACTACACAGTTAAATCCTGATAGCAATATCACAGGATTTTAGTTGTGTGGGTGCTATGTTGAAGATCTTGAGTTGCAATGGCGAGGTATTATTTTGAGATTTCTATAGATCATCTACAGACATTCAAAGAGCTTGGTTTGAGAGTTTGAGTAAGATATGATCAAGTTGTTGGTTACTATTATCACAGTATTATTATGAACAATAGATGATTATTTGGTTCGGTATGAATTGGATTTTATGTCTCAGAGGTTGCAAATCTCGTTATTGAATGTTCCCTTATCATCATATCCACAACTGGTATTGTTCATGATTCAGAGTGCAATAAGATATTTTTTCTTATGTCTGAGTTCGGTATTTAGTGTTCCTATTGATTAGAGTTAAAGATGAGTTTGGATTTTGTATTGGAGATGATACGAAAGTTCTGGATGGTATTCATGTTGATTGTTGGTGTTCTTGGATTGTGTGATGATTGTGTTGTTGGTTCACATTTTTTGACATGATCAGATTTTTGTTTTGGTAGTGTGTTGGCGTTTCTTCATTTAGGTACTAGCTAACCTGATAGAGTAATGTGTTGCAATTCTTGATGATGCATTGGAAATGGTATAGCATGTTCGAGGATGAATATTTGGGTCCTATCTAAGTCTTATCCAACACGATTTGGATTGCATTGAGGTTTGAGCACAATGCTTATATCTTTTGATGTATTAGGTCTTAGCCAACCTAGTGGTTGATTATTCTTTGTAATCAGTATAAATGAGAGATCATGTTGTAATTGAGAATATGTATGAGAGAGAGAGAGATGCAAGAAGAAAGAATGTATGTATCTATTTGTACTTCATTGGAACTATATTGGCATAGGAGATGCTATGTGTTAGTTTGTTTGTAAAGGACTATATGCCCGCCCCATTTTAATTTAAAATAGATCAATGAACCTGACTAAGGGCCAAATTTGATATTGTATTATGAGTAGTGATATTTGGGTAGTCAGCCTGCAGATTGGGCTGTAAGCCTGTGGTTGCAAGTGTATCCTTTTTTCTCTATTTTTCTCTTAATTAGGTAGTACTTTTAATAGAGTAAATTTATCTAGTGGGTATCATCCCCACAAAGGTTTTCCCTTAACCAGGTTTTCTCGAGGACAAATATTTGTGTATTGTGTTTTGTGTTATGGATCTTGTATTAATGTTTGTCTTTCATATCAAAGTGGCTAAAGTGGAATTAAATTTATTAGGTACACACAATTGATTCACCCCCCCCCCCTCCTCTCAGTTGTGCTTGCCTCCTTTTTGGCCTAACAATTGGTATCAGAGCTAAGTCCTTTTGAATAATCTTGACCTATTTAAGGATATGTCATAGAAAGTGTGAGAAGAGAGAGTTTGAAGTTTGATGAAAATAATTACCTAATTTGGGAGGATAAGATGACTACCTACCTAATATGCATGGGAATAGGAGATGAATACTGACAGACCATTGAAAAGCCTTATAAAATTTTGAATCACCTAACAAATGCTACTATAGACAAGAAGAAATTGAAGGAGAACATGTTAGCAAGAGAGGCATTAATCAAAGCTTTATCAGATTCAAAATATTCACACATTTATGGATTGAGGACTGCACATGAGATATGGACAAAATTAGAAACTGTTTATGAAGGTGATTCTTATGTTAAGAAAGCTATAATTTGCGGGGACTAAAATCTAGATATGAATAAATGAAAATAAGTGAAGGAGAGACTACCTTAGTTTATTTTCAAAGAGTAAATGATCTGATCTATGAAATTAGATGTGCTAGAGGAACCTTGATAGATAATGAATTTGTTGATAAGATTTCGAGATCTTTTCCTACATGTTACAGTGAGAAGGTTGATTCTATTGAAGAATTTAGAACCATAAGACCTATTTCAATAGAAGCTTTGGCTAGGCAAATTTGTTCCTATGAGATGACCACACTTAGCAAGGAACTTCTAAAGGTTAAAATTGAATTCAAAGCAAGTGTGACCAAATATGACAAGGGAGAAAGCTCTACAAAGATGAAATTCAAACACTATGCTAAGGATTGGGAAGAGATCATGGAAGAAGAAAGGAATTTTGATGAACTTGAAGCCTTGATTGCAAAAAGACTATCTAAGGGCTCTGGTAAGTGTGGAGAAAAATTACCTTTAAAATGTTTCAATTGTAATAAGATTGTTCATATTGCATGTAGATGTCCGAACAAAAATTACAAGGATACTAGAGATAAATCTAATAAATATCAGTCTAAGGGTCATAAAAAAATTTATGCTACTAAAAAATGTGTGACTGTTGATGAGTGTTTTGCAGGTGAGGAAGAAATTTCATTCATTGCTATTAAAGAGGATAATCCTAATGAAGAAAAAGAATTGGTTTTAAGAGTTGTTAAAAGAAATGAATGGGTCATTGATAGTGGATTCTCACATTATATGACCGGTGATAAAGATACGTTTGTGAATCTTGAGGACTATGATTGAGGTGTTGTTACATTCGGTAATAATTCCCCTTTCTCGATTGAAGGAAAAGGATCTATTACTCTTGTTGGTAAAAACAATACTGGTGATGTCTTGTATGTTGAATGTTTAAATCGTAACTTGTTGAGTGTTGGAAAACAATGGGGTAAAGGTTAAAATTTGGAATTCATGGATGAAATATACAAAATCATTGGAAGTACAGGAAATCTTATTACATCAGATACACAAATTGCTAGTAATCTATTTCATTTGAGAATTGTTGAGAGTAAATGTTTGATTGCTAAGGTTGATGATAGTTGGTTATGGCATAGAAGACTTTGTCATGTGAACTTTGATAATATGGTGAATATTAGCATTACTCATGTTGTGAGAAATTTTCCTAAAATAATAAAGCCTAACAATATGTGCAAATAATGTCAATTGGGAAAGTTAACTAGATATACTTTTAAGAATAAGATATATTCTTCAAATGGATTGTTGGATTTAGTGCATACAGATCTATATGGTCCTACCAAGATAAGAAGTTACTTCGGTGATAAATAATTTATGATATTTGTTGATGACTATTCAAGGATGATGTGGGAGAAATTTTTGAAGGATAAATCACAATATTTTCAAAAACTTTAGATATTCAAGATACTAGTGGAGAAGGAATCTAGAAGAAGATTGAAATACCTAAGATTAGGCATAGGTGGAGAGTTTACATCAGATAAGTTTTATGCATTATGTGAAGAACATTGGATAAAGAGATAGACTTCATATCCCTTAACCCCATAGTAGAATGGTGTAGCTAAGCGAAGGAACATGATATCTTAGACACAACTAGGACTATGATGATCACAAGAAAAATATCGCACATCTATTAGAGAGAATCAATGTGCACCATAGTATATAATTTGAATTAGGTACATAATAAGAAAGGAACCAGTAAGACTCCTTGTGAACTTTGGTATGTTCATGTTCTTATAGTGAAATATTCTAGAATTTTTTGAAGTAAATGATATATTAAGAGAGATGAAGATACTAGAAAGTTTGATCCTAGAAGTGATGAAGTAATATTTCTTGGTTGTTCTATAAATATCAAGGCATATAAATGTTATAACTATAGACTAAAGAAGATTGTTGAAAGTGCAAATGTCAGAGTTGACAAGAATGAGAAGAGATCAAAAAGGAGTTGCAGGTATGGTATGACTAAAGATGACAATCATAATGTAGAAATACAAAATCAAAATTAGGATGGATAGGAAGAACAAAGAGAACCAGAAGGAAATGAAGTAAATTTTAACATAGAAGGGTCTGCTACGCAACCTATATCAAAAAATCCAAGGTATCTAAAGATTATTCATTCTAAAGTTGTCATTATTGGTGATAAGAATATAGGTGTTTAGACTAGAGGAATAATTGCTAGAGAAGAAACATGTTTACTATCTAAATTTGAGCCTAAAGATGTTAATGAAGCTTGTATTGATGAGAGTTGGATGAAATAAATGAAGGAAGAACTTGATCAGATTGAAAATAATAGGACTTGGATCCTTATTCCTAGACATATTGACAAGAATGTGATTGGTACTAAGTGGGTATTATGAAATAAGCTAAATGAAGATGGTAACGTGGTTTAGAATAATGCAAGACTGGTATGAAAATGTTATTCACAAATGGAAGGTATAGAGTTTATTGAGACTTTTTCTCCTATTTCTAGACTTGAAGCTATTAGATTACTTCATGCATATGCAACTTATAAGAAATTTATGTTTATGAGATGGATGTTAAGTTTGCATTCTTAAATGGTAAATTTGAGGAAGATGTTTACATTGAGCAACCTGATGGTTTTACTCTAATCGAAGAAGGATATATGGTTTGTAAGTTGCAAAAAGCCTTGTATGGATTAAAGAAATCTCCTAGAGCCTAGTATGCCAGATTGGATAGGTATTTGACAAATATTAGTTTCAGAAAAGGTATGGTAGATAGTAATTTATATTTCAAAATAGTTGATGATAATGTTTTGATTACTGAAGTATTTGTTGATGATATCATATTTTTTGGAAATGATGAGTTGAGTTGAAGTTTTCCAATGAAATGTAAAATCAATTTGAGATGTCTATGATTAGTGAAATGAAATTATTTCTTGGATTGCAAGTTACACAACTAAATAAAAGAATTTTCATTACTCAGTCTAAGTATGTCAGATAATTATTAAAGAAATTTGGTATGGAAGATTCAAAACCTGTAGGAACCCCTTATCATTGTATCCACAACTGGTATTGTTCATGATTCAGAGTGTAATAAGATATTTTTTCTTATGTCAGATAATTATTGGAGAAATTTGATATGGAAGATTCAAAACCGGTAGGAACCCCTAAGGTATTGGTTGTAAGATGACTAAGGATGATGATTCCCCTTGTGTTAATCAGACATTGTATAGATCTATGATCAGTGGACTGTAATATCGAACTCATTCTAGACCAGATATATCAAATGTTGTTAGAATTGCTACAAGATTTCAAGTTGAACTGAAGGAATCTCATATGGTTGCCATGAAAAGAAATTTTTAGATACTTTAAAGGTATAGTTGAGTTTAGATTATGGTATAAAAAACATGATTATTTCACTCTATGTTTATACATTGATGTTGATTGGGCAAGTAATATGGATGATAGAGAAATTACTAGTGGAGGTGCATTCTTCTTGGGTAAGAAATTAGTTTCTTGGAAGTAGTAAGAAGCATGATTGTATTTCTCAATCTACTATTGAAGCTAAGTATGTTTTTTCTTCTATTAATTTTAATTAATCTATTTGGATGAAGAAAATGTTGAAGGACATAAGGAGAAATATTGATGAAACTATTGTTACTCATTGTGATAACTCTAGTGCTATAAAGGAGTTCTAGTCAACATAAAAAAGAAATTATTGTAAAAGATGGCGAGTGGTAGTGGGAGCAGGAATGGATAAAAAGGGGCACTTTCAAATTCCCAAGTTAGGAACAATGTATCTAGTTCTTCGAAGGGGTCGGGTGAAGGATAATAGTCTCTAGTTTCTGAGGATGGGACTGACAAACCACTAGACGACTGTGCAAATACAATCAATTCTTCTTTGGGACCTATTTTTGGAGGTGGTTTCAGTCCTCATGAACCCCAATTGGTGGACCTTCCCAAGGTCTCACTTTCTAATGCTTTGTCTTCTCTTTTTGGGAAAAAACCTTCTGGTAAGTCCATTTTCCCTCTTGTCCATAACATCTCTAATTCAACTTATGAGAAATTTGTTGTTGTTATCCTTGATGAGGTTATCGATCATAATATTTATTTTATGGCCTCGTCTTTGGTTGGGAAATTCCTAGGTCCTAGGCCTAATATAGATGTGGTCAGAGCATTTGCTAGACATAAATGGTTGTTGAAAGGTCATGTGGATATCTCAGCTATGCATAAAGGGTTTCTGGCCTTTTCTTTCTCTTTTGATGAGGATATGGAAAGCATTCTTTGTGCATGGCCATGGTTATTTGTTAAAATAACTTTGGTTTTGCAGAAATGGACCCCTCAGATGGAGTTGAGAAACACTTCTTTCTTCATACAAACTCCAATCTAGGTGCGCCTCTCAAGCCTCCCCATGGAATTTTGGTTAGAAGATATTTTTGTTGGCATTTATAATTCCTTTGGTGAACTCCTCTCTATCGACCCAATTACTGTTGATAGACGAAGGCTTACCTATGCTAGAATTTGTGTTATAGTTGAACATGAGACAAATATGCCTACTTATAAAGATATTATGTCTAATATTGGTAAATGGACTCAGGAAATTACGTATGAAAGTATTCCTTTTGCGTAATTTTATTGCAAGAAATTTGGACACTAGGTGAAGAGTTGTCCCCGTAAACCCCCCAAAACCCAGTCGGAGAATGCTCCAACCAATCCTTCGGGTGTTATTCCTAAAAGAGTCTAGAAAGTAAAGAACAAGGTTTCTAAAGTTTTGCCTAAGGCCTACCTCATCCAATGTAAGGACAACATAGAACCGCAACTGGAAGGATCCTCCCCAGAGCCCAACTAGGATGTTTCCTCATCCCTAGAAGGTAATATAGATAATGTTAAGGAAGGTGTGGAGGAGACTCCCAATTATCAGAACCAAATTATTCTAAAAAGGGAGCTAGATTTAGATTATATTCTTGAACCTATTCTAGCTCTAATTTAATCCAAAGAAGAAGCTAAGATCCCTCAGTGGTATGAACTGCTAGATGCTTAGGACTATAATATTTTAAATTGTAGTCCTTTTCAGTTGAATTTAGAAAGGATCTCTCTAAACACTATGCCTATTTCCTCAAGCTTTCAGGTGAATTTTAGTGACAATTTGGACCAGGAATATTGCATAACTATACCTAAAGAGGATGGGTTTTCTATGGTTGTTAATAGGAAGAAGTCCAATAAAGGTGCAGTTAAGAACATTTCACCTTCTTCATTAAGTACTAGAAATAAAATCAAAGCGAACGTGGGAGTCCAAGTGCTGTCTCCAGGAAGAAAATTGAAAAATAAAATTAGGGAAGAAGAAGCTTACAAGAACATTGCGGATGGAACTCAATTGACCATCCAGGAAGCTTGCTCCCTTAAGAAATTATGAACTTATCTCCTGGAATATTTGAGGACTCAATGGTCCTCACAAATAGGATGTGCTCAGAAACTTATGTAGAGATCATAAGTCGGATATTATTATCATTCAAGAAATAAAAATGGCTAAAGAAAAGGTGGAAAACATTAAAATCCACAAGAATGGAGGTAGTTATGGAAGTAGCTCTGATGGTGCTTCTGGAGGTACAATAATTTTCTAGAACCTAGATCATGTTGTTGGTATACCTATTATTCAAGAGAATAATCTATCCATTGTGAAATTCAAACACATTAGGGATGGTACCTCTTGTTTTTGGCTAATATCTATGCTCCCAATTCTAAAGTGGAGAGAAGCAAATTTTGAAACAGGATTCCTGATGTCAGGAAAACAAATTGTAATGACAGTTGGATTATAATGGGGGAATTTAACACTCCACTAAACAGCGAGGGTATCCCACCCCAGATGGAAAGAAAATTGGATCTAATGGACTTCATCAATTCTTAGGAACTCCATGACATGGATCTCCAGGGAGTGAACTTTACTTGGTCCAATAGATGAAGTGGGAAGGAGTTAATTCAGGTCAAGCTTGATAGAACTCTTATTTCTAATGATTGTCTTACCCTTTATCATTGTTCCTTGACTACTTTGTGTCGTATTGGTTCTGATCATTCCCCTATCTCTTTTAATGTTGATCTTCTCTCTGGTAAGCATAACTTCCCCTTTAGATTTGAAAAGATGTGGACCCTCCATTATAATGTGGAGGTCTATATAAATAAATGGTGGAATGTTGAGGTGAAAGGTTTAGCTATGTTTAGAGTGGAAAAGAAATTGAGAATCATCAAAGATAAGGTCAACATTTGGAATAAGGAGATTTTTAGGGATGTTTTCCTTATGAAGAGTGAAGCTAATCTAGATCTTAAAAATATCCAAGATAGAATCCAAGAGGAAAGATATTCTAACATTTCTAGAGAAGAAGAAAACATTTCTCTCTCTAAGTATCATAATATTATTTCAAGGGAAGAGGAATTATGGAGACAAAGATCTAGATCTATCTGGCTCAAAGCAGGAGATAAGAATACTAGATTCTTTTACATGACATCCCTCAAGAAAAAGATGTCAACAAAATTTCCTTCTTATCTGTTAACAATTCTAGGATAGAGAAAGAGGAGTTAATTAGACTTGAAGCTAGGAGATTTTTCTCTAGTCTTCTTTTGAGTGATCTCAATCTCAATCTCTCTGATCAAGATTCTCTCTCGAATTGTATCCCCTATGTGGTGAAGGAGGACCAGAATGCTTTCCTTGTGCTGATTCCTTTGGCTAAAGAAATCTAGAATGTTATTTTCTCCTTTGAAGGTAACGAGTCTCCTAGTCCTGATGGTTTCCCTATGTTCTTTTTCCACTATTTTTGGCAGACTATGAGGCATGATGTGACTAAAGTTGTTCAAGAATTCTTTGGTGCTGGTAATATTATGAAGGAAATTAATGGGACTTTTCTGGCCTTGATTCCTAAATTTGTGTGAGCTTTGTCTCTGGATTCTTTTAGGCCTATTAGCCTCTGCAATTCTTTCTATAAGATCATTTCTAAAGTCCTAACTTTGCATCTTTTGTCTCTTCTCCTAGCTATTATCTCTCCCCAGCAGAATGGTTTTGTCCCAGGGTGTTAAATTTTGGATTCTTTGATGGTTGTCCATCAGAACATTCATTCTCTTTCCTCCTCCTAGAAATAGGGCTTCCTAATGAAACTTGATCTTTCTAAGGCTTATGATCTTGTGGATTGGTCCTTTTGTTGAAAGTTCTTGCAGCCTTTGATTTCAGCCCCAAAGTCCTGAAACTTATTTTCTAATTGATTTCTATGGAGACCTTCTCTGTTTTAATTAATGGGTCTCCCTTTTCTTTTTTCAAAGCATCTAGAGGTTTGAGATAGGGTGATGCTCTCTCTCCCATCCTCTTTGTCATCATGGCAAATAGTTTAGGTAGATACTTCAATAGCTTGATTGAGAAGGGTCAATTGAAAGATCTTAATCCCTCTTCTTCTAACCTTACCTGTGCTCATGAAAAATTTGTGGATGATGCCATTTTCATGGGTTTGTCATCCATCAAGGAGGCTAAAGAGCTCAAATATTCTCTTAACTATTATAGCTCTACCTCAAGGAAACTTAACAATTGGGCCAAAAGTTCTTTGTTCTTCATTAATACTCTACAAGTGAGACAAAGAAGAATTTCTACCATTCTTGGATGCCATATTTCCTCTCTCCCCTCTTTTTATCTGGGCCTTCCCCTGGGTCCTAAGCCTCCCCCTGGGTCCTAAGCCTCCTAAGATGTTTTGGAACTCTCTAGTGGACAAACTCAATAAGAAATTAGTGGGATGGAAGGGTGCCCTTTTAAGTTTGGCTGGTAAGCTTCAGTTGCTTACATCTTCTCTTCAGAGCATTCCCATTTATGCTTTGAGCCTTTTTAGAATTCTTGCTAAGTATGTCAAGGCTATTGAAAGGATTAAAAGAAAATTCTTGTGGTCTAGTGTGGAGGACAAACAAAGACTTTCTTTAATTGTGTGGGACAAAGTTTGTAGTCCCTTTTCTTGGGGCAGCCTAGGTCTTAGAAAGATAAGGATGATGAACAATGCCCTTTTATCAAAATAGCTATGGAGGGTTTTTCATGATAAGGGGGAATGGATTTCTATTTGGCATAAGAAATATTTAATCAATTTACCTTCTCTCATCTCTTTTAAAGAGAATCTTGATCCTCCCTTAGGATCGAACATCTGCAATAATATGATTCAAACCAGCCATTCTTTTACTCAAGGTCTTTCTTGGAGAGTTATAAATGGGCTAAGTATTAATTTATGGGAGGAATCATGGTTGTTCAATTCTCCTCTTAATCAGAATCCCTCTCTTTCTCCTTTTGTGAAAATTTGTAAGGATACCTTTGGTTGTCAAGTTGCTAGCTATTGGCACAATGGTAAGTGGGTGAATCTTAAAGATATCAACAATGATTTTTCCCCCATTCAATATGTTATGAGAGCTTTGATTATTTTAGAAGAGAGGCTGATCTCCTTATTTGGAAAGACAACCCTTTAGGCTCTTTCTTTGTTTCTTCTGCTTCCAAAATGTTTTGATTACATAAAAATAGGTTTTGAAAGGACCTGAAACCTTTTACATTAGGAATATAAAGAAGGCATTAAAGTTCAAATAGAAATAGTGCAGTGGCACCAAAAAGAGACACACAATAGAGAAAGTCCATTAACAGAAAAAAATAGAGAATACAGGACAACAAAAAGACAGCAAGATGACAATCAGCTGTCTAAACACATTTCATAAGATCAGCTGCCTATTCAACCAGCATCTGCATGTTAGTAGAGGATGCTTTGAGCTCCTCAATGTCTTTGTTCTTGTTGTCTTCCAGCTTCTTGAACCTTGATCTTGTTTTCTTGTTGGGACCATGATCCTTAATGACCTCAATTCTGCTTCCAAAATGTTGTCTCTCAAAATGGATCCAATTCCCTATTGGGCCCATGCCTAGATTAAGAATCTTATCCCTAAGGTGAATTTGTTCCTCTAGTATTCTCTTCAGAATAAAATTTTGACTACTGATAATTGTGTGTGTCTGAATGTGGACCTATAAATCAGGCACAAACGCAACATAGTCATTGCTCAATCATGAGATGGTGAGTATGAACATGAATTGTCCATCTCACAACATCGATTGAATTGACCTGTTACCTCCTATGTGGATGGGGTGTATAATTACTCTCAAAACAAGAGCCAACAACCATAGACCAATCCCACAATGGAGGATTTTCAAAACTATGATGATATGCAAAATTGAAATTAAACTAGGATGAATGCCATTAATCTAGAAATGCTTTTGAAATAAATATGAAATGCAAATTTATACTTGTTTTTAAGAACTTGAAATAAAGATGATATTATACTAAGAACAAATAAGCAAATTAATCTAATATGAGATGTAAGATTAAACTAATAATGAAATATTAAGCTAATAAATGCAATAAAAGCTTTGGAAATAATGAATTAAAAATGCCTATAGTGTAGATGCTCTCCAAATTGCCCTCTTTTTGAATGAGGAAAAGAGGTCCATTAAATAGAAAACCCAGGAGAGGAATGAAGAGTTTCTTGATTTGAAACTCTTGAATCTTCATTCCCAATTGAGACAAAAAAGCAATGATTTATTTAATTAAAAGAATGAAATTTGCCACATGTGGGAGGTGACCTTTCGAGTAATTCAAATTGTTAAATTCAAATAAAGAGGTGTCCATTCAATTAACTAAATATTTATTAATTCCTTTTATGGGTAATTAGCCAAATGGGGTGGATTTAATTTAATTCTAAGCACTTAGGACTTAGAATTAAATTAATTATCATAGGGGTAATTTAGCTAATTAAAGTCAAGGACTTTAGGAATTAATTTTGATATTTGATTAATGCAATTTATGGCCTTTGCAATTGACATCAAGTCAAATTAAGTCAAGTAGGAGAGAGAAAATTGCCTAGGGAACTAGGACTTTGAAGATGTAAAATTATCAAAAATGCACCGAAATTAATTGAATTTAATAGGTGCCAATTTTAGGGTATTACATTTGCCCCTCTTTGAATTGATGTGCGAACAGCGCGTTGATTCAAAGAATAGTTTGAAGTGACAGATGACAAGAAATTTAGGAGTCTAGGTTAGGTTGCCAAGCCACCGAGCATATCAAAGCATGAATTTTCCAAAGTCTAAGTTAGATTGTGAAGACAACGGTCTTGAGATAAGACAAGAATCAGGGTTAGGTTTCCCCAATGCCTAGAATGAGATTCAGATGCAAACGTAGGACTGTCTCCAGAATCAGGGTTAGATTGCCCCAATACAAAGCTTAGCCCTCTGAGACCTAAGTCAGATTGCCCAGATAACAGTCTAAGAGAGATTTCAAGAGCCATCTCTAGAATGAAGCTTGACTCCCAAGAATTAAGGTTAGATTACCCCAATACCTAAAAGATTTCGAGAACCATCTCCAGAATGAAGCTGATTCCAGAGGATCCGAGTTAGATTGCTCAGATACTAAAAGATAGATGACCAGATAGCAAGATGCAAGGCACCGAGATGCCCCTAGCAATGAGAACTAAAGATTCAGATCAGACTAATTCAAGAATTGATTTGACAAGATTCAAATGATGCAATCATCCTGCCCCCTCGGGAGCAAAATTGAAAGATGACATAAGAGAGATGATTGACAACAAGAGGTTACAGAGCAGAAGCAATTAGAATAGATTCGAGAAGCTGCAGAAGCAAATTGGAGCAAAGCAGAGGTCTTGTTGACCAAGTTTGACCATGGTTGACCATGGTTGACTAGAGTTGACTAGAGTTGACTTTGATGAAAAGAGAAAAGATCTTAAGAATATGATGCAAAGATGAAAATTTGGCAGGAAGATGACGCCAAAAAGCTAACTACACAAGCGTCCAATCCCAAAGGGTCCCAGAATTTAAAACATAATTTCAAGCTATCTAGAGATGTCAAATTTTGATTTCGATCCTGAAAACTTGTGCAATCATGATGAAACTAGGACAAAAGATGAGAACCTTTGATGAACAAAAAGTAATCAAGAGAGCACCAAAACATAGTCTCAATGCAAGCTTAGAATGAAGATGCAAGCTTAAACAAAATGCAAGCCTAGAATGAAAATGCAAACCCTAGGACTTGGTTGTTGGACTCGCCGTATTTATCATCATCGAGTTCATTTAAGCACAAGACGATCACAAGATGTCATACAATCCTCACTAACATTGCAATTATGAGAATATGAATATGACATAAGTCTTAGATTTGTCGGAATGAGGTGTAAGCATTAAGGCACAAGAACCCAGAATGACCTGAACACCTATTCCTTTTGATTTAGCAAGTTAACATAAGCATCAAAGCACAATTGTTAGAATGACGTGAATGTTTCTTGCAAATAGACACACCAAACATGCGAGAGTTCCTTCTTTTGCCAAAGAGTGCTCATAGTGACCCTTACGTTCACTTAACAAGACGAGCATTAGCAATTTTACTTGTAGCAGAAAGAAGTTACTCAAAACAGACAAGGAGAAGAACCAACCTCACCAAAGCATCCACATAAAAGGAGTCAAGGTACACATGGCCATCCAATACAAGATGAAGGCTCTTACAGATAGACACCCCTCTTAGATAGATTCTTTGGATCATTGGAACTAAACCAGCAAACAGAAAGCAAAGAAAAGATCATGCCCCCAGTCTTCACATTTCTCAGTCAAGAAAGACGTCTTAGATTCACTCGAGGGGAAATGATAAAGAAAACAAACAAACAAGAAAAGGAAAAGCTCAGCATGCTTCAAAGGAACACAAAATCAGTTTTCAATTTCTGTTTACATTTGTGTTCAAGTAGATTGAAGTCAAATCGGAAGTGAACAACATTTGAAGTCTCGATAGGATAGCGACAGCAGGCAGATGCAGTGAGAACCACTAGTGACCATCATGAGAGACAAAGTCTCAAGAAGATATCAGAGTGTGAAGTATTGATAGGCAAACACAGAAAGAAATGCTAGTGACCGATACAAGAGAGATTCTCAAGGTGAGAAATCTCAAAAGATACTAGCAAAACATCAGCAGGCAGACACAGTGAGAACCACTGGTGACTGATGTAAAGAATGGATCCCACAAGAGAGAGGTTGAATGAAAGCTAGGTATCAGTAGGTAGGCATAGTGAAAGACCACTGGCAACCGATACATGAGAGATCCTCAAGGAGAGAAAACTCACAAATAGCTAGGCATCAGTAGGCAGATGCAGCAAGAATCGCTGGTGACTGATGCACGAACAAAACTTCTGAAAGTGATAGGACAATGCCCCCTAGACCAAGAAGATGCCCCCAAGTGTGAACTAGTTCCAATCCATGAAGAGTCAAGGAAAATCTTGAAGACCACTGAAGGCAAGTGCATGAGCTGGCAAACTAAAGCAAGAAACTAGCTAAAAGCAAGAGACAAACTAGAGCAAGAAACCAACTAAAGCAGGAAAGCGGGAAAGCAAACTAAAGCAGGAAACTTAAAAGCCAAGCGATGCTGAGATGAGATGTAGCTTCAAGAAATAAGAGGCACCTGTTTACCAGGTTTTCACCATCTTGGCAGAGATTCTATTTTTGCTACCATGACGCCTATTTACCAGGTTTTCATCAATGGCACATTTTCTTCTTTTTCAAGTTTTTTGTACTTTTCTCCTTTTTTTTAATTTTTTTTGTATTTTTGAATATTTCATTTTTTTTGTATTTTTGATCTTTTCACTTTTTTTTGTATTTTTTCAATTTTCAATTTTTTTGATTATTACCAAGGCGCCTGTTTACCAGGTTTTCACCAAGATAATAGATACATCAAAGTGCTTGTTTGCCAGGTTTTCACTAAGATGATCATTTTTTAGGACATTTTGCAATTTTTAGGATTTTTTGCAATATATCAATTTTTAGGATTTTTTCAGGACCAATAAGTATGTACATGAGCATGCCAAGAATGTCTCAACTGTAGAACTTCTTTAGATGAAGAGCGTTGATAGGCTCTTTGAGTTGCTCTCCTTCAGTGGTGGAGATTCGATAAGCACCAGACCCAAATGCTACAATAATGACATACGGACCAAGCCAATTTGGTTCAAATTTTCCTTTTTGGGCTCGTTGTTGCTGATTTTTGGGGTTCTCTCTTAGGACGAGATCACCCACTTGGAATTCTCTTTGTCTAACTTTCTTATTATAGGCTTTTGACATTCTCTTTTGATATGTTCGGAGATGATCGAACGCCACCTTCCGGTGTTCATCAAGTAACTCAAGCTCTTGAATCTGGGATATTTTGTTATCATCAGTGATGAGGCCCCTTAGAGAGATTTGCTATGTCAAAATCTTGAGCTCAATAGGTAATACTGCCTCTGCTCCATAAACCAAGGTGAAAGGAGTGGCCCCCGTTGGTGTCTGGATACTTGTTTTGTAGGCCCACAATGTTGGATTAATCTGGAGATGCTAATCTCTACTAGATTTATGAACTGTTCGATGCAAGATTTTCAAAATTGTCTTATTAGAAGCCTCTGCTTGTCCATTACCCTGAGGGTAATAGATAGATGACCAATGCTGAATAATTATGAATTTAGTAAACAAGTCTGTCAGGTCCTTATTTTTGAATTATCCCCCATTGTCAGTGATAATAGATGAGGGTATGCCATATCTACAAATGATATAGTTCAGTATGAACATAGCAATAGTCTTGCCATCAGCTACAGCAAGAGGCACTGCCTCAACCCACTTGGTAAAGTAATCAGTAGCTGTAATAATAAACTTGTGCCCCCTGGAAGATGAAGGATGTATCTAACCAACCAAGTCAAAGGCCCATTGCTGAAATGGCCAGAAACTAATGAGAGGACTAAGTTCATGAGCAAGAGCATGAATCAAGTTTCCATGAAATTGGCATTGCTTGCAGGTCTTGGCATATTGAACAGCTTCTTTTTCCATATCTGGCCAATAATATCTAGCTCTAATAAGTTTTTGGGCTAACGTCAAACCACTAGAATGAGACCCACAAATACCTTCGTGTACCTCAGCCAATGCACGTTTGGACTCATCGAGTTCTAAGCACCTAAGAAGAGTACCATCTAAACCTCATCTATGTAAGTCATTTTCTATGAGAACATATCATGAAGCAATACAAATGAGATGACGTTTCTCATTCTGGGTATAGGTATTAGGAATGATCTGGTCACAAAGATAGGAAAAGATATGGTGGTAGCAGGATGAATCATGTCCAATGACTGAATAGATCATCCTAGATTCAGGATTATCATAAGCAAGGTAGTGTAATGTCTCCACTAGGAACTCATGTCTGAAATCATTTTTTGGCATTTGTAACATTGAGGCTAGAGTGGCCATAGCATCAGCTACTTTATTGTCTATCCTTGGAACCTACTGGAAAGAAATATGTGCAAAGTATTGCTTGAGATCATCTACCATTCTTTTGTAAGGTATTAGCTTGTCATCTTTTGTTTGGTAGACATCATTGACTTGATTGATAATTAACTAAGAATCTCCAAAGACTTTGAGCTCATCAACACGCCATTCAAGGGCTATCTTCATTCCATTAATAAGAGCTTCATATTCAGCTATGTTGTTCATGCAAGGAAACAACATTTTATATGCCTTTGGAAATGAGTATCTTTGAGGTGTAACAAATAGAATGCCCACACCGGACCCTTGTTGAGTGAAAGATCCATCAAAGAACATGCTCATGTATGAGAAGCATGATGGATTCATCTGGAAACTCAATACTCAAAAGGTTGGTGATCTTTGAAAGGAGCCTCCGCCAGCTGATCAGCAATTGCCTATCCCTTAATGGCTTTTCTTTCCACATATTCAATGTCAAATTCACTAAGGATCATTACCCATTTCACTAATCTACCCATGAGGGCAGCCTTGCTCAACAAGTACTTCAATGGATCAATTTTTGCAATAAGCCTGGTGGTATGAGCTAGCATATAATGCCACAATTTATAAGAATCAAATACCACTACTAAACAAGTCTTCTCAATGATGGAGTAATTAATTTCATAGTTAACCAACATTCTACTGATATAGTATATAGCTCTCTCTTTGTTGTTCTGATCTTCTTGAGCTAGGAGAGCACCCAAAGATGTATTTTTTGCTGATATGTATAGTATAAGTAGCTTCCCATGAATAGGAGGCATCAAAATTGGGGGGTTAGCAAGATATTTTTTTATTTGAGTAAGTCCCTTATCACATTCCTCATTCCATTCGTAAGTCACATTCTTATGCAAAGTTTTAGTAAATGGTTGTGACTTGTTGGCCAATTGTGAAATAAAGTGTTGGATAGATTGTAGCCTTCCTTGTAATCCTCTCATTTGACTGATATTCTTGGGTGGAGGCATGTCCATAATAGCTTGTACCTTTTCAGGATCTACTTCTATGCCTTTAGCTAAAATAATATAGCCCAAGAGTTTCCCAGAAGTAACACCAAAAGCACATTTCTTTGGATTAAGCCTAAGACTAAATTGTTCCATACAGTCAAGAATGGGACCCAAATCTATGAGGTGAGTTCTTCATTGTATGCTTTTGGCTAAAGTATCATCCACATAATCCTCCATTATTTTATGCATCATATCATGGAAGATAGTAGTAACAACTCTCTAGTATGTTGGTCCAGCATTTTTAAGCCTAAAAGGCATGACATTCCAGCAAAAGGTGCCCCAAGCACATGTAAAAGTGGTCTTTTCTTGATCCTCTAGTGCAATTTTGATTTGATTATAGCCAGAAAATCCATCCATTAATGAATACATCTCATACCCTATTGTCATGTCAACTATCATATCAATATTAGGCAGTGGGAAGTCATCTTTCGAACATGCCTTATTGAGATCTCTAAAATCTCTACACACTCGAATGGATTTGTCATGTTTAGTGACTGGAACAATGTTTGAAATCCATTCTACATAATCAATAGTTCTTATGAAGCTAGCCTTAAGAAGTTTTTCAAGTTTTGCTTTGACCAAGAGTGCTACATGAGGTTGCATTTTTCGCAGCTTCTGTTTAATAGGTTTGATACTTGGTGCAATGGACAAATGATGCATGATTAGATTGGGATCTTATCCAGGCATGTCAGAATAGGTCCATGCAAAGTTTATTTTCTTTCTCTGAAAGAATCTTGTCAACTCTTCTTTTTCCTCAGCAGATAATGATTGTGCTAGGTGAATGATCTGTGGAGTAGTTTCTATACCCAAATTGACCATCTGTGTTGGCTTAATCAATACTGATGACCTCTCTTGGAAGTGGCTCGAAAGAGCATCAAGTATCTCATCCTTGGGCACCTCATAGAGGTTTTCACCCATGGATACATCTTTTATTTTTACTATTTTTGGCTCTGATACTACCACAAAGTGGTTTTCACCATCAGAGCATCTATTTTTTCTTCTTTTAATTTTTTGAATGAGATACTTGATATCCACCTCTTTCATGTTGACACTACTCTCACTGGTGGAGGACATCATAGGCTCAATTGTGTGGAGGTAACAAGCTAGATCATAATCATTCTAGAACATTAGGACTTCATTAGATTCAAAAGGGGAGTTCCAGTTTATTAGATCAGGATGGAGGAGTGAAAGGGAAGTAGTGACTGGTTCAACTGCATTCACGGTATAACCCTCAAAAGTGCTAATGAGCAAGTCAAGGCCTAAAGAAATCTCATCCAAAGGAACATTTGAATCCCTATAAGACATTACGTTAGAGGTAGAGGACATGTTAACATTAGTGGCATCTAATTCATGCGGCCTAGTGCTAGACCCTTCACCTACTTTGAGGATTCTTTCATACACATGAACAGTATCTATGTCTACATCATAAGTGGCATCAGACAAAGAGTCAAACTCATATTCATGTGAGTCCATACTTGATGTAGGAATTTCATTAGCAGCATCATCAATCTCATTATTATCCCTTGTGGCATTGATAGCTTGTTGAAGTTGTTCTTGTTCATAGTACTTTTGAAAATATGGTGGCCTATATCATTCACCTGTAAATTGGGATCATCATTTAGTGTTTCTTTCCATTCCTCATATGTAACTTGATGCACTAAAGAGGTTTTAGCAGAATCAGCCTCAGAACAAGTATCAATATTAGACTCTACCATATGAACAGGTATGATAGGCTCATCAAGTTCAGCAAGGAGTACCGCAAGATTCGGAGGGATAGGATATGGAAATGTATCCTCATCAGAGCTATTCTCTAGATTCACTTATGGAGTAGTATCTTCAATTTCTTGTTCATGTTCAGGTTTAGGCTTAGGATCAGGCACAGGAGCTGACATAAATTTCTTGGTCCCCAAATGAAAGGGAGTCTTCTTAAAGCCTAAGCCACTAGTATCTTTTGTGTGGTAGCCTATAGCTTCAATAGGTTTTAGCAAGCCATTATCATTTTTTCCTATGGGACCACTCCCCTTATAACCGAAGTGCTTCATGATCTTGAAAGCTTCACTGTATGGTTCTTGCTCTAAATCTAGAGTGGTTGTTTCAGCTGTCTCTTTTTCTTTGTAGATCCAAGCTTTGATAGCTCTTTCTTCATCCTCATCTTCTAAAGGTATAGAGGCCCTCACAAAGGTGTCATCATAAACTATTTGAGGAAGAGCATTAGGGACTTTGTTTTCTTCAGAAGGTCTCCCATAAGAATGTGGAGACAAAGGTAAAGTAGCAAGAGACAACACAGGTTCCATTCAGTATTCTCCCATGCCTGTATCCTCAAGTCTGAAAGGTTGTTCCATCTCTTTCAACTTAGCCTCATAGAACTCAGTGGATTCCCTATTTGCTGGAACAAAACTATCTACAGTTTTTGTAAGAGTATTGCAAGAGAAGTTGGTGTTTGCAGGTACAGTGACTTCTACCCCATGAAATGGGAACTTGATGCATTGATGGTATGTGGATGGAACAGCCTGCATCTCATGAATCCAAGGCTTACCTAACAAGATGTTGTAGGTGAGAGGAATATCAAGCACTTGGAAAGTAACATCTCTCTCAACAGGACCTACGTGGATAGGTAACATGACTAAACCCTGGAACTTGCATTCTTCCTCATCATAAGCTTTTATGGTAATCTTTTTGCAAGGATCTATGCAATTCTCATCATATCCTAGCTAAGTGAGCAGTTTAGCAGAATAGATATTAAGGCTAGCACCATTATCTATGAGCACATGGTGGACGTGCTTAGGACCTATCATGACCTCTATATGCAAGGGAGCATTATGCGAGTGACTCAAAGAATGGTCATCTTCTTCAGAAAAAGATAGATAATGAGGCGAAGTCAAATGACCCACCATAAATTGGAACCAAATGAGATCAAGATCCTTGGGAACATTATCTTCAGTAAGAGCCTTATCCAAAATCTTCCTATGAGCAAGTGAGATCTTCAGAAACTCAAAAATGGTAATCTAAACATTAGTTCGCTGAAGTTGGTCTAAAATACTATAACTAGTCGAGCCAGCTGTAGCAATAGTTTTTGTATTCTTGTTGGCAGGGCCAATAGTAGTTTTTGAGGCATCCAAGGTGTGTCATAGGGGCTTCTATTTTATCAATAGATGCTCTCTCTATAAGTGTGAGCAAGAATCAGTGGATCACCTTTTCATCCATTGTCCCTTTGTTATCTCTCTCTCCACCAAGATTATTTCCTCCCTCTCTTTGTGTTGGATCTTTCCTAGAGGCATCCAAGATTTGTTTATGGGTTTGCATTGTCCTTCCAATGGAAAGTCTTTAAAAACCCTTTGGTCTTTTATACTTCCTCACACTCTCTAGAGTATCTAAAAAGAGAGAAAAACCAGGATCTTTTGTGATCTAGATCTCCACCCCGATGTGGTCGAATTCAAAATTAGAAGGGTTGTTTATGAAAATATTAATATGTTGAGGGATCTTCCATTGCCTTTATCTCCATTTGCTAAAGAGATATGCTCTTAGTGGAAGCTGATGTTATCCTAATTTTCCTATTCTATGCAAATTTGGCTAAATCTATCCCTAGGTCTCTATTTTTACCCTGCCAAGCATCCCTGAAATTTGCATGGTGTTCTGCCCTGTTCTCTAGCCTCTGCAAATTTCTAAGTCCCCTGGTCTGCAGTCACAAAAAATTCATAAAACTAGTCATTATAGGCCAAACCCTCAAAAAACCCTAAGCCTTGTTATAATTTGTTGTTACTTTATTAGCCACTTAAGTCCCCAAAAGACATGTGCGCAATTAAATCCTTCAGTCACCAAATCTCTGATTCTCGACGGTCAAATCTCTAACATTTAGCAATCCCACAAATGGTTACCTTTTGAGTTGGGGGTCTCTGCTTAGTGGCTAAAGTCAAGATTCTTCATCTGATGGTTGTCGCATGATCTCATGGCCTTAGAAGATTCCATGAGATCTTGCGACATCCGTCCATCTTCCTGTCTGTAGAGTGCATCTATCAGTGGGTCCGACCACATTGTCTGAGGTGTACACCTTTGATTGGTCAAAGACTTGTAATTCAACACCATGTCAGCGCGGGCCCGACGGTTGTCAATCGATGATGATCTAACGGCTGTCGCATGATTTGATGGAGTTTTTTTGACACATGAGATCATGCGACAACCGTCAATTTCACTTTGTTGTCAGAGCCTTGTGGGTGGGTCCTCATTTGCTGATGTGCTCATCTTCTATTGGTCCACATAGTGATGACTAAGCTTTGTCAGTGGGTCGTGTCAGAATCTCTACAGGGATGTCAAAAGGATGAAGATCAATAGCTGGCATATCTTCATGAAGAGGTTTTCTAACACATGAGATCATGCGCCCACCGTTAGATTGGAATCTCAATTGGAGTGGGTTCGTGGTTGTCAGAGGTGCTGATTTGCTCGCTTCCGATTGGCCGCTAACTTCCACGGTGGTTTTGACTTGTCAGAGATGGGTTTTCAAATCTATTTTTGGGTGCATCATAGTCATTCATCTATCGAGAAGGGTTTCTCATTGACAGTTACATTTTAAAATTTGCCGCTAGTCCTTATATTTCAAAATTCAAATGTCTTTGCGAGGGTTTTGTGTTCTTTCGGCCATGCACGATGTCAAGTAGCTCAGGAATTGATTTCTTAGGGTGGTGGTGGTTGTGAGGATGATGGAGATGATTGTTGGCCAGTGTTGCAAGGTCCTTTGTCATGACGGGAGGTGCTAGAGATTTTGGCGCCATCATTCAAACAGTACCGCTTCCAAGGAAATATGATCAGATTTGGAGCCTTCATGGCTTAGTGGAGTTGTAGGTGGGTTGGTAGGTCGAGGTTGTTGTGTCTGCAGGTGATTTTAGTTCAGAAGGATTAACACGCAAAGAAAGATATGATTTGATCACCGGTGTTCTCAAAGATTTTCATAATAGGTGATCAGTACCCTAGGGTTTGATATCATTGTTAAATTTTGTAACCCTAGTTAGGTTTTGACTCTTGCCTGTGTGCAAGAGGGGATGTATATATTGTATTTCTAGAGCTTTTGAAGCTCAAAGTTGACATTTTTGTAAAGAGAAAAATATCTTTCTTAGAAGGTTATCTATGGCATTATTTTTTCCCTCTAGTTTTCTACATTTTGTAACCTCCCATTGATAATCTAGATATTGCAAAAGTATTTTGTGACATCTTCTCTATCCCTATGCCTCCTTGTCTGAATTATCTCTTAGTGAATTGAAGTGTATGTTTGTTTTCAGTGACATTTAGGGTTCCTGATCCCTCTCATTTTCTATAATTGTGTGTGTTACTATGTTTGATTTGATTTGAAGACTCTTGTGGGTATACTTCAACCCCCTAATCATCTTGTCTCAATCCTACACTCAGTTGTAGAAGTGAATGTCTGCTTGTAGGTCATAGGTCGTGTCTTATGTTCAGGCCCTCCTATGAATTACTTATGCAAGCATATTCAGTGAGTTGTGATCTCCTAGACCTAAGTCCTTCATTGGTCTCATCCCTCTATGCTATAATTCATACCCCATTTCGATGTATCACCTAGTAGGTAGTTTGCTTTCAAGTCCTTTCCCTTTCAAGCATTCCTTCTATCCCTTTCCCTCAAAGATTTACTTTTCATATCAAGAAGCAAATTAAGGTGATTATCTAAGAGGAACTATCCTAGAACCTAGAGGTCTCATCTTAGTTAGCATAGGTCCCACAACCTAGAGATGATTCCCATGTTATACTAGGTTATCAAGACTACGAGAGCTTGAAACAAGGGTGCAAACTTAGTGTATAACAATTATGGCATGCCCGATGGGACAAGTAATGCAGATTCAAGTTTAAAGGTGTTCTTGTTGGTTCATCTACAAAAGGATTAAAGAAGTTCAGTACTCAAGGACTATTAGTATGGGCTCAAGCTCAAGGATACCCCACCTTGGTGCTAGTGTATAACAATTCTGGCACACCCGGTGGGACTACTACAAAAGAAGTTATTGTTCAAAGATTATGTTATCTCTGATATACAGATTGCATAATATAGACCTTTAGAGGTTGTTCTACTAAGTATATCTGGTGACTCCACTAATTTCAAAGATCCAGGCTAACCTTGTTTAAGGTTTATGAGAAAGATTGAGACTAGGAGCTCAAAGCCCACTAAATTTTTAGAGTTACCCTCAAAAAAAAGTTACAAAGGCAGGTCAACTCAAAGAACATCCCCTGCAAGGAGAGTTCAGTCAACACCTCCTGATACCTCAGAAAGGAGACCTTTTCCCTTTCATTCCAGAAGAAGAGGAAGCTCTCTAACCAGAGATCTAGAAGAAGATTCAAGTCCAGCATCAAATACAGCCCATATAGTTGTTAATCTTCAAATCACAACTCCTGCAATGGCTAGACAGTTTGCCTTTGCACCTTTCAACCAAGAGAGTCCATTAGCCTTTTCTCAACATCATGATGTGCCCTTTGTGGCACTGAAGAGTACCTAATTTCACAGGTGAAGGGTAGACAACTGCTTTTGAACACATAAGAGATGTGACCACCATCTGTAGCATACACAATATTACTCAAGAGGATGTGGCCACAAAATTATTAGCGGCCTCTCTAAAAGGTAAGGCTCTTGAATGGTTTAGAACTCTAACTGTTGGTTCTATTACTTCATGGGATGAGTTAGGGGATGCATCAAGTAAGCATTTTGAGGATAAATCAGATAACTTGTCTCTAGTTGAGCAATTAACAACCATTAAGAGAGACCCTCAAGAGCAAATGATAGATTACAATAGTAGATTCCTCAAAACATGGAATAGAATTCTAGTTTCAGTGAGACCATCAATTGACCATGCTTTCCTTTACTACTTGCAAAGCTTGAATGGTCAAATTTCTATCATGATCCAATCCATGGGTGGTACTTCTTTACCCCAAGCTTTTGACATAGTTGTCAGGGCTGAAAACTATCTAATCCAAGCAGGCATGATTTCTAGAAGGCCACAAATGCCCATCTTTCCTAGCCTTCAACCCATTGCACCTACCCAAGTACCCCCATTTACCCCTATTCCCACCATATTAGCACCTAAAGCTAGTACCAGTGGTCAAGAGCTAACAGCTAGTTTCTCTCAAGAGTTACAAGAGATAAAGAATAGCCAACAAAGTAGTTAGCAAGAGATGACAAATTTGTTGCAAACCTTGACTAAAGAGGTCACAAATCTAAAGAAGCTAGGTCAAGGAATCAGACCACCATTTCAGCCACAAGGCCAAGGTCCTAATCAGCAATATCAAAATCAAGGATAGCCTTATCAACAAAATAGGCCACCGTACCAAGGAGGGTATCAAGGACAAAAGCAAAGTTTTAATCAAAGACCATTCCAACCATATAACCCTGCACCCCTCAATTCTACAAATTCGATCAAGGATATGGTTCCTAGTCAAAATAATATGGCTATGGATAATGAATGGTGTTTTCCTTGTAATCAACCTCACAATCAGGCTACATGTTCAAATGGGTGGATCAACCAAGCTTTAATATTTCAAAATGCTTCCCAAGCCCAATCAGAGGCTTCATCCAGTGGGTCAGTTCCTCAACAAGAGTCACAAGAGAATGAGACTACTCTTTTCAATTGGGAGCAGCCCGACTTCAATGGAGTCAATAATGAAGTTTCTTTTGTTGCCTATACAAGAGCAAAAAGGAGAGCTCAAGACATAGAGAGAGTAGATTCCAATGCCAAAGCCACCACATCTATAGAGCCACTACAGTAGGTTACCCAGGCCATACCTAAAGAGGCTCCTATCATTACAAGTAGGGAAGGCCAACATTCCAAAGAAGTGGAGCCCATCATAGTGAAAGCACAACAAAGAGTACACACTGTGACACCTTTTAATATCATAGACAACATGAAGAAGGTGAACGTCACCATGTTTATGTGGGACTCTTTGGCTCTTCCAGGATAGCCTGAGATTTTGAAGAAGGCCATGACTGAAGTGACAACTCCTCAACCTGCAAAAGAAGCCACAAATCCAGTGTTGGTTAACATTGATCAAGAGAAGGAGGCCCCAAGTAGCAACTCCAAAGGTGATGCCACACAAGGTAGGAACTCAAAACCACCTCCCTTTTATGTATCTCTAATTATTGGAAAATCTTTAGTGCATAATTGTATGGTAGATAGTGAAGCTACTAGCATTGTAATGCCCAAGAAGGTAGCTGACCAATTAGGACTAAAATATGAACCCTTCCAAAAGAAGGTCACACAACTCAATGGATCCTCAGTCAATACTATAGGTGTGGCCAAGGATACTAGTTTGATCCTTCATGCTAGTCCTAATTTTTCCATCCTTCTTGATATATATATCATAGATCTCCCTACATTATTTGCCATATGCTTGTCAAGGGAGTTTACAGCCAAGATAGGAGATTATCTTTCTTTTGACTGGTCTCACATGCTATTTCTACAAGGTATGGGACCAAGGTCACCATTAAGTCAGAACCATTGGTAGCACACCATATAGAGCCATATGTATCCAATGTCATCAATGTAAATTGCCTCATATTTGATAACAGTGACTTCCAAACTATTAGTGAAGCAAGCACAAAGATAGAAAGTATCCTTGATATTTTTCTAGATGAGAGAGATTCAGAGGCCCAAGAAAATCTTGTTTGGGATTTTGGTTTGGGAAGTTATTTGATACAAGAAAGTGGGGTCATAGAACCAAGCCTTTTCAAAGAAGACACTGATTCAGAGGATCGGAGCAATCAGGTGTGGGAACTATTTTTTGATGGAGCTAGAAGTAGACATGGTTCTAGTGGTGGTGCTATGTTAGTGTCCCCAAAAGGAGAAAGGTATTATACTACCTTTAGATTCAGTTTCTCCTGCACTAGCAACACTGCTGAGTATGAAAGCCTTGTGAATGGACTGGAGTGGGCTAGAAAAAGAGGGCTTAAGGCCCTAAAAGTTTATGGTGACAGTGAATTAGTTGTCAGCCAAGTGAGAGGGATAAGTGCAACCAAGAATAACACCTTGAAGATTTTTGTGCTTTCAACATTGTTGCTATCCCTAGGAGACTAAATCAAAATGCAGATAGGTTAGCTGGTTAGCTACTGTTGGATCTTAGTATGATATTCCAAATAGTGTTTCAAAATAAATAGATCAACATCATATCAAGGTGATTGTCAAACCCTTTATTCCTGATAATGATGTCAATTGGCAAGTGTTTGACAATGATGAACAAATTCTACAATTCTTGTTTGAAGAAGATGTCTTTTCAGAGTACAATCAAGATAGGCTATCACAAAACTATGGTGATCAAGTGATACAACTTAAGTCCAATAAGATGCCTAGAGGTCTTGTCACCTTAGAGACTATCTTCAACAAGGATGATGAAGTTAAGAGAAACAAGGCTGGCCTGGTAGTCCAATAGGAACATTGTGTTGAATTAGAGTTGGAACCAGGTAGGAGCTTACAATTTGGAAAAGTGAACACTGAATTGGAGAAGCAAGCTTATACCCAATTATTCAAGGAATTCAGTGATGTATTTGCATGGCAATACGAAGACATCAAAGGTTTTGATCATGCCCTTGCTCAACACACTATTGAATTAGAACCTAATGCCAAACCAATGAGGTAGAAGCAAAGGCCTGTTAATCCCAAGCTTGAGCCACTCATGCATAAAGAAGTACTCAAACTAATAGAAAGTGGTATCATCTACCCCATCAAGCATACTAGTTGGGGTTTCCAACCTTGTTCCTATCAGGAAGAAGAATGGGGAATTGAGGTTATGTGTTGACTTCAGGGATCTTAACATAGCCTCATTAAAGGACCACCATCCATTACCCTCTATGGAACAAATCTTACAATGTGTCTCTAGATCTGAGAGATTTTCATTATTGGATGGCTATTCAAGATACAATCAGATCTTAGTGAATGAAGAGGATCAATACAAAACTATATTTACAACCAAGTGGGGGACCATGGCTTATCAAAAGATGCCCTTTGGTTTGTCAAATGCAGGTGCTACATTCCAAAAGGCAATGGATATGGCCTTTAAGAGCCTCATGTAAAAGTTTGTACTAGTCTACTTAGATGACATAACTATCTATTCAAAGCATGCAGCAAACCATATCAAACATTTGAGGAAGATTTTTGAAAGGTGTAGAGAATTTGGGATATCTCTTAATCCCAAGAAATGTGTGTTTGTCGTTCATGAAGGAAAATTGTTGGGATATGTAGTATCCAAATAAGGGATCACAGTAGATCTTGAGAGAATTGCAACCATCCTAGAGCTACCATTGCCACATCATAAGAAAAGTCTCCAATCTTTCATAGGAAAGATTAATTTTGTTACAAGATTCTTGCCTAACATTGTAGACTTACTCAAGCCCTTGATAGCCATGTTGAAGAAGAATTCAGCTTTCAGTTGGACCCAAGAAGGTAAAGTTAATTTCCAGGCTATCAAAGAGGCCTTAACAGAAGCCCCTGCTCTCCCAAACCCAAATTTCAGTAAGGATTTTGTCCTTTATGCTTATGGAGGTCATGATGTTATTTCTACAATGCTGACTCAAGAAAATTCAAATGGATTGGAGCAGCCTATTGCTTTCTTTAGCAAAGGTTTAGAAGAGTATGAACAGAGATACTCTTTTGTAGAAAGACATGTGCTTGCTATGGTGAAGAGCCTTAAAAATTTCAGATATCTATTGACCCATAGCAAGGTACACTTGAAAGTTACTCATCCAAGTGTCAAAGAATTTTTGCTTTCCAAAGACCTAAATGAGAAAAGCACTGGTTGGATCACCAAGGTGATGGAGTATGACATTGATATCCAAACTACCAAGCTAGTTAGAGGAGGAGGTCTTTGTGAGCATTTGGCATCAAATGAGAGTTCAAAGAAATCAGAGCAAATAGATGCATCTCTGGTGGTGCATTCTACAAAAGAACAAGCCAAGGCAACAAATTGGTTGCCTAACATGATTCATTACATGAAGATAGGACAATGTCCTATAGGTTTGGATTCAGAAAAAAGAAGATACTATAGATTGCAATCTATTCCTTTTGTGCTGATAGATGAGGTTCTTTTTAGAAAGTATCACAATGGTGTCCTCCTAAGATGCATTGATTCAGAAAAGATAGGAGATGTTCTATTTGAGTTTCATGATGGACCTTCTAGAGGTCATTTCTCTCCTAGGACTACCACTTTTAAAATCATGAGGGTTGGATACTATTAGCCATCTATCTTTAATGATAGTCATGAGTATGTGAGAAAATGCATCAAGTGTGCCATGTTTGCAGGAAAAGAAAGGCTTGCAGCCTTGCCCCTACAGCCAGTCAGAAAAGAACAACCTTTCATGAAGTGGGGTATAGATTTCATAGGAGTGATCAATCCTCCATCTAGTGCAGGCCATAAGTGGATAATCACTACAACTGATTACTTCACCAGATGGATAGAAGAAATTGCATTAAAAGAAACCAATGAGAATGTTGTGTTGAGTTTTTATGATGACATAATTCATAGATTTGGCACTCTTGATTCCATCATATCAGATAATGCACTAGCATTCATAGGCCTCAAAGTCTTAGAGTGGGCAGTCAAGAATGGCATCTATCTGAATACTAGTTCAAATTATTACCCTCAAGGCAATGGTTTAGCAGAATCAACAAACAAGAATTTGATTAGGATAATCAAGAAGACTCTGTAAGATAATCAGAGGGATTGGCATACCAAACTAAGGTCTACATTATGGTTGGATAGAATTACCCCAAAGAAGATCATTGGTAATTCCCTCTTCATGTTGGTGTATGGAAAGGAGGACAATTTGTCTAGCTGAATTACTAGCTCTGGACTTGGCTACTCAATATGCTATGTTTGAAGAAGGAGATCCTTTGTAGATCAGATATGCTTAGTTAATGGAGTTAGAGGAAATCAGAGATAAATACATGAAAGATATGGAGTTCCACCAGATTCAGACAAAGAGAAACTTTGATAAAAGAGCCAGGATCAGAAATTTCAAAGTTGGAGATGTAGTTCTCAAATGGGATGAATTTAGATCCAAGCCTGGCAGACATACCAAATTTGATTCATTCTAGAGTGGACCATTTGTTATAACAGAGTGCAAGGGATCTAATGCTTTCTAGCTATCAACTCTTGAAGGAGATAAATTTCCAATATCAGTCAATGGATTCCACTTAAAGCCCTACTTTGAGGTTAATCCCTCTCTATAAATTTTGTAAACATGTTTTCCACTTTGTTTCCCTATTTTCTAGGTTAGTGTCATGCTTTTCAAGAAGTGTTTGTGCACAAGTTTGTCTCTCTAGTCCTAGTTTGTCTCTGTCGAAGTTTTGTGTTCCTGTATTGACCCCATGCCCAATGGATTGTTTATAGGCCATTGATCTATGTCTAGCAGGCTGACATCCAGCAGAAATAGCCAAAATGTTATCCTAATTTTCCTATTCTATGCAAATTTGGCTAAATCTAGCCCCAGGTCTCTATTTTTACCCTGCCAAGCATCCCTAAAATTTGCATGGTGTTCTGCCCTGTTCTCTGGCCTCTATAAATTTCTAAGTCCCCTGGTCTGCAATCACAAAAAATTCATAAAACTAGCCATTATAGGCCAAACCCTCAAAAAACCCTAAGCCTTGTTATAATTTGTTGTTACTTTATCGACCACTTAAGTCCCCAAAATGCATGTGCGTAATTAAATCTTTCAGTCGCCAAATCTCTGATTCCTAGTGGTCAAAGCTCTAACATTTAGCGATCCCATGAATGGTTACCTTTTGAGTTGGTGGTCTCTGCTTAGCGGCTAAAGTCAAGATTCTTCATTTGACAGTTGTCACATGATCTCATGGCCTCAAAAGATTCCATGAGATCTTGCGATGTTCATCGATCTTCCTATCTGTAGAGTGCATCTATTAGTGGGTTTGGCCACATTGTCTGAGCTGTACACCTTTGATTGTTCAAAGACTTGTGATTCGATGCCATGTCAGCACAGGCCCGACGGTTGTCATTCAACAATGATCTAACGGCTGGAGCATGATCTGATGGAGTTTTTCTAACACATGAGATCATGCACCGACCGTCGATTTCACTTTGTTGTCAGAGCCTTGTGGGTGGGTCCTCATTTGCTGATGTGCTCATCTTCTATTGGTCCACATAGTGAGACTAAGCTTTGTCAGTGGGGTCATGTCAAAATCTTTGTAGGGATGTCAGAAGGATGAAGATCAATGGCTGGCATATCTTTGCAAAGAGGTTTTCTGACACATGAGATCATGCACCTGCCGTTAGATTGGAATCTCAATTGCAGTGGGTCTGTGGTTGTTAGAGGTGCTAATTTGCTCACTTTTGATTGGCCGCTAACTTCCATGGTGGCTTCAACTTGTCAGAGATGGGTTTTCAAAGCTATTTTTAGGTGCATCATAGTTGTTCATCTACCGAGAAGGGTTTCTCATCGACGATTACATTTTAAAATTTGCCGCTAGCCGTTATATTTCAAAATTCAAATGTCTCTACAAGGGTTTTGCATTCTTTTGGCCATGCACGACCTCAAGTAGCTTGGGAATTGATTTCTTAGGATGGTGGTGGTTGTGAGGATGATGGAGATGACTATTGACCGGCATTGCAAGGTCCTTTGTCATGAAGGGAGGTGCTAGAGAGTTTGGCACCATCATTCAAACAGTACCGCTTCCAAGGAAATATGATCAGATTTGGAGCCTTCATGGATTAGTGGAGTTACAGGTGGGTTGGTAGGTCGAGGTTGTTGTGTCTGCAGGTGATTTCAGTTCAGAAGGATCAACGCACAAAGAAAGATATGATTTGATCACCGGCATTCTCAGAGATTTTCATAATAGGTGATCAGTACCCTAGGGTTTGATATCATTGTTAAATTTTGTAACCCTAGTTAGGTTTTAACTCTTGCCTGTGTGCAAGAGGGGATGTATATATTGTATTTCTAGAGCTTTTGAAGCTCAGAGTTGACATTTTTGTAAAGAGAAAAATATCTTTCTTAGAAGGCTATCTGTGGCATTATTTTTGCCCTCTAGTTTTCTACATTTTGTAACCTCCCATTGATAATCTAGATATTGCAGAGGTATTTTGTGACATCTTCTCTATCCCTATGCCTCCTTGTCTGAATTATCTCTTAGTGAATTGAAGTATATGTTTGTTTTCAGTGACATTTAGGGTTCCTAATCCCTCTCATTTTTTATAATTGTGTGTGTTACTGTGTTTGATTTAATTTTAAGGCTCTTGTGGGTATACTTCAACCCCCTGACCATCTTGTCTCAATCCTACACCGAGTTGTAGAAGTGAATGTCTACTTGCAGGTCATAGGTTGTGTCTTATGTTCAAACCCTCCTATGATTTACTTATGCAAGCCTATTCAGTGAGTTGTGATCTCCTAGACCTAAGTCCTTCATTGGTCTCATCCCTCTATGTTGTAATTCATACCCCATTTCGGTGTTTCACCTAGTAGGTAGTTTTCTTTCAAGTCTTTTCCCTTTCAAGCATTCCTTCTATCCCTTTCCCTCAAAGATTTACTTTTCATATCAAGAAGCAAATTAAGGTGATTATCCAAGAGGAACCAACTTAGAACCTGGAGGTCTCATCTCAGTTAGCATAGGTCCCACAACCTGGAGATGATTCCCATGTTATACTAGGTTATCAAGACTACGAGAGCTTGAAACAAGGGTGAAAACTTAGTGTATAACAGTTGAATATGAAGGACATTGGGGTTATGGTAAAAAAACCAAGGGAGGAAGTTGTCTAGGGCTTCCCGCCAAGGGACTGGATTAAGATCAGTTTTAACAGTGCTTCAAAAGGAAATCTCGATAATGCTAGATGTGGAGGAGTTATTAGAGATGAAAAAGGAACCTTAAAAGCTTCTATTTGCTCTCTTATTGGTGTCCAATCCAATCATGTGGTTGAAGCAATGGCAGCGTACTAAATGATCAACCTCACCAAAGATTGTAATTATTCTAAGGTGTGGATTGAAGGTGATTCAAGTAACATCATTAACTACCTGAAAGGCATTAGTACCCCTTCCTGGTCTATTAATAATTTCATCCTCATGGAAAAGGAGATTATAAATTATTTTGAATTATGTTATATATCCCACAGGTATCGGGAAGTTAATGTGGTGGTAGATGGATTTTCTAATGAAGTAGTTAACACAAGTGAAATCATGGAATGGAGGAGTGAGTTGGCCATTCCATACAACATTAAGTTGTTATTAATCTATGATCGTACCCATGGAGCTCAGACTACCAATTTTAATGAAGACATCTAGCATGACGTGTTTATTTTCTCAATGTAGCAATTACATCAATTTCCATTTGGGAATTTATTGGCGTAAATTTCAGCATGCTTTCTGGGTCTTTTTGGTCATTTTTTGGGCATCATATTGGAATAGGGGGTATTTTTATCTACATATTTCCAAATTGAAGGTCTTTTCTGAGAAAGGTTGTTTGTGTTATGAAATGGGTGGAAATAGGAAGAGAACGTAACTTGGGTCCTGTGAAAGCTAGAAAACTAAGGATAAAGTTTGAAGTTTGTTAAAGAAAGGTGGTCTTGATAATTATCTGGAGAGACTCCAAGGGAAATATACAATAGTCACCAACTACTTCATGAAGAACTGGAGAAATGGAAAGATTATTTTGGGGGGTTCAACTATCAAAATCACTGAGGATATCATAGCGGAAGTTACGAGCCTTTCTAAAGAAGGAAGAAAATTTTACAGAGATAGGCGTCTTAATGATGTGGCTATCAAAAAATTCCCTAAAGAGGATGATGAAAATACTCACTTGGTTAAGAGTAAGAAAAATTCTTAATACTCCCCGGCTGTCATCAAGAAGGTATGGCGTAGAGTTATTTTTGCGGTGATGTATATATTACTCTTGATGGTAGATTTTCTAAGGTTTATAGGTACCATTTCATTATCCTTAACCACTTCTGCTATGGGGATAATATATCCTTTCCATATTATTTTTTGAATCATTTGAACTCCAGCATTAAATATGCTCAGGATAACCCTCTTGGAAATCCAGCCATGCATGAAGGTCTCATGATTCTTATTTATGATCATTTTATGCCTAATTCGCCCGAGCCCCTAAAATCCAAGCCCTCAGATTTTGGAGATGATGAATTTGAAGAGGATGAAGATGATGGTGAGGATTCTGATATGAAGTTGGATTATGACTTTGAGTATTCACAAGATACTACCTCAAATATAAGCAAGAAAGGGAAAGGAGTGGTGAAGGGAAATGCCTCCTCTTCCAGGAACTCTACCGATCGAAAAAGAAAGTCCTTTATGGAGGACTCTTCCTCAGGTAGTGATGAGTACGCAATGGATGAAAAGGAATGTAATATGGAAAAGCACCAGGGTAACTATAAGAAAGGTAAGAAACCTAAGGGAACCCACCTTGCCCCTAAGGATTCCTCTCCTATGACCCCCTCTAAGGATAAAAAGGATGGTACTCAGATTCCCCCTAAAAAAGGAGACCCCTTCTAAGGCGGATGATATGAAACCCACCTTGTGGACCTTCCGGCTAAAGTAGAAACTACTAAGGAAGCTATCAATTGGGTTTTTAAGGAGCTTTGTCATCTAAGAAGAAGCAATGATAAACTCAAGGCAAGAATTGATATTCTTGAAACTATGGGCCTAGGTGATAAACCTTTCCCTATTTTCTTGAGTGAGTTAACTAAAGCCAACAACAAAGCAGACAGGATTGTTAATTCTTATGATTCCAATTTGGATGTTATGAATGCCCAAATCTCCAACTACAAAGTAGGTCTAGCTTTCATGGAAACTAAAGCCCTAGATGTCGAGGAAAAAATATCCCTTTTGAGGCTATGATCAACAAGATTGGGGATCAGAGCTGAAATATTCTCTAGACTATGATGAGTCAGATCAAAACTCTCCTTAATAGGTGGGAAAGGAAATACGTTAATGACAAGGATCTGGAGGCTCTTGATTCTGGGAAACATGTTACTCAAGATGTTGATAATCTTAAGGAAACTACTCAAAATATGGAGCTTTTGGCTTCTAAAGCTACGGACCTCCTCAAAAATATTCGGTGATTTCCTTCGGTCAGGTGGTTATCTTTTTGTCTAGTCTCTCTCTTTAGCAGCTGGCCTTTCTTCATGCTTAGCTGGGTTTTTCTTCTGTGTTCCTTTTTGGTTGTCTATCTTTTAGATGTCCTTTCTAGTCTGATATTTGTTAGCTATCTCTGGTGCTTCATGCCTATCTTCCCTTTCTTTTTGTAAAAGGTTCAGGACCTTTCAAATCTAGTTTTCCTATTAATCATAACTCTAGTGCTATAAATATGTCAAAGAATTTTGTTCTACACTCAAAGATAAAACATATTTCTATTAAGTATCATGTCTTGAGGGATAAAGTAAATGAAAAAGAAGTGAAATTGGAATTTGTGTCTTCTAAGGAACATATTTCTGAGATCTTTACAAACCCTTTATTGAAGGATTCTTTTGAGTATCTTAGGGAAAAGCTTGGGGTGATAGCCCCTTCGGATCAAATCCAATGGTGCTAAGGGTAGCATCAATAGAGAGAATCTATTAGAACATTATTTATTGGATTGATGAGTTTTGGGGACTAATCTTCAAGGGGAGCAGTCTTATGGCTATTCATTGGTTTCATATTTTTGATATCTTTGATCCATTTTCATTGATGTACAAGGGGGATAAGATTGAGTGAAAAATAGAAGCAAGATCAGAGATTGTAGAGATCATGTTGAAGCTGGATATTCAGAGTGATCAGGTGGATATATTGCAACTATAATTTCAAAGTGATTAGGTGGATATAGAATTGACTTTGTGTATTGATCAGTTTTTCACTACATATGTTGCCATCAATGCCAAAGGGGGACATTTCTAGAAGATTTGTGTACATGTTAGAGTTTTACATTTGAGTGTGTTAACATTAATGTTTTTTCATTGATGTCAACATACTTGTTATATTGTCTTAGACTATGTGTTCAGGATGTTTGGTAAGGAGGATTTTAGTTGTTCATGTGTTATGTTGAAGATCTTGAGTTACAATGGTGATATATTGTTCTGATATGTCTATAGATCATTTACAAAGGTTCACAGAGGTTGGTTTGACATTTTGAGTAAGATATGATCAATTTGTTGGTTACTAGTGTCACAGTATTCTTGTGAATAGTGGATGAGTATTTGGTTTGGTATGACTTGGATTTTATGTTTCAAAGGTTGTGAAGCTGGTTATTGAATGTTCCCTTATCACTATATCCATAGATGGTGTTTTTCATGATTCAGAGTACAACAAGCTATCTTTTTTTTATGTCTGAGTTTTGTATTTTAGTGTTCCTATTGAGAAAAGTTAAAGATGAGTTTGGATTTTGTATTGGAGATGATGTGAAGGTTTTGGATAGTATTCATGCTACTTGTTGGTGATCTTGGATTGTATGATGATCATATTGTTGGTTTTCATTGGTTGAGGTTATCAATTTTTTTTGTTTTAGTAGCATGTTGGCATTTCTTCATTTAGGTATTGTGTGTGTATTTTGTGGTCAATGTAATTATGGAACACAACACTTCAATAAAACATTAGCTTGCTAGTTTAAATCAAATTTAAAGCAATTGAAAGCTATTAAACTAAACAAAATCATCATAGCTCTCTAACTAACACAAGTATGTAATAATCTAAATTTACTCTCATATTTAGACTCTAAACCAATGACAATGCATGTTAGAATGAGAGATTCAAATAAAATACAACTAAGAAACATGACTCAATTCCTTGAAATCCTTTAATTCATTCACTATTAAGAATGTAAATTGAAGTGTTCTCTAATTAGCTATGAAAACATTCAGCATGTAATTATAAATTCAATTAACTATATATTTTGAGATTTGAAAATTCATCATTTATAAAACTTTATAAATTTGGACGGTTGAGATGCATCCATGAGGAATGGTTGAGATACCTCCAAACTTGATCCATGTGAGTGATCTATGTGATGAGTTCTAATTATTTAAAAGTGTCTTTGTTGTCCCCTTGAGAGGTGACATGTCATTTTTGAGTCTTTTATTCATTCATTTTAATTAATTACTCTAGTCATGCATTTAATAGGAATGATTTAATTAATTAGGCCTAGAGGTAATTAATGTGCTTTTTGCTCAACTATTGATGATTAATGCTTGATTTATGAGGTTTTATTAATTTTATCAAATTTGATGAATTATATTAATAATCAAGAATTTAATTAACACAATTAGGAGTTTATCCTGAATTAGGGCAAATAGGGTCTTAGGTTCTATTAGACCATTTTTAGGTGATTACATTTGCCCCTCTTTGAATTGCTTTGCGAACAACATAGGGATTCAAAGAAAATTAATTCAGCGCATGGTTCAGTAGAACAGATAGATTCAAGGAGATTTAGAGAGCAGTGGGAACCACTCCGAACTCAAGTGATTTAGAGAGTAGTGATGACCACTTTGATTTTGAGGAGATTTAGAGAACAGTGAATCCACTCTGAAAGATTTAGAGAGCAATAAAGAGAACTACTCTGAATTCGAGAGTTCTGAACTTGATCAAACAAAATCCTACATGATTTAAAAGTCATAAATTCTGAACTTCATTGAATGATAATTGACCATACCAATTTTGATCTTGATTGAATGAAAATCGATAAGAGATTTGATTTGCAATAACTGAACATGATGATAAATAACCAAGTTGGTTTGAAGCGATGAAATTGATCAATGTCAGAAATATTAACAACATCAACTTGATCGAAGATAACTGTCATGCCCCTAGTGTTTGAAAATTTGATTGAAAGATTTAAAATTATGGTATGATTATGCCCCTCGAGATCAAAATCAAAATAAATTCTGATAAAATTAGCGTTTTCAAGCATTTAAAAGATTTTGCGTTGATTGAAATGGATCTAGATCAAGTACAAATCATTTAGAATGTGTCAAAATTTGATTAGGATCGATTTGTGTCAAAGAAACATTGTTTCGCCAAGTTTGAATAGGAAAATATGAGGGTTGACCAATTTTGACTGATATTTGACCAATATCCTAGTTTACAAATTTGATGAATGAGTGAAAAATCTACTTTTCACAGCTCCTGATGCACAACTTTTGTAACTTGCATTTGACCAAACTTTGACTTTTGTTGATTGTGCATCTACCTAATAATCATCATTGAACTTATTTGCCATGTTTACGGTGCCTTTTTTATTCATTTTGCCCCTGTTTGACTGTAATTTGATCATAGTTGACTTCTGCATGTTGAAGGTTGACCTCACTCTGTAACTTCATTTTTACCACATTTAACTGTTATGGATCACCTATTTCAATTTTGGTCCTGATATGAAGCTTCTGCGACATCCTACCATGAAAGTGCCTTAGGTCATCGGGGTCCTTGGGAGGCTTAAATAGGTCCAAAATGGTCATTTTACTATTCATTTTCACTTTTATCTATAGTAATTTATGAGCTCTAACTGGTGAAATGGTGTTCCATGCTGAGTGGCATTGGTTTGAGCTAGCACGATGTCATGACCGATCGACACACTACGCAACACCTGTGAGTACTTGATAATGCCTCCATTCAAATTTGTACTTTCAATTTTTCTCTTTTTTATTATTTTTATAGCCAAATTAGTTTAGGGTCACATCATGTAAAGAGGATCACACCCAGTCCATCTCGTGTCGCATCCATTTTTTTTACCAAATTCCAGATCGCATCCTGAATTTCCCAGATCGCACCCCGTTGGGTCACATTCAGTGATTTTTGTCCAAGTTTAAATTCAGTCAACCAGATTATCTCTAGTCAAAATAGAGTCACATCCAAATGTTAGATCTCATCACGTGTTTCCTAGATCACATACTGGATGCAAAGTATCATATATAGTTAGGGTATCACATCTCAGGTATCCCAAATCGCATCTGGGATCTAGTATCACATTTGGTCTACTTTGAAATTTGAGTCAACTTTGCTTGTCTGCTTGATCCTTTTAGGAAAATTTACTTCAATTTTTCAATTCTAATGCTGACATAGTGCCCCTTTTTTCTATTGTGCAGTCCTAGTTCAATCTCGTGTCTTTTTTCTCACCTAGACTAACACAGGTCCTAGATCTTCATGAACAGCTCACTCCTATCAAGATGTAAGTGATTGTTTGGTATGGGCTTTCGAGTCTGGTAGATTTACCTGGTATTCGGGTGAATCGAGGGTTGTTGACTTCTCTTGCTGAGAGGTGGCATTAAGAGCACAACACCTTCCACTTACCTAGTGGTGAGATGACTATTACTCTAGAGGATGTTTGGAGGATTCTGCATGTTTTGGTGATGGGTTCACAGGTAGAGTACAAGGTTGGAGCCACTATGGCAATGGCAGATACACAATGCCTATTTTACAACAATACTATTGTGTGACAGTACCTCTCATGGGATCATATGATGGCTCACTACAAGAGGTTTCCAGTATATCTCACAGGCTTGATTAGCAAACTGATGATGCTCAATCATGGTCAGCATAGTTTTATGTGCATTTGGTCATGTGTGATAGAGGAGATGATCTAGTCACCCTACCAATTTGCTTGGGGTAGTTGTATTTTAGCTCACATGTACAGAGAGCTACATGAGATCATGTACCAGCATTCTCGCACCATGACAGTTGGTATACTAGTTTTGTAGATCTGGGCTTGGGAGAACATGCTAGTTACATGGCCTATAGCAGAGAGACAGAGGGATCCAGAGCTCCCTTACATTTATATGTCTTTAGGTATGTTGCACCAGCCCCACCTGAGCAAGCTGGACTATTGGCATTGAGTACTTGACAATGTTAGTGATGTTGTACGGTGGCCATACCTGGATTGTGAGGAGTGGACATCAGATGCCCGATAGATGCCCTTTTTCTTTCAGTCATGATATCTCATTGGGAAAACTAGATATATAGTCAATATATTTATGGTCACCTGAGTGATGTGATAGTATGGTCAGGTTCGGGGCATGCCCCAGGAGATGACTATATATACACATATCAGAGATGAGGAGGCATAGTGGGGATCCCGCCTAATCTATGAGACTGCACTACAAGAGATTTCTTAGATGGTGCCAGTACCTTTGGATTATCTTTCAAAGGTTACAAATGGTGGTATCACAGATGGGTTCCATGCCCATTACTCACAACATCTATTTCCACAACTTTCATCTCCTGATGAGATCTCTCCTTGCCTTAAGGATGCTTTAGACTATGATCCTACCAATGATGGTCCTGGTCGAGGTCATGGTGGCTGAGGTGGAGACATGGGTAGAGGCAAAGGCAAAGATAGAGACAAAGACAATTCCCGAGGACAAGGAGGTGGTGGAGACGGAGGAGGATATGGAGGAGGAGGAGATGGAGGGGAGGAGGAGGTGGAGGGGGAGGAGGTGGTGGTGGTGAAGAGAGATGATGGGCACTTGGTGGAGACGACAGTCAACAGAGTTGTCAAAGGAGGCTTAGAGTTCATCCTCCTTAGAGAGATACAAGTCCTTTATTACACATGGATTAGCATGATCAATAATAGAGAGTAGTAGAGGGTAGTGGTGGAGGAGGAGATGGAAGTGATCAACAACCTCCTAGGGGTCCTCCCATAGGTGGTCATGGAGATCCATTATCAGGATGTGAGAAGGATAGGGCAGCCTTGTGCCTCGAGGTTTCCACATTGAGGGACCACTTAGCAGAGAGGGATACATAGTTGGCAGAGATCAGAGCAGAGAAAGACATACACACTCATATGGCCACCCACCATGGATAGAGGGCCACCTATTATTTTTCTTTGTATTGTGTTGTTGTACCTTCCACTCAAAGGACACCTTTATATTCTATCATAGTGCAATAGTCTGAGGGTGCTATGCCTCCACCCATTCTAGGAAGAGTCGATGCTCCTCCTCTCGACCCTCCTCAAGAGGATGAGGGTGCCAGTCAGATGTGATCCTTTGCATATTTCACATTTTATATCACATACATTTATACCTCATGGATATATATTGTATCTTGTACCCTTTTTTATCGATGTACATTATGATATATAGTTTTTTGGACTCTTATATTGATACACAAATGCGTTGGCTCATTAATGCTCTGATACTCTTTATACTCTGATTCATTGATACTGTGATGCCTTGATACTCTTTTGGTGATTTATTAATATGATGTTGATGCACCATCTGATTTTTGTTACTTATATATGATGTTCTCTGACTTTTGTACATGTGTTGTAATCTGTGATATGCTTCTCATGCTTTGGATATTGATCTTGTCAGTGTCATGTGAATACTTGTTCATGATGATTAGATTTAGACATATGATGATATGTTGATGTCATTATATTACTTCACTGATATATGCATATGTTTTTTGTGTTTTTAATGCTTTATGAATGTATGAATGTAGATTTATGTGATGCTTTATGATAATATATTTATTTTTACTTTATGCATGCACATGTATGGACGAGATATAATGTGATGTGATGTATGGACATCTCTCTTTTATTTATGTATGGATGATTATGGATGCACTTATGTGAGCATATTTATGGTACCGACATGATTATGCAAGTGAATGGATATCAGTGATAAATAGTCAGTCATTTCATTTAAGTTTTTATGATGATCATATGATTTACTTAGTCAAACTTGGAAAATATTTATGGTTTAGAATTTTAAGTTATATTGATGTTAGTTAATTAGATTCACACATACATGCTGATGTAATTTAAGATGAATGCAACTATATTAGAGTGAATGCAATATAAAATAAATTTCAATGCACAAAAACATGAAATAAATCTAATGCAATTAACAAATGAAATGCACCTAAAATGAATCTAACTGCAATTAACAATGAAATGCACCTAGACTAAGACACCTAGGATAGTCACTGTTTATTCAAAGTTGATTCTATTATCATCATAGAGTATTTGTTATTGATACCTCATAGGTTAGTACAATTTTAACTGGTAGATTTTACAATCATAAAAAATATGAATACTTCCCTTTTATTCGTCATGTCGAAAGTTAGCCTAAACATTAAAGCATATAGGCTAGAATGTTTTTTCAGTTACTTCCTATTAATATAAACTTTTTATGTTCTTGTGAAAAATGTATATATACCCACAATGACGTTTTATTTTATGTTCATATCCTTGGGTATTATCTCGATTTGTTATGTACCTTACTAGGAAGTAGTTTTCATTTTAGTTTAAAAATAGGCAAGGAAATAAATTTGACCTCACTAAAGCTTTCATAGGAAATAGATTGAGGTATACATGGCATTCCAATTGTGATGGAGGCACTTATCATAGACACCCATTCCCTATAATCACCTTAGATCATCGGATTTATTACCACAAACAGAAGACAAAGAAAATGTTATGCACCTAGTCGTTGCTTCTCTAGTCCATTTTAGACACCATCGAGTTACTCAAGGAAACATAAAAATATTAAATTGATAATAAGAAAAACTCATTATTCCTTGATTTAGTTTCTTTAATTAAAGCTAGTGTATTTTCTTCAAGAATAGACAATTGTGATTATTGTGTTTAGAAACACATTTGGTTAATCTGCAAACACACATAGAAATTATCAATCATAGAATTTTATTTTAATCAATAAGTGTCTCACCTATTTAGTGTTTAAAAATACCCTTATCATCATGACGTAGTGTTTAGGAACACTTTTTAGGTCCAAGTATTAAGAAATACTATTTGTTTGTGGCATTAAGAAATACCTTTGTTTTGTAGTTTAACGTCTATTACGGACTAGGGATAAAGGACACCCTAGCAGAAAGTCCTAATAGTGACTAAGCAACTTTGTGACATGTGTGACTTTGATCATTGCCCCCTAGGAAAATGATTTACCAAGGACCTTGATATAGGCAGATTCCATCCTTAGGAAGATAAGATTTTCTGATATTATGCTTTAGGATTTGGCCTATCATGAAAGTGACTAAAATATATATACAAACTAAGCTTTACATTGGCCAAGCGCTCAAGCATTGTCTTGATAGATAGAGCAATTATTACAAGTAGTGCCTATTTACCAACTTTTCACCACTTGGCCAAACTTTTCTATTTTTTCTATCAAGGTGCCTATTTACCAGGTTTTCATCAAGACACTTTTTCTCTTTTCCAAATTTTTGTACTTTTTCTCTTTTTTATTTTTTTGGACTCACCAAGGCACTTGTTTACTAGGTTTTCATCAAGATGGTCATTTTTTCAGGACTTTTTCCATTGTTTTTTTTAATTTTTTGAAGATCAATTTTTATTATTTTTGCTTTTCTTCAAGAACTTTTTCTGCTTTTTGTACTTTTTTCAGGAACTCTTTTCACTGTATAGGTGCTACCTCAAGAATGTCAGGCATAAAATTTTTCAGATTTAGAGTGTTAATTGAATCTAGTAAAAGATATCATCATGTGTAGCCAATTGATAGGCTCCTAATCTAAATGATGCTATGATGATAAAGGGACCCAACTACTTGGGTTCAAACTTTCCCTTGTGCTCTCAATTTTGCTAATCTTTTGGATTTTATCTAAGAACTAGATCTCCTACTTGAAAACTTCTTGGTTTCACTTTCTTGTTGTATCTTCTTGACATTCTCTTTTGATAGACTTTGAGATGATCAAACACCTATTGCCTGCACTCATCTAGAAATTCTAGTTTTTGCAATCTAGAGATTCTATAGTCCTCATCAATGACTAGATGTTTCAATGATACCCTCAATGATGAAATATCTACTTCAACTAGCAGTATCACCTTTGATCCATAAACTAGTGCAAAGAGAGTTGCACCAGTTGGTTTTCTAATGCTAGTGTGATACACCCATAACGTTGGATTTATTTGTAAATGCTAGTCCCTTCCTGATTTACTCACTGTCAGATACAAGATTTTCAATATGCTTTTATTTGATGCCTCAGCCTATCCGTTACCTTGAGGGTAATAGATCAAGGAACAATGCTGATGGATTTTGAACTGAAGACATACGTCATCCATGTCTTTGTTTTTAAATTGACCACCATTGTCAGTCACAATTGACAAGGGTATTCCATATCGACAGATAATATAGTTCAAGATGAACATTGAAATTTTTTTTCCTATTGCATTAGACAGTGGCACAACTTCCACCCATTTTGTAAAATACTCAATAACAGTAATTGTTCAGGCTTAGAATTGTTACCTTACATCAGGCATTAAGGCTAACAACAATTCTATCCCAACAATGGAAACCTCTCCTAGTTGTGGGTAGACTATGAATGAAGAGGAATCTCTGGATTCTAGGTCGGTTCCTATAAAATATGGAATATCACTTTCATGATCTGCAAATTGTTGGCAAAAGGGAAAAGAATACTATAACTAAAAAGATTAGGGTGATACACCAATGAATAATTCAAACTTCTCAAAAAGATGAATTTCAATCCTAACTCATAAACGAATACTTTAACAATCCAAATCTCTGTTCAACATATAGGTTAACAAACTCATGCTATCAGGGTTCTACCACAAACAACTTGGAGAATTAACATAAATTTCTCATGCAAGGCCTAGGGGTAGCTAATTTTCTTAAGAAGGAACAGAATTTCATTCACTTCCTTTAGATAATAACCAATTTAACACTTACTAGAAAAGATGAAACAGGATTCAACATTGGAAAAAAATAAGTACACGAAATGGGAGTCAAAGAATCTGGTTCGTTTCTTCAAAAATCTGACAAGATGATTACAAAAATGGCCTTCAAAGCACCTAGGAATGATATGTTCACTAAAATTCCCTCTCTCCAAAATCTGCAACCCCTAATTGATCATCAAAAATCAATTTTATAACCAGCTCTAGCTTCAAATTCAAAAATCTAAACTCCTTAATTTTAGCCTAAAAGCATGCCTAAAACTATGCCACTCTATTGAGTTCCTCAAACATGCCTCTTTTCCTAAATTTTTGGCCTAATATAAGGAATTAATCCTTTTACACAAAGAAGATATGCCAAAAATTATACAAGGAATTAATATTAAATAAAAACTTAATATTAATTACACTACCCCTATACCCTAACTCCTATTTCCTAACTTAGATAAAAATCTGAGTGTGAACTATTGCAAAGTGGAGAAGTTGACATGACCCTCAATCCACTTGCAATGCATATGAAAGAATGATGCGAATAAGGATGAAAGGTGGCATGTTCAGTTTTCGAGGCTAAGCTAGCACTATCATGCATTGAATGCACTACTTTGCTTGGCAGACTCCAAAACAATTATTCCATTTTTCTTGGCATTTGTGTTTGTTCTCTTGAAGCTTCTCGAAGAAAACTTGGGGAAATGAAACCCTAAGCTTCCTATAACTATGAAGGAGCTCGGCTTGACTATGATAATCTTCGACTGCTGCTAGAGTTGAGCCTTCATCTACTACTTCCTTTGTGTGCATCTTTGTTAGAACTCGGCATTTCTCCATCTCTCCATCAGTGAACTGTAAGTTATTCGAACTCCCTGTTAATTCTTTTGCAATGGAATACAAAGAATAAGCATGCATTTCTCCTTGTTAACTATTTGTTCTACTATTGCTTTTGATATACTCATAGTTTATGAGTTATAGTTGTATCTTTGTTTTCAATAGTCAAACTTATTGTTTCATTCCTTTACTTTGCATTACTGAAGGTTTTATTTTATGGCCATGAGCCTATATCATGCTTTATGTCATCTATCATTTTGCATCTTTGTTTAACTATTCCTTAGCTTTCATCTTCTTCAACTATGGCTTGTCACCGTGGCTTCATGGCTTCATGCATTATATTTATCATTCCCCATATTTACATGGGCTTTATTCAATATGGCTCCATGCATTTTGTTGAACTCACTGTTGTTTATCTGTTATTTTGTACATGCGGGTTCGAAGGTTTATGAACCCGAACTTGTTCACTACAGTTCACATGCCATATGCGGTATTCACTATTGTTTATCTTACCATACTATGACTATTTACCATGCAGTGACTGTTATCATGCCGCGAGCTGCTTACCATACTATGGGTTTGAAGTATCGTTGCCTTCATTAATATTCTTTGTTTCTATCTTTGAGCTCACTGTCGGTATAAACTGTGGCTAGCACTATGACCAATGATGACAATCTCAGTTTTGACTGTTACTAATAATGTCAATTACATTATTAGTAATAGTCAAACATTGTTGATCTCCTTTTTCTATATGAGTTCAAAAGTTTGTGAACCCAAAACTTGTTCACCACAGTTACACTGACAATTGTAAATATATTTGAAGCACTTTATGATATTTATGACTGGCATAGATATAAACTTGCTTATAAAATAGTAACAGTCACTATTTTTCTATTGTCATTTCATTATTCTTTTGAAACCATGACTGTTACTGGTTTATAAACAAGTTCAACAATTACTTAAAGGAAAATAATCCCTTTACATCTTAATAATTGGAATACCAGTAAACAGCTTGTGGTCATTTTCTGAAATTGACATGAAACTTACTTCTCATGTTGATGAAATCTTGAATTATTGTCAACTGCATCTTTATCAATTTTAGCATCAACCTTAGCATATTCTGTGATAACATAGAGCACCCAAATTGTTGACTTTCTTTTGCTGACATGAATAAAACCTTGTGTAATTAATAGTTATAAACATGATGAGTTGATGAACTCTCTGCTTTACAATTCATACATGATGAGTTCGGCCATGCTGAACAGTTGCTCTAGGGAACCATGAAACCACCTCTTAATGACTCACTAAATTTGCAAGGTTATGAGTGAAAAATGTTTAAAGATATAATCTGTTAAAACACAAAACCATTACATCTTTCACTCATAACCTTCGCAAACCTTAGAAGATGATTATGACTGAGAGATGCTCAACACACTTTCTTATTTCCATAGTAGATAAATACTCTATTCTTTATGATATTCTTCTATTGGTTCCACATACTCTGTTCAAGTTTATACATATTTTTTATTTATGTTCAGCTTGCATCTGTAGCTTTGTCTACTGTATACAATTTTCATTGACGCTAAATCTGCACTTAATATGATAAGTACTACAAGATGTAAATGTTTGTTCACTATTAATGAAGTTTTAGCATGGGCTCGTGACACTCACAAACATCAGAATGTTAATAACTAAGGTTTGAACATGGGTTCGTGACACCCAGTAAAACAAACTGTAAACATTTTATCAATTATGGCTCTATCTTGAAGCACTCTTTTGTATTCAGCAACAAATATGTTTATGATTTTGAAAATGTACTTTTTGAAATAGTAAGGACATATTACCAATATTTATGCAGCACCATTTGTAACTTGAACTTGAAAATTGGCAATCACTGGCACTTCTTGTAGCATTCTTATCATGGGAAACTAGCTTGATCTACATCTTTGATTTAACTGTAACACATAGTTTGTTTAAACAATGCATCAATTTGTTCAACTTGAAAACATCAAAACTAACGCATTAGGTTAGTGAACATGACCCAGTGGTCAATTTTGGGCATCCATTAAACCACTGGTGTGCTCACTAACATAATGTGACACTCCTATCCTTTAACACTACTTTTCACTTTGTGTGCATGCTCATCTTGTTACTGCATTGAATATCAGAAATATATGCAGATATGAAAGAATTTGAGAATGTATGATGTTTCATTCCTTTTTTGCATTGCTTAGATCCAGTCGGATCTAACAAACCCTTAACCATGATGTAGGACAACCCCTAAAAGACCTAGAACTAGACAGATGCAGACTCAAGATGAAGACCAGAGGACTAGGACCAAACACGACAACTAGCTCCAGATATGCAGACAACTTCAAGGCAATGTAGAGGACTTATTCATACCCCTATCTCTTCTTTCTATTCTAAATATTGTACTCTACTTATTGATAAGAAATACGAAGTATGAATGAACATTTGTAAATTACATTCAGTATGAATGCACAATGTAATGATCAATTATGAATTTGAAAGTTTTAACATGTGATCAATACTTAGAGTACAATGACAAATCTAATTTGAATGCAATAACAAAATGATGATTCACATAACCTAAAAAGCACTGTTAAATGAAAGAACCTAAATGCACCCTTGCTATTTGTCTATTTTATTTTTTTTGCATGATGAAAAATAGGGTAACAATAATGATGTATTTGTGTCCATTTGATGAATTTAGGTAGATCTGTCCAACTAAATCAAAGGCCCATTGTTGGAATGGCCAATGTGTTATAAAAGGAATTATCTCCCTAGATGGAGCATGCATTAGATTGTCGTGGACTTGGAATTTTTTGCATGTTTTAGAATACTGAATAGCATCTTTTTTCATTGTGGTCTAGTAATATCCTACCTTTAAGAGTTTCTTGGCTAATGAAAATCCATTCGAGTGTGACCCACAAACACCTTCATGAACTTCCTTTAATGCATGATTCGACTCTTCATTTTCTAAACACCTAAGCAACGTACCATCTAGACCACATCTATACAAGTCATTAGCGATGATTATATATCACGATGCTGCTCTTATAAGGCATCTCTTTTCATTTTTGGAATAGCTTTTAGGGATTGTTTGGTCTTTTAGGTAAGAGTAGATATGGGCATATCTGGATAAAACTTGAGTTTCAATGGCACAAACAATCTGGGATTTGGGTGAGTCATAGACTAGGAAGGGGAGTTCTTCCACTAGGAATTCATAGCGAAATTGATGTTCTTCAAGTTGAAACATGGATGCTAAAGTAGCCGTTGCATCTACTGCTCTATTTTTAGACCCTATAATTTGCTCAAATGTGATGAAAACAAAATATTTCTTCAAGTCATCCACCATTCTTTTATAAGGCATTAGTTTATCATCTTTTCTTTGATAGTCACCATTCACGTGATTGATAATGAGATGTGAATCTCCATAGATGTGTAACTCAATGATTTTCCATTCTAATACAAGCTTCAATCCATTTACTAGAGCTTCATACTCTACGATGTTGTTTGTAGATGGAAATATCATTTCATATGTTGTTGGAATTTTATATCCTTGTGGTGTAATGAATAAGCATCAGGCTCCTAATCCTTGTTGTGTGAAGGAGCCATCAAAATACATTTTCCATGAGTGTTTTGTGAAGTGCATAATCGCTTCATCAGGGAATTCAACATGTAATGACATGTCATTTGTTAATGGTGTTTCTACAAGTTGATCAACTATCACTTGTCCTTTAATGTATTTTATGTCAACATATGTGATGTCAAATCCACTTAAAACCAAGACCCACTTCACTAGTCTTCCTATCAATTTTTCTTTAATCAATATATATTTAAGTGGATCTATCTTAGCCATTAGCTTCACCTTATATGCTAACATGTAATGCCTGAGATTTTGGGATTCAAATACTACTGCTAGACATGCTTTTTCAATCATGGAATAGTTTAACCATATGTGACCAAACTTCTACTAATGTAGTATATAGCTCTCTCTTTCTTAGCCTCATCTTTGTGTGCAAGAAATACTCCTAATGATGTATATGTCAATGATATATATAAAAACAAAGGTTTTCTATAGATTGGAGCCATTAAGATAGGAGGATTCATTAGATATTCCTTGACTTGTGCAAAATTTGCTTCACATTGCTCATCCCAAGTGAATGTTGTTCCTTTACGCATTAGCTTTGTGAAAGGTTGAGCCTTATCTGCTAATTGGGATATAAACCTTCTTATGGATTGTAGCTTGCTTTGAAGCATCCTCATTTTACTAATGTTTCTAGGTGGTTTCATTTCCAGAATTGCCTTCACTTTTACCAGATCAACTTTGATTCCTTTTGTTGAGACTATGAACCCTAGTAGCTTTCCAGATGATACCCCAAATGCATATTTATTGGGGTTAAGCCTTAATTGAAACTGTTCCATTCTATCAAATATTTTCTTTAGATCTTCTAGATGTTTGTCCTTATCTTTTATTTTTCCAATGTATCATCTACATAATCTTCCATGTTTCCATGCATCATGTCATAAAATATTGTAGTCATTTATCTTTGAGAGGTTGCACCTACATTCTTGAAACCAAACAACATCACATTCCAATAGTATGTTCCCCATGCACATGTGAATGTAGTCTTTTCTTGATCTTCACGAGAAATTTTAATTTGGTTATATCTCGATAATCCATCCATCAATGAATACATCTCATAGCATGTCGTCAAATCTACAATCATATCTATGTTGGGAAGTGGAAAGTCATCATTTGGGAAAGCCTTATTCAAGTCTCTAAAATCCACACAAACTCTTATGGATTTATCTACCTTAGAAACATGAACTATGTTTGATATCCATTTTGCATAGCAAGTGGCTCTTATGAATCCAACCTTCAATAATTTTTCCAGTTATGCTTGACTAGAAATGCCACATGTGGATTCATTTTCCTTAATTTTTGCTTTACTGGTTTCACATCAAGAGAAATAGATAAGTGATGCATTATTAAATTTGTATACAATCCCCTCATATCTAAATAAGACCAGGCAAAAATGATCTTCTTTTCTTTAAAGAAACTAGTGAATTGGATCTTTTCTTCTTCTGTCAATGACTGAGCAATGTGAACTAGTTGAGGATATTCTATTGTTCCCAGATTGATGGGTTGTGTTGGTTCAATTAGCACTAAAGATCTTTCCTGGAAATGATCAGGGAGGATATCAAGAATCTCATCCTTAGGTGCCTCTAGGAGGTTTTCACCATTGGATGCATCTTTTTCTTTTTCTCTTTTAGAATCTGACACTGCCACTAGGTGTTTTTCACCATCATATTTCTTGTTCTTTTTATTTTTCATTTTTAGACTGGGAAACTTGATATCCTCCTTAGTCATATTTTGGCTCTTTACACTAGTAGAAGAAAGGAAAGGTTCACAAGTGTTTAGATAACAAGCTAGGGAATAGTAATTGTCAAAAGATAACAGGCTTGTGGATGTAGGCTCATTCGAGTCTATCAATTTAGGATGTATTAAGGACAAAGATTCATTAGGTTTAAGAGACAACACTACTTTATTATCAATTTCATTAACTTATAAGATGTTTTTCATTAGGTTTTCTTCTAAAGAGATGTAAGGATTATTAGAGTCATTATCATTATTATTAGAGTTCATGTTAATGTTATGTAAGTCTAACTCTAGCGACCTAGCATTAGAAATATCTCCCTCTTCAATTAAGACTCTAGGAGAATATTTATGTATCACATCCACTTCTATTTCCATTGTAGCATTAGAAAGAATATCCCATTCATATTCATGTGAGTCCACCTGACTATAATCTGAAACCCCCAAGAAGTGGGCAATAGTCATTGGTACTTCAACTTCATCATCAACATTGTTCTCTTCCTCTTGCAAAGGTTCTTGTGAAGATGTCATGTTTTGTTCTTCATCAAAGTGAGGTGTGTCAAAAATAGGATTTCCTTGTTCTTGTTCTCTTTCAAGTTATTTTGTTGGTCCTTCCTCTGATTCTTTTTCTTGTTTAATATTAGTACCAAGTTCTGATAATGGGTCTCCTTGTAAGAGTAGAAACCTTTCATAGGAAATGGGTTTCCCTTCCACTTCTTCTTCATCATCTCAGTCTCCTGATCTATCAAATATAGGACCATTTTCTGTTACAGGATGAGGTGTTGTTTCCTTGAAGCCTACTCTAGTTTTGTCCCTTGGGTTTCTAAAATCCATATGTATCGGCTCCACAATTCCTTGTTTGATTTGAACCAATGGGCACTTGCCTTTGTATCCCATTTTCCTCGTGATATCATAGCCTTTTCCATATTTTTTAGTGGCTATCTCTACATTCTTTATATTTCCATCTTGATCATTTTCTTTGTAGAGCCATTGCAAGATAGATTTCTCTTCATTTTCTTCTTCAAGGGACACCTTTTCTTTCACCATCCTTGTTCCTTCATGGATTGTTAAAGTATTACCTTTAGAAGATGTAAATGTAGGTGAAGGTCATCCTTGAGACCTAGGATATATTGGGAGATTTGTCAAGGACATTGTAGAATATATCTTGTACTCACCCATGCTTGTTTCTTGAATTTTGACCTTCTTAGAAAAGCTTCATAGGATCATTTCCTTGGATGTTTATGCTTTGTAAGAAATTTATTTGTTGTGTGGGACCATGCTATCTATCTGTTTGAGACTATTACAAGGATATGTTGTGTCATCTGGAATAGTCACCTTAACTCCATTGTGAGGAAACTTTATCCATTGGTGGTAAGTAGAAGGCACAACTTGTATTGAATGGATCCACGACCTTCCAAGAAGAATGTTATAAGAAACTGGAAAGTCAAGGACTTGACATATCACGTCTCTTTCTACTAATCCCACTCTGATAGGCAAGATGACCAATCCTTTTGAGGATCTCTCTTCTTCATCATAAGCTTTTATTGTTATCTTCCTTCTTGGATCAATTGCATGTTCAGAAAATCCCAATTGTTTCACCAAACTATAGGTACATATGTTCAAACTAGTGCCTCCATCTATCAAGACACGCTTAACACATTGTTTATGAATGAGAACTTCTAGATGCAAAGGTTGATTATGTGATTGGTTTAATGACTTGTCATCTTCCTCGGAGAAAGATAGGTAATGTGGGGAATTTAAGTGACCAACCATAGTCTAGAATTTGTCCACATCTAGGTCTTTAGGTACATTGGTATTGAGAAAAGCTTGATCAAGAATCTCTTTATGGCGGAGAAATTTTTAAAAACTCTAAAATAGATATTGGGTTGGCATGTGCTGTAACTGGTCCAATAGATTAACTTTGGAGGTAATGCCAATTTTTTAGGTCATGTTGTTGTAGCTGGTGGGTTTGATATTAAAGCCCCTTTGAGAGTGAACTTAGCTTGGTTCCTCATCACAACATTAGAGGATTTAGTCTTATTTTGCATTCCTTTTAGAGTAATCACATGAATGGATGGTTTGCATGGTTCCACTATATGGATCATGTTATCATTGTCAGTATATGTGTAATTGATTTTGTTACTCTTAGAGGGCTCTCCTTTTTAATAGTTAGGAAATGGAGTCTGGAATGCTTTATGATTGTTATTGGTATGATGTCCATCCACTTTAACTTTTCCTTCTTCAATTAAGTCTTGAATAACATGTCTAAATTTCATGTAGTTATTAGTCTTGTGTCCTTTATTGCAATGAAAATTGTAGTAGTCATTATCATTCCACCACCTAGGTTTTACTTTTGGTTCCAAAGGTTTGGAATCAAGGATTGTGATAATTTTGTTGTCCAAGAGTGACTTCAAGACCACTTCTAGTGTATCTCCCAAAGGTGTAAATATCATATTGGGTCTTTCCAACCAAGGCTCATTTAGAGTGTTAGGTTTATTAAAAGTCTTATTAGTCATTGGCATCACCGTCAAATTTGAATTCTTTCTCACTTGGATACTTGACATAAGATTGAATACTTTTGGTTTTGGTTTTGTATTAGGAGTATCCATAACTCCATCATTAACCATGTTCTTGTTCTTGTTTCCATACTCGTACTTATCTTTTTTGGAATAGTACTTGTCTTTGTTCTCTTTATTGATAGTGATTTCTCCCTTTCTGATCAAGATTTCTTCAATCTTGATGACACTATTTATCATTTTGTCAAAGTTTGGTGGACCTTGTAGTTGTATAGGAAAATTAATCTCAAGTACCTAGTTATTGATAAATATGTCCATCTTTTCTCTTTCAAGTATTTGTCAAGTGTATCATGCAAATATCTTCCTCCATTTTTGTAAGAAAGTTAGGAATGATTCTCCACTTTTCTGTTTGGTGTTGCATAAATCCAACATAGTCACCATGTGTTGGATGTTGTAGGAGTATTGTTGGATAAATTTCTGTACTAGTTCCTTAAATGTTTTGATTCGCGTGGGTAGTTTTGAGAACCAGTCCATTTCTTGTCCACCTAATCTTCATGGAAATAACCTCATTAGATAAGTTTGTTCATGCATGAATTCCATACTTGATGTGAAAAATTACCTCACATTGTCTTGAGGATCTAAATTTCTGGTGTAGTTGTTGTATTTTGGAATTGTAACATGCTGAGGAAATGGTATCATTTTCAATCCCTTATCAAAGGGGAAAGGACAAATGTGCTCCAACGAATATTATTTTATCGGTTTGTCCTTTTCTTTCTTTAGCTCTTGGATTTTAGCTTGCATGGAAAGTAATTGTCATGTCAAAATGGACATAGGACTAAGATCTTCTTTTTGCTTGAGTTGATTCACGTCATAGTCCTTAGGTAATTTTACTCCTTGTGATGCAAGTTCTAAGAAGTATTTTTCCTTGTTCTCCTCCAATGTTCTTTCAAATATTTAATTTAATCTTTGCAGTAAAGGCATTGAATGCCCTTCACTTGGTGGACTCCAAAATCTCATAGGCTCATTTTATTTTTGAAACTTGTGCTTATTTCCAATCTTTGAAAAGAAGACACAGGAAGAATTTTTGAAACCCTACCCTTACTCTGGAAAAATTTTCATGAAACTATGCCTCTTATTGATGAAACTCGAGCTCTTTGTTGATGAAACTCAAGCTCATCATCATTTTTCTTCACTGGTGTGCATTCTATGTTGACAGCTCGACATTTATAGAACTCGGGCTTACTAGCATTGATTTGATTCTCCATCTGGCTTGGTTGTGACTGATATATGGCCAAAAATGGTAAGCCACTGTGTGTTCCCCTTGATTGATGAACTCATTTTATTTATTGCATAGCATATGACTAATGGTATTCTCGACCTTTCCTTTTCAGATTTCAACTGTAATGTACATCTCTTCCTATCTACTAGTCATGACTAGTGACTTGGTAAACTCCCTCTTGGCTTTGTAACACACAAAACCGTGACTGTTAGATAGGAAGTGTAACATGATGAACTCGGTTTCAAATCTGAGTCTCATTAAGCTCTTTGCTTGACATAAATGTATGAAGCTCTTCACTCTTACTGACATAGATTCTTTTTGTCAGTAGAAACATAACCACAACTTGACCTTCTGCAATGAACAATTATGAACGAACTATATAAAAATAGTAAGTTCTCAGAACTTGATTTTTACTTACATCTTGAACATGTGAACTGTAACAGTGAACCTACAATGAGATTTGTTTATTTTACCATGCTATTGATGTTGGTAAACCTATTTTTTGATAGTGCATTATGACTAAGCTTGAAATTCCTTTAGTTATACTGATAATAGTCCAAGCTGGAACTGAAAAATGTGATCTGGGATCTATTAAGACATTTTTCAGTCTCAACTTTAGACTCTTATCGAGGTGATTGAAAAATCCATCAGCATTCCATAATATGAGCTTTCTTCTATTTATTTCATCAAAGTTGTGAGCTTGTGACAGAAAGGTGTGATACATGTATATAGTTTTACTATGACATCTTTCAGTTATAAGCTTCTCAAACTTTGGGAGCTAACTAAAAATACGACTGAAAGACATAAAGAAATAAGAGTCACTTTGCTCAATAGATAAGCACATTCCTTCCTGTGAAATTTCTTTTTCTTTCAGCTCATGTTCATTTACATCTCCATTTTCAATGCTAAAATAAATGTACGTACACATCACTAGGAACATCAAATTATAAAATACACTATCTTTTTGCTTTGAAAAGCATACCATGCACTCTGCTGATACATATTAGAATTTTTGAACTCAGTCCTTTTTTCTATTTTGATGCTGAATTTGCACTTTAAATATGAGAAATGCAACAAGATAAAATATTTTTTTATTGTTAATGAAGTTCAAGCACGGGCTCATGACACTCACTAAAAATAAGCTGAAAACATTTCATAACTTTATGGCTCAATCTTGAAGCATTATTTCTGTAACCAGCAATAATAATGATATTAATTGAAATTGTACCTTTGAAACAACAAGGACATATTGTACCAGTATTTATACAGCTACATTCTGTGACCTGAACTTTGACTATTTACAACATTGGCACTTCCTGTAGCACTTCATCTTGAAATTTCAGCTTGATCTGCATCTTTGATAATGACTGAATGTAAAAACCAGTCAACTCTTTTCTACAAAATAATTTGTTAAGCTCTCAAAAAACATCATATTGAAATGGTTAGATTAGTCAGCATAGTAAACAACTTTGTCAATCAATTTTCAGACCATTATATTCACTAATCTATCAAAACACTGCATCATGTGAAAAAGGTTTCTCAGTTTGAACATACTAAGTCCCTTTAATTCAAATACCTGGTTAATAGAAAGGACAACATACACCATAATGATCATAAATAGTAAAAGGTTTCATGTTTACAGAAACAAGTCCCTTTAATACTACCTTGTAGTGAGTGTTAGTGTACATTTCCTTATTGCATTTGATTTTCCAGATTGATGTGCAAATTTTGAAAACTTGATTGTTACAGTATGTTATTTGTTTCTTATGCATTGCTTAGATCCAAAAGGATCTAACCACCTTTTCTCACTCTTATGCAGATATGAACCCTAAAGACCTAAATGTAGATGAAGACACAAATCTTGAAGACCCTAGGACCCGAGACCTAGCAGACAACCAACTAACTCAAATCAACACAAAGGTAATGCATGGGACCCCTATTCCATACTTCAATATTTTCTTTCAATTCTGCAAATGTACTCTACTTATTGATATGAAATATGAAACATGGAAAGACATTTGTATACTACATTCAGTTTGAATGCACAATGTAATGATCATTTATGAATTTTGAAATCTTTGGAATAGTGATCAATACTTAGAGTACAATAATGACATCTAGAATGAATGCAATAACGAAATGTAAACTAACAAAACCTACAAGGCAGTGTTAATTTGACAAATAAATGCAAATTTTTCCTATTTATGCTTATTGTGTTGTATGCTGTAATTTTGAGTAACAATTTTGGTGACTTCTGTTGGAAGTCTTCCTGCTAGACATGACCTAAACTTTATCATAGGACAACAGAGTTAGGAAAATTGAAACCATGAATGCAACAATTTATTGAATTGAAATGCACCTAAACTAGACTCAATGCAACCTAGAAACCTAGTGCTTAGACAACACTTATTAAACTAAAAACTGAACCTAACCTAACCCTCAAAGGAAAGCTTGAGGTGAATTCCATTAACTGGAATTTGTAGTTCTTCCCCTTCAATTATGGACAACTGAAAAGCATTTTTCTCCTTATAGGTTGTTATAACAAAAGGGCCTGACCAAGAATTATCAAATTTGTCATGCTTCCCTAGCCTCCTCTTTAGTACATCCCACTTGAGTACTAAATCACCTTCTTTGAACTCTCTGTACTTAGCTTTCTTGTCAAATGACCTCTTAGTTTGTGCTTGCTTTAGTTTCATAGTTTTCAATGCATTCTTTCTCTCCTCTTCAAGCTGTAACAAATCAACATACCTCAACCTAAGAGGATCTTCCTCTTCAAACAACAACATCTGATCAGCCAGCTGTAATGCTGGAAATTCAGTAGAAACTAGAAATCTGGCATCTTTTCCATAAACCAGGACATAAGGGGAATTCCCAATTACCTGCTTAGGTGTAATCCTATCCAGCCATAAGGCTATCTTTAATTTAGAATGTCAATCTCTCTTATTCTCCTGCAAAGTCTTTTTGATAATTCCAATCAAATTTTTATTAGTAGACTTTGCTAAACCATTCCCCTGAGGATAATAGTTAGAAGAAGTATTTAAATAGATCCCATTTGTCACAACCCATTCTGTAATAGCTAAACCAATAAAAGGCATAGCATTATTTTAAATAATTGATTAAGGAACTCCAAACCTGGTTACAATGTCTTCATAGAATCTTAACACAGTAAGTCCAATAGCCTCTTTTAATGTAATAGCTTCAGTCCATCTTGTAAAATAATCAGTAGCAGTTAAAATCCATTTATGACCAGCACTAGAATTAGGATTTATAGGACCAATAAAGTCCATTCCCCACTTGTTGAATGGATGATCAACCACAATTGGCTTTAAAGGCAATGTTGCCAGCTTTTGTTTACCTTCAAACATAGCACATTTTTGGCATCTTCTGGCCCAAGAATAAGCATCCTTAAATAAATCAGGACAATAATAGCTAGCCCTTAGTATTTTCCAAGCTGAAGTCTTAGGACTGAAATATCCTCCATAGGATCCATCATGAAATTCTGATAAAATTTTGTTTTGATCTAGTGAATCAATACATTTGAGAAACATCCCAGAATAATCCTTCCTATAAAGTATACCATCAATAAGAACATAGGGAATAGATTGTAACCTATAGTATCTCCTCTTTGACTTGTCAAGTTTAGTTGGACATTGTCCAATTTGCAAGAATTTGGTCATATTTGATAACCAGGTTGTAGGATCATTAAATAATACAACATCACCTTGAAACGGTTCAGATTTTTTAGTAATTCCAACTTGTTCTTCCTCTTCTACCATTTGAGCACAAAGGCCTTTGCCTCTAACCAGTTTAGTCACATGAATTTGTACATCATACTCCATAACTCTCATTATCCAACCAACTCTCTTTTCATTAACATCCTTGTTCAACAAAAACTCTTTAATACTAGGATGTGCAACCATTAAATGAACTTTATTCCTCGCTATTAAATGCTTAAAATTCTTCAAAGCTTTAATAATAGCTAGCACATGCTTTTCAACAAAACTGTACCTTTTCTCATAGTCATCCATACCTTTGCTGAAGAAAGCAACTGGCTGCTCCTATTTTTCTTTATTCTTTTGAACCAACATTACTGAAATAGTATCAGAACCACCATAAGCATATAGAATAAAATCTTTAGTAAAATTAGGATTAACAAGAGTAGGGGCTTAAGACAAAGCCTATTTTATCAATTCAAAATTCTTTTTTCCGTCATCAATCCAGCTAAAAGGGGCATCCTTCTTAAGCATAGCAGTTAATGGTTTTAACAGATTTGCAATATCGGGAATAAACCTTCTTACAAAATTTATTCTCCCAATGAAACTCTGCAATCCTTTCTTGTGTTTAGGCAAAGAAAGTTCCAAAATTGCATGAATTCTCTTAGGATCTATTTTTGTACCCTCTTTGGACACCTGGTATCCTAGGAGTTTTCCCTCATGAACTGCAAATATAGATTTCTTTGGGTTTAAAGAAATCCCAAATTCTCTACATCTCTGCAAAATCTATCTTAAATGATCAATGTGCTGGTTTGCAACCTTGCTGTAAATTGTCACATCATCTAGGTATACTAGAACAAACTTATACATTAAGTTCTTGAAAGCCATGTCCATTACTTTCTGAAAAGTGGCCCCAGTATTTGATAACCCAAATGGCATTCTTTTGTAAGCCATGGTACCCCATTTAATTGTAAAAGTTATTTTAAATTAATCAGATTCTTTGACTAAAATATGGTTATAACTAGAATACCCCTCAAGGAGTGAGAATCTTTTAGAATCAGAAACATATTGTAAAATATGTTCCATGGAAGGAAGAGGGTGTCTATCTTTCAGAGATGCCCTATTAAGGTCTCTAAAGTCTACACAAAGTCTTATCTCTCCATTCTTCTTTCTTACTGGAACTAAGTTAGAAACCCAGGATGTGTGCTTAATAGGAAATATAATACCACCATCTAGGAGTTTTCTCAGCTCTTTTAATATTAATGGCTCTAACTTGGGGTTTATAGGCCTTTGTCTTTGTCTAATAGGCCTAGCATTTGGCTCCAATTCTATAGTATGATGTGTTAATTGAGGATCAAATCCCTTCAGATTAGAATAATCCCATGCAAAAACATCACTATACTCTCTGAAAAGATCAATAAACAATTCTTTTTCTTCAGGAGAATTAATTTTACCAACCTTTAACTGCTTGTTTTTGAAAATTTCCACTTCCTCATAATGATCTTCTTTGATCAGCAGGCTGGTTTGACCCTTCCTAAACTAATCATCAGAGTTGAAAGCTGATTCCAAGCTAACCCTTTGGAAGCTTGTTGGTTTTCAACTAAATAATCTGGTCTTCCATTTGCTGATGGATTTTGTTATTTCTAGAAGTAGAGAAACCATCTATTTCTGTCAAAAAATTGAAGATATGTTCATCGGTATTAAAAACTTGCCAATAAGTCTCATTATCTGGAATAGATGGCCTAACAATTATCTTGACATGTGACTGGTCTAAAATCTATCCTTTATTTTCCATTATTGAAACATGAGCTCCAATACTAGCCAACCTATCAGCATGCAAATTTTCCCTTATAGGAATTGAAATCAGGTTGAAAGCATCAAATTCATCTAAAATGTCAAAAACTCTAGATTTATACATCTTAAGCAGATCATTTTTAATAGTATTGATACCTCTCACCTGATTTACTATTAGCTCATTGTCACCAAATTCCCTCAAACACTTAATGCCTCTCAATCTTACCCACTCTAATCAATGAATCAAACTCTCATATTTAGCCACATTGTTAGAACAAGGAAAAGACAATTTGAATGCAACATAGAATCTATCACCATCCAATGAAATCAACATAACCCCTGCACCAACTCCATCCTTATTCCTTGACCCATCAAAATATAAATCCCAAAGCTGGTTAGAAAAAATAGATTTAGATTCTGGATCTTTAATCAAATTAGGCACTACTAAATCAGATTCCAAAATCATATAATTCCCAAAACCAGCATCAAACATATCATTATTTTGTTCATTCCTAGTAGCCCATTTGTCTAAAACAATGTCTAGATATGCTTCAGTTTGCGTATTATAAGCTGAATAATTAGGTATTTCATCATGATCCATGATCACATAGCTTGCATTAATAGGACTTGGATTATAACGCTCTATGTGGTTTTTGGCCAACAATTCTGATTTAATGGTCACCTTAGTACCATATCTAGTTCAAAAGTACAAATGTGACCAATCTGATGAAAAATAGCCATCTATCTTGGCTGTGAAATCTCTGGAAAGACACATATCAAAATATGATGGCAAATCAATGACATATATATCCTATGATATTGAGAAATTTGGGCAAGAGTGTAAGGTCAAACTTGTATTCTTAATTACTTAACTGAAGTTCCATCAAGCTAGACTACACCCTTCTCAAGAGGTTCATATTTCAAATTTAGCAAATCTACTATCTTTTTAGGCATGACAGTGATGGTTGCACCACTATCAACCATATAGTTATGAACTAATTTATTTCCAATAACCAATGAGACATAAAAAGGAGGAGGCTTATCATTTATAGGTTTCTTACCTTCCTTTTCAGATTCCTTTTGAACATTTGTTGGTTTCTTGTCAATATTTACTTTTGGTTTTTCCATATTTGTAGCCTTCTTGACTTCTGGTATGCTGGTTGTTGCACTTCAATAGGCTTTTATCCTCTTTTGATGACTTCTCCTGAACCTTAGGAGACTCAGAATTAGTCATAACCACACCTGGTGGTTAGTGTACTGTCTGATGTGAATTAACTGCCAGCTTAGACAAATCTTCTTTTAAAATCTCAATATGTCCTAGAATAGATCAAGTTTCCCATGCAGACAAAGTAACATTTGTTTTTTTCATTGTATCAACAATATTGAATGGAACAACAAATTGTACCTTATGTGAGGACCTAGGAGAACTCTGATAAGCATTCCTTTGACTTTGATCTTTATTAGAGGAAACTGATGGATTCTTTAAAATAGAAACTAGTGGAGAAGGAACATTACCAGCGGATTGATTTTCTTCAAGGGCTCTCTTTTTTGCTCTAGTATTTGCTACTATTGATGAATCTTCATTTAGACCACAAAACTCTTCTTCTTGCCAGTTTAGGAAACTGGTATCCATAGCACTTTGATCAAGTTGTTGTTGTACCTCTTCAATAGACACATTCTATTGTGAATTCATTGCATTTTGTACCATAAGAGCTTGGTTAAGAATTCCATTAGACATATGGACTGGTCATGTGGCTCATTGCATGGGAAACACCAGTCAGTAGCAATATTATTCTGAGTAGGAACAATATCCCTAACAGTATTAAGAGGTGTTGTATTGTACTATCTATTTGGTCTCACATTCCAATTTTGCCTATTTGCATTAGCGTTGCCTTGAAATTGGTGCCTATTGGCCTAAAAATTAGACTGATTAGGATATTGGGAAGAAGAACCAACAAACTGATTTTGAACAACAGGGTTTGTTTGGGCCTGATTCCTCTTAAGGGTGACTAAATCATTTCCAAAAGATTGCAATAAACTTTCTATTTTTTGATGGCTATCCTTAATACTCTATAGTTCATTCAAAGGAGCTACAAGAACTATCTCTGGGGCTTTAAATGATGGGACAACAGATAATGGTGGAACAACCAATGTCATATTGGACTATATATTAGGAAAGAAGGGCATAGGAGGTCTAGGAGCTATCTTCCCTACCTGGATAAGACTTTTTTCTACCCTAATAGCAGTATCAAAAGCTTGGGGTAAAGACACTCCTCCCATAGATTGAATCATTAGAGAGATATCACTATTTAAGCTCTTCAAATAATACAAGAAATCATATTTAGCTGAAGGCCTTACTGTGATAGGAATTCTATTCCAAGTCTTCTAAAATGGAGATTGAAGTCACTCATCTCCTCCTTTGGGGCCCTCTTGATAGTAGTTAGTTGCTCCACCAAGGACAGGTTATTAGATTTATCCTCAAAAAATTTAGACAACCTTTCTCCTAAGGTATCCCAAGTAGCAATAGAGTCCACCGGGAGAGTTCTGAACCAATCAAGAGCTTTACCCTTGAGTGATGCAGCCAATAGCTTCAAAGCTATGTCCTCAATTGTAATATGATGAAGATTGCAAAGAGTTGCAACATCTCAGATATGCTCAATAGTTGTAACATGTGTTTCACCAATGAAAGTTGGCAAGCTTTTCAAAGCAGCCAATGGAATATCATTATGATTTGCAATCCTCAAAGGACTACCTTGATCAAATGGAACAAAAGGAAGATTTCTTTCCATTGCTTGTTGTGGAGGAGCTTGTTGCTGAATGACAGGTGTAACAGAAGGCTAGGTAGGTTGAACTACCTTTCTTTGATAAGTCTTTAGATTCTGAGGAGTTGTTGCAGTACCACTTGTAGAAGCTCCAAGAATAGGATTATCTATAAATAAATTTTCAACACTTGGAAATTTTGGTTCAGAATGATTAGGAACACATAGATCCGAAGACTGATCTCTTCAATAATAACCTCAAGCTCCTCTGAATTTGCAACTTGGTCTTCAAAAATGGGGTTATCAAATGATGAAAAAATTGAATTCAATGAAGTACCTCTTGGATCTTATGATGCTCTTCCACCTCTGGATGATCTACCTCCCCTTCTACTTGACTGTAATTCCTGATACACAAATCCCTCCTTGTTTGATCTTGTTGGAATTCTACTCATTAAGAATAACACTCAAAGTTGCAACTGAAATTAAAAACAACCATAGAATTTGTAGCTCAGAACTAAGGAGCAGTTCGTAGTCCCATCAGGTGTGCCAAAAATTGTTTAGGTTTAGAATTGTCACCCTAACTTAGGCATTAAGGTTATACAACAATTCTATCCTGACAATGGAAACCTCCTCTAGCTGTGGGTAGACTATGAATAAGGAGGAATCTTTGGATTCTAGGCCGGTTCCTATTAAGTATGAAATATCACCACCTGATTGAAAATTTGATAAGGAAAAGGGTAGAAAGAACTTTTAAAGTGAAATGAATGTGGGGTGATACACCAAAATATGTTCAAATTGGAATGATAAAACAATAGCTTAGAATCATAGACCAAAAGTTTGATTGTTCAGATCTTTATCCAACATATAGGCTAACAGACTTCACTATTAGGGATATACCACAAATAAATAAATAGTTAACAACATACTTTTCCCATACAAGGTTTAAGCAAAAAATTGATCACCTTAAGGAGGAATAAACAAGCATTCACTTCTTTTGGATTACAGTTGAATAATAACACTTATACGAAAAGATGAAATCAAGATCTTAAAATCTCACCACAAATCAAATGAACCAAAGAGCACCTGCTTTATTTCTCACAAAACTGATAATTAGATTACAAAAAAATGGCTTCAAAAACTGAATAGGAACAATATGTTCACTATCAACCTCTCTCCCAAAAATTGCAACCTCTAAAATTGATCATGAAAATCAATTTTATACTATGCCCTAGCTTCAAATCCAAAAATGCAAAGCCCATACAAAATGCCCTAATTTTGGCCAAAAATCAAGCCATTAATCTAGCCTATGAAAACCCCATCCTAAATGCCCAAAATATTGGCTTACAATAAGGATAAAAATCCTTTTACAATATTTCCCAATATTTAAATTACCTCAAAATTGGATAAAACCCAATATCTAATAATCTATAACCCCTAAACTTAGAAAAAAAAAACACTAAGTATAAAAATGTAAAGTGGGGAATGATAAAAATACCACTCAACCCACTTGCAACATGAAGCGACATAGAGGAATGAGGTGGCACTGGGCATTTTTTGAAAATGTAGGAATGTGACATCTACAGTAAAGGCATTGAATGCCCTTCACTTGGCAAACTCCAAAATCTCATAGGCTCATTTTATTTTTGAAAATGGTGCTTATTTCCAATCTTTGAAGAGAAGACACAGGAAGAATTTTTGAAACCCTAGCCTTACTCTGGCAAAATTTTCATGAAACTGTGCCTCTTATTGATGAAACTCGAGCTCTTTGTTGATGAAACTCAAGCTCATCATCATTTTTCTTTATTGGTGTGCGATCTATGTTGAGAGCTCAACATTTATACAACTCGGGCTTACTAGTGTTGATTGGATTCTCCATCTGGCTTGGTTGTGACTAATATATGGCCGAAAATGGTAAGCCACTGTGTGTTCCCTTTGATTGATGAACTCATTTTGTTTATTGCATAGCATATGACTAATGGTATTCTCGACCTTCCCTTTTTAGATTTCAACTGTGAATGAGCATCATTGAAGTCGTGAAAATACACATCTCAGCTGTAAGTCAGGACTCAAACCTAGCATTCTCTCTACCTCACGTAAGTCACGGCTTGGTGACTTATCTTCATCTTTGTTGAGTATGTAGGACTGGGGTTTTGACAATATGTTCATCTTCGTAAGTCATGGCTTTGGACTTAAGCTTTCACCTCTTTTGTCTTTGTATGAAGCTGTAACTTAGAGAAGCATTTTGGCTTCATGGGTTTGTATCAAATCGTGAGCTTCCATTCTCACAAGTCACAGCTTTGTGACTGTAACTTCAAAGTGGCTATTTGAATAAAGTCATGACTCTTTCTTGAGTTTCAGCCAGGGCTTAGAGCTGTGAGTTGTCTTTGGTAGCAACTCAACTTCCATTTGGTAAGTTCTCTTTCTTCTTAAGTTCACTGTAACATTTTAGGCACGAAGCCTTTGTTTTACATATCCCATTTTTGACGTGGGCTTCTTGTAATGTTGACAGTGTCGTGACTTAGACTCAACTTTTCCTTTGACTTGCTGCTTGTGTGAAAGGCACTAAAACCATGAGTTCTGAATCATGAACTTGGCTCTTTTGTCTTGCAATTTTCTCTCCTACTGTATACAAAGTATTTAAACTATGACTTTATCATCAAGCCTAAACTTGAATGATATTTTAACTGCATATGGATAATACTTGGCTTCTTTGTGTAGCTTTCAGCCTTTCTTTAGCTTGAAAGTAATAGTTCACTTTATTTGTCATAAGTTCATGAACTACGACCTGACTGTAGTTTCATTGTATATATGTTGAGACTGGCTTTGTTGTCGCAGCATTGTAATACATCTCTTCCTATCTACCAGTTATGACTAGTGACTTGGTAAACTCCCTCTTGGCTTTGTAACACACAAAACTATGACTGTTAGATAGGAAGTGTAACATGATGAGCTCGGTTTCAAAATCTGAATCTCATTAAGCTCTTTGCTTGACATAAATATATGGAGCTCTTCACTATTACTGACATGGATTCTTTTTGTTAGCAGAAACATAACCACAACTCAACCATCTACAATGAACAATTATGAACAAACTGTATAAAAATAGTAAGTTCTCATAACTTGATTTTTACTCACAGCTTGAACATGTGAACTATATGTAAGGAAACTCAGGTGCAAAAATAGCTTCCTATGCTAATCTCTATAGGAGAGTATTGTGCAAATTCTTATAAATCCTTACAATTTCAGATTCGTTAACTACTTTAACAAAGATATTGCAACCACATACAATGCATATAGAAAAATAGAGAATGACACAATGATATGCCCTGGGGAAAACCTTTCGGTAAAAAACCCCAGCACTCCAAAACCTGCACAATGTATTATCTTCAACACAAAGATTACAATACACTTGCAATGCAAGTTCTTTCAGGAAATGAGAGACAAAGCCAACAAGACTTAAATTTCTGTTATATCTCTCCCATAGGAGCAGCATCATATATATAGACTCCTCTGGACCCAAAAATAGGCACAACCACCAAGACCCATGTACAAAGCCACATGTACACAGTTGTTACATGCAATCCCAAGAATAGGCATCCATCCCTAGAATAGACTATGACAGCTTGTCATAGAATCTGCCAAAAATAACGGTCACAAGAGAAGTGTAAGAGAATCTATCATACCAACCTATTTTTGGCATATTCTCTTACACACACCAACCACTTCTTCTTGGGCGCCCAAATAGGCCCAAGTCATAAGATGCTCTTACACCTGTCATAGCACATTCCTTAAATAGTTCTTACACGTCATAAGAATCCATCATGATCGTTTCAGTCATGATCTCCTTACGCACAAGATGCTGACACATCAAGTGGAGTGACACATCAACATGCCAACTAGACATGTACACTCACACTTAATTACATTATTTGCAAAAAATACAATTACAAAACAAATAATAAGAATAGGAATTATCCAAGGTTGAGACACCTTATTCCTAACACTATAACCGTGAGCCTACAATGAGATTTGTTTATTTTACCATGCTACTGATGTTGGTAAACCTATTTTTTGATAGTGCATTACGACTAAGCTTGAAATTCCTTCAGTTATACTGATAATAGTCCAAGCTGGAACTGAAAAATGCGATCTAGGATCTATTAAGACATTTTTCAGTCTTAGCTTTAGACTCTTATCGAGATGATTTAAAAATCCATCAACATTCCATAATATGAGCTTTCTTCTAGTTATTTCATCAAAGTTGTGAGCTTGTGACAAAAAGGTGTGATACATTTATACAGTTTTACCATGACATCTTTCAGTCATAAGATTCACAAACTTTGGGAGCTGACTAAAAATACGACTAAAAGACATCAAGAAATAAGAGTCACTTTGCTCAACAGATAAGCACATTCCTTCATGTGAAATTTCTTTTTCTTTCAGCTCATGTTCATTTACATCTCTATTTTCAATGCTAAAATAAATGTGCACACACATCACTAGGAACATCAGATTGTAAAATACATTGTCTTTTTGCTTTGAAAATCATACCATGCACTCTGCTGATACATATTAGAATGTTTGAACTCAGTACTTTTTTCTATTTTGATCTTGAATTTGCACTTTAAATATGAGAAATGCAACAAGATAAAATGTTTGTTTATTGTTAATGAAGTTCGAGCACGGGCTCGTGATACTCACTAAAAACAAGCTGAAAACATTTCATAACTTTATGGCTCAATCTTGAAGCATTCTTTCTATAACCAGCAACAATAATGATATTAATTGAAACTGTACCTTTGAAACAACAAGGACATATTGTACCAATATTTATACAATTGCATTCTGTGACCTAAACTTTGAATATTTGCAACATTGGCACTTCCTGTAGCACTTCATCTTGAAATTTTAGCTTGATCTGCATCTTTGATAATGATTGAATGTAAAAACTAGTCAACTCTTTTTTGCAAAATAATTTTTTAAGCTCTCAAATAACATCATATTGAAATGGTTAGATTAGTGAACATAATAAACAACTTTGTCAATCAATTTTCAGACCATTATGTTCACTAATCTATCAAAACACTGCATCATGTGAAAAAGGTTTCTCAGTTTGAACATACTAAGTCCCTTTAATTTAGATACCTGGTTAATAGAAAGGACAACATACACTAGAATGAGCATAAATAGTAAAAGGTTTCATGTTTATAGAAACAAGTCCCTTTAATACTACCTTGTAGTGAGTGTTAGTGTACATTTCCTTATTGCATTTGATTTTCCAGATTGATGTGCAGATTTTGAAAACTTGATTGTTACAGTATGTTATTTATTTCTTATGCATTGCTTAGATCCAACATGATCTAACCACCTTTTCTCACTCTTATGTAGATATGAACCCTAAAGACCTAAATGCAGATGAAGACACAAATCTTGAAGACCCTAGGACCCGAGACCTAGCAGACAACCAGCTGACTCAAATCAACACAAAGGCAATGCATGGGACCCCTATTCCATACTTTAATCTTTTCTTTCAATTCTGAAAATGTACTCTACTTATTGATATGAAATATGAAACATGGAAAGACATTTGTATACTACATTCAGTTTGAATGCACAATGTAATGATCATTTATGAATTTTGAAATCTTTGGAACAATGATCAATACTTAGAGTACAATAATGACATCTAGAATGAATGCAATAATGAAATGTAAACTAACAAAACATACAAGGAAGTGTTAATTTGACAAACAAATGCAATTTTTTCCTATTTATGCTTATTGTGTTGTATGATGTAATTTTGCATAATAGTGATATGGGAAACCTTGGATGTGATCCAAGAAATCTCAGGTGAGACCCTGTTTCTGAGATGCGATTTAATTTCCTAGATGCGATCTTCTGTTGACAGAAACATGACCAAAAAAAGTTTAAAATACTAAAATATGGGGTTTGGCCCCACAGTGGATGCCAGAAATGTGTGTGTATTTTGTGGTCAATGTAATTCTGCAACACAACACTTCAATAGAACATTATCTTGTTAGTTTAAATCAAATTGAAAGTAATTGAAAACCATTAAATTAAAAAAAATCATCTTATTACTCTCTAACTAACACAAGTATGTAAGAATGAAGCGAAAAATGCTAGCCTCTAGTAGAAAGTGGACACTTTTCTCAAAGAGGGTATCACTCACCCTAACTTTCCTTCTTCTGAGATTCAAAAAAGAATGGACAAAATGGAGAGCACCATCACTGACATCCTCCAACATAGAAAGGACAACATGAAAGCGGCCAGCATCAATCTCAAGAGCCTGATTAACTTGCTGGATAATGGTCCTGAGGAGGATAGTGATCACAAGGATGACTCCCCGGAGGCAAGTGGTGGTCCCAACTCCAGAACCCATGGGAGTACCAAGAAGAAAACTCTTGTTTGAAGAAAAATGTTGATGAGCTGAAATGTGTCATTGGTCGGATGGATAATATATGGGCCAAAATGGAGAAGACTCTTGATGAAAAAGTCAGGATCATGTATTCGACTGTTTAGGCTGGATCCCGTGCTGGTTTTTGTTTCTCAGGCTGGTGTTTTTTTTGTTGTCTCTTTTGCTAGTGCCCTTATAGCCCTTCTATGGGTTGTTCATTTCTGTTGTCTCTTTTTTTTGTGTTTTATTCTTTTGATCTTCTTCTATTAGCTTTGTATAGGGTTTCATGGCCCCTTCAAAACCTGCTTTTTCCAATAATCAGAACACAAGTATGTAAGAATCTAAATTTACTCTCAGATTTAGACTCTAAAATAGTGACAATGTATGTTAGAATGAGAGAGTTAAATAAAATACAACTAAGAAACATGATTCAATTCCTTGAAATCCATTAATTCATTCACTATTAAGCATGTAAATGGAAGTGTTCTCTGATTAGCTATGAAAATATGTAGCATGTAAGTGTAAATTTAATTAACTATATGTTTTGAGATTTGAAAATTCATCTTTTATAGAACTTTAAAAATTTGGACGGTTGAGATGCATCCATGAGGAATGGTTGAGATGCCTCCAAACTTGATCCATGTGATGAGATCTCATTGGTTAAAAGTGTCTTTGTTGTCGCCTTGAGAGGTGACATGTCATTTTTTTAGTCTTTTATTCATTTATTTTAATTAATTACTCTAGCCATGCATTTCATGGGAATGATTTAATATTAATAAGGCCTAGAGATAATTAATGTGATTTTTGCTCAACTATTGATGATTAATGCTTGATTTATGAGGTTTTATTGATTTTATCAAATTTGATGAATTATGTTAATAATCAAGAATTTAATTAACACAATTAGGAGTTTATCTCGAATTAGGGAAAATAGGGCCTTAGGTTCTATTAGCCTATTTTTAGGTGATTACAGGTACTAGCCGAAATGATGGAGTAACATGTGATTCTTGGTGGTGCATTGGTGATGGTATAGTATGTTCAAGGATGAAGGTTTGGGTCCTATCTAAGTCTTAGTCAACTTTATTTGGATCACATTGAGGTTTGAGCATAATGTTTATATCTTTTATTGTATTAGCTCTTAGCCAACCTAGTGGTTGATTATTCTTTGTAATTAGTATATTTAGAGAACATTTTGTAATTGAGAATATGTATGAGAGAGAGAGAGAGACATGACAAGAAGGAATGTATGTATATGTTCTTACTTCATTGGAACTATATTGGCATAAGAGATTCTATTTGTTGGTTTAGTTGTAAAGGATTGTATGTCTGCCCCATTGTAATTGAAGATAGATCAATGAACCTAACTAAGGGCTAGATCTGAGATTGTATTATGAGTAGTGAGCCTGCAAATTAGGCTTTAAGCCTATAGTTTCAAGTACATCCTTTGTTCTCTATTTTTCTCTTAATTGGGTAGTACCTTTAATAGAGTCCATTCATCTAGTGGGGTATCATCCCCACCAGGGTCTTCCCTTAACTAGGTTTCCTTGAGAATAACTCTTTGTGTTTTGTATTTTGTGTTGTGGATATTGCATTAATATTTGTCTTTTATATCTAAGTGGATAAAGTGGAATTAAAATAATTAGGTACACATAATTGATTCACCCCCTAGTTGTGCTTTCCTCCTTTTGGGCCTAACAATTTTAGGACCTGAACTTCCATTGATTCTTTAATTTCCATCCTTGAATCATAGATATATCCCTTATCAACTAGTTGTCCAACACTCAAAAATTATTCTTTATTCCTTCAACATATAATATTTCATCAGTATTATTCACATCATCAAGAGTAATAGAGCCTCTTCCTCATTTAAAGCAGAGAGTTTTATCTCCAAATCTAACCACACCACCATCATACCTCTCCAAAGTTACAATTTTTCTTGTCACTAATCATATAATGTGAACAACCACTACTAATAATCCATTTAGCTTTCTCATCAACATGTGAAACCAAGGCTTTCTTCTCATTCAAGATAGGATCTTCTTCTTTGATAGTAATGTATCCCCATTCATCATCTATGTTAGGGTCTTTCTCTAATTCATCAGTTGTCACACCTTCCTTAGTAGCAAAGAAACACTTCTTTTGATATTTAGGAATGAACTTCTATGGCTAATGCTTAGGAACTCTCTTAGGACATCTAGATGTAAAATGACCAATCTTGTTACATGAAAAACATTTCAAGGGCAATTTTCCTTCATACTTACCATCTCATTTAGAAACTCTCCTAGAAATTAGGGCTTCAAGTTATTCAATCGTTCTTTCATCTTCTTTAATCTCTTCCCATTCCTTAGCATATCTAGATCCAATCTTAGATGAAATTTCACCAGGATCATACTTTTTCTTATCCTTAGAAATACTAGCTTTAAATGCAGACTCAATCTTAGGAAGATTATCACCAAATTTGTTCATTTCAATAGAAGACAACTTACCAACCAATGTATCTCTTGTCATAGTAGTCAGGGTCTTGATTTATTTGCAACCTTGTTTTCATAAGTAGGAGGAAAGGATCTAGGAACCTTTGAAACAATCTCATCTTCATCCAATTTCCCACCACCACATCTAATTCCAAAAAAAAATCATTTATCTTTTGAATTTAAGAAGCGATTTTATCATCCTCACTCATCGTCAAGGCTTCATATTTCCCTTTCAGGATTTGTATATTGGCTTGCTTTACACAAGCATCTCCTTCATGTAAGGTCTCCAATTTCTTCTATATTTCATGAGTGGTCTCTAATTCTATGAAATTTGTGTATTCTATATTAGACAAGGCACCTATAAAGGCTTCCTTATCTATTTTTTTGTATTCAAATTTATTCTTCTCAACATCACTAGTAGTAGAAAGATCCACGGAAGAATTATAGGAATTCTCAGTGATAGACCAACAGTCTTCTCTAATGCATCACAAATAAGTCTTCATTTGGCCTTTCCAAATTGTGCAGTTTGTTCCTTCAAATCTAGGACTATCCTTCTTAAATTATACCATCCTAGATCTCCTCAAATAATTAGGATTCCCAAAGAGGACTTAAATCTGATACCAATTATTACAATCAAGGAATCATACAACTAAGAGGGAAGGTGAATCAATTGTGTCCAAAACTAAATCCTTATGCAAATTTAAAATCTTTAATCTCAAATTTGAAAGTAAATCATGAAATCATTGATCCAAAAAACATGAGAACACATAACACCAATATTATTTGTATGGAAACCTTGTTAGGGGAAAAACCGTGGTGGGGGATCAAACACACTAGATGATGTACTTGATTAAATTAACTATACCCTATTAGGAGCATTAAAAAGGGGAATTCACATGCATTTAGGAACACTTCCTAGAGAAAACTATTCAAATAGAACTAAGGGAAATAACCATGATAATTAAAACAAAGACTACAAACTTGAATGGACAACAATCCACTATGGAAAAAAATCTATTGATTTATGAATTGACTGATAGCATCTCCAATATGCCAATATAGCTCTGATGAAGTACAAAAAATTTCGGCCTTAATCATAGATTTCGTTCATATCTCGTCACACAATCATCAATATACTATCTTCACACATACATATTTCCTCACACTTACAAATGATTACATCTTTTTATACATTTCATCAACCTTGTAAAGATAAACAAGGTTGACTCAAACTAAACACCTAATTACAAAATATTTAATCATTATAGCTCAAATTATAATGTAATCCATTGAATGTAGGATAAGACATAACAATTATCCATAAGACCATCCTCAAATGTGCAATAGCTCCATAAATCACACCACGATCCATCACAACACATTACACCATCCATGTTAGCCAAGATCAATAAGAACACCAACATGCCACAAGAAAATTATCCAAATTGATCACATCAATGAATGTGATCTAGAAAAATGAATGAAACATGATAATAAGACATAAACAAGAAACATTGAATATCTCAAAAACACTAGCAACACCTCTAACTCATAATTCATAATCATCTCTACAATGTATTCCAAGAACAATAAATAGTAAGCACTGCCACTCCATAAACATAGCTTGTGATCCTCAAATCAATGAACCAATCATGTCAAGGACACCAATCCAAGTTGTAAACATTCCATAATCTTCACATCTTGAAACACTTTTATACTGATCTACACTGATCTAAATATTGTCACATTGTCTCTTCCTGAACATCCAAAATACTAGTCTTTGATAAATCAACCATAACTAACTCAAATATTACTATGAACCTCTATAACTTGACATAGATCAAGTACAGTAACACTTAAACATATTTTTAGCTTCACATAATTATATCTTCATTATAGTAGCCTTACCAATCTAATTATTTCACTAAACATTCCCGCAACATTGTCACAACAAAGAAATATGCTAGCATCAATGATACCATATCTCTCAAATATGTGATAGTGATCTCTAAAGAACATATTGGCATAATATCCCAAAAATTAGTACAAAGAAAATTAAGATGATGTGACAAATGGATTGGTTTATTTGAAGGAGATACAAGAATAACACCAGCATCAGAGCTAGTTCTATATTTAGATCCATCAAAGTATAATTCCCATGTATAATCAATGTCATAGGCAAGACAAATTGGTCAGGGAAAGTTATAGGATTAAAAGTTGTAGTTGGTGAAGGGGATTCAACAAAATGATTATTCAAAGCTTTCCCTTTAATTTCTTTTTGAAATATAAACTTTAAATCAAATTCACTTAGCATCATAAACCATTTAGCCAAGTGTTATGAAAGATCAATTTTAGAGAAAAGATGTTTTAAAGGATCAAATTTTTTGATGACACTGATTTTGGCATTAAGAAGATAATGTATGAGTTTCTAAGAAGCAAAAATTAGAGAAAGACAATATTTTTTTATTGGAGTGTATCAAGTTTTATAATCTACCAAAGTATGACTATAAAACACCAATTGTTCTTTTCCATTTTGATCATGTTGAGCTAAGACAATGGCCAGAGAATTAGGAGAAGTAAAATTATATATGAAGAATGGTTAAGCGGGTTGTAAGATAAGAGGATTAGAAAGGTACTATTTAAATTGTTCAAGTGTATTTTGACAATCATTGTTCCATGAGAAAGTGGTATCTTTCTTTAGGAAGTGAAGGGAATTGTATGATCTACCAAACGTGATATAAACCATCTAATATCTTGTATTTTACCTTGTAAACTATAGAGTTGTGATATATTTTAGGGAGGTGGCATATTGACAATGACATCGATATTTTTAGTATCCATTCCAATACATCTATTTAAAATAATGAAACCAATGGGTTTTCCACTATCTAAACCAAAAGCACATTTTCGAGGTTTTAACACATGTAGTTTTTATGAATTCGTTCAAATATTTTTCTAAGAATAGTAACATGATCCCTACAAGTAATGGACTTAGTGATAATATCATCAACATAATATTAGAATCTTATGGATATAATCTTGAAAGGTAAGCCTCATAGCATGTTGATTGGTAGAAGCTACATTTTTCAATCTAAAGGGTATGAGAACACAACAAAAGATTCCACATGGAGTGATAAACACAATTTTGTATTGATCTTGAGAGGGGATAAATATTTGAATATAGCTAGAAAAAACCATCCATAAAGGATAATAAAGTATGTCCCACTGTGGAATCCACAATCATATCAATGTCACTTTACACTTTCTTATGGCATTGTATGGGACCTCTTTTAGAATACTTATACTTATATTGATATCCTATTATAATTTACTCAATCATGTATGTGTTAATTCTTATATTATGTCTTTGTTTTACTTTTTTGAACATCTATGACATCTTGTGATGTTTGGACTAGTGCAATAAACCTTCACACCCCTTTATTTCTTCCCCAATTATTTATATCACATCACACTTATGTATTTTTCCTAATTTCATATTGACTTATTTAGCAACTCTTAAAGTGGTATCCTTTATAACATTACAATAAATCTCAACTAATATTGCAAGATATAGGAGTTTTTCATACTCAAATTCACACTCTCTACAACCCTATAGTAATATTGAATTTGCACATAATGTGTAATTGGTAGATGTAGCTTTATTGGCTATGATATTTTAGGACAATTTAGAAGTTGGATTATGTTCCTATAAATTCTTGGAGGGTTACCATGAACATGAATCATAATCACCTTTAATTTCTTGTATTTTACTCCCTTGTAGGATTAAGTTGTAGAAGTTGGATAATCCTCTCTCACTCATTGCATCATACGTCCATTGCTCATTGTTTTTCAATGTATGATGGAGAAAGGAATCCAATTACGCATACACAATAAGTTAATGCCACATGTATTGAGATCAAATATGATAACCATATTATTACAAAAAATCCCCTTGGACTCAAGGTCCATGCACTTAGTGCTTTTCATTAGTTACCTCATAACTCTATCCCAACTTTTGATGAACTTGGTTAAGTATTCATAAGCCCTTCCAAACTTACAAATTCATTTACATGTTTTAATTTTATATAATAATTTTGAATTGTAAAAAGTGTCCAATGAAACTTATCAAATGATTTTTTAGTATAGTTTCAAAATAGCTTATCTTAAATGCACTATCACATATTTGTTTTTAAATTCAAAAGTTACTTATGAAAAACTTATTAATGTCGATTTAGATAAATTACAAAAAAACTTTAAACTTATGTGGTAGTTGGAGAGATTAAAAGATAAGTTAGAAAAAGGTTTACAATTCCCCAGGCTATCTATACCTAGGAATAAAATGCCCCAAGAATTCTATACCCTATAGAGTAGCTTCAGATTGAGACTACAGATTGATATTGTTTTCTGGTTTCTATTTTTAGTCACTGCGGGTTGTTGTATGTCTTTTGTTAGTCTTTATTTGTTGTAACTTGTCATATTTTCTTAACTGGCCTTTTATCTTTCATTACCCTATCATTTCCTCTCAAATCCAACTTACCTGATTTCATTAAGTGAAATATCATTGAATCATTTAGTTGTTAATTCCCACTTGAGCCTATTGAGTCATCTCCCTTCCGATTGTGCTGTTATGGAAAAGAGGATAATTCCCCTTGTATTGCATTCAATCCTTTCTTTATTGTAAAATTATGCATTCTATTCATGATCTATCTCCTCACATAACATTAAGCAAAGATGAACACATGCCTACTTCTTTCTAACCTACCAAGGTGAATAGGAATAATGATGAAATGGTTAACAATTACCTTATAGAAATTAATCCTCCTACAATCCATCCATGCATAAAAGTTTTTAATAAATCTCATGATGAAAGCCTTCCACCTTCCAAATTAAAGACATATTATGAAGTTGGCTATAACATAATTTCTAAGCAATACTATAGTGGACAAAATCTTGGTAAGATATAACAAGGAATAAAACTCCTTTAAATACCCTCGTCTCTCACAAAGCATTGGAGAAGGCCTAGGATTTTAAACTCAAGAAAATATTATCCACAATCCTTTCCAATCTGACTCAATCACTCATTTCTTACTTACACAAAGAGGAAAACATAATAAAAATACAATAGCCTCTCCTTCTTACTCATATCATTAATTCCAAATACAAATATAGTAACTTAGATAGTGGTACTATAAATGTAGTTCCTTAGGACCCTCTTTGCCTATTATGTTTCTTCACACTATGTAACCTTAGTAGCTTACCTTGTTAGAGGATCTTTGTTTGGCATAGTGTTATGGTTTCATATAAAATCTTACATTGTGAGCAACATAATAATTTTTTTTCTTGTCTCCATGCTTCAAGAGAAAGGGTTATCTCATCAATCCCCTATCCAATCTAAGGATCCACTTTCCCTTTATTGGGTAGCATTTATTTATCATATGATTCCTTTCTTGCATTCAATTGTTTGTTTTGGTAAGGTATTCTCTCTTTTCCAAGAGGTGTATATATGTTATTGCAACCTCTTCCTTGCTTGAAAGTCTATTTTACTTCATTTTGTGTTCCCTTGCATGTGGTTATATCAGTTAATATCGTAGGGTTTGGGGTCTTTTTCCCTTGAACTTGGTGATGCCTTGTCTCTTTTCAATCTCGTACATGACTCTCTATCTCTGTTTCTCTCTCACTTTATCAAGAGTATGTGTGTAATCTCATTGTCTTGCTAAAGAGGGGGCTAAGTTTAGCATTTTAAATTGTATCCCAATACATTTTCTTACTTAACTAAGCTATATAGTGCCTCTCGTACCTAATCTCATTATGCTAGTTCAATTTTGATAAAAAAAAATATGACTTCCTCTTCATTCTAGGCCTTTGGTCCTAATTTTGGCCATTACTAAAAGGAAACAAATGTCCAAGCTATATGGTTCCCAAGGGTGAGATTCTTGAGACATCTAGATCTCTGCATTTAGTGTCCAAATTCAAAATGTACAATGGTTAACTTGTGGGAGCAAGAAATTAAATCCCCATGTCAACTTGCTCCAAAATTTACACCCAAAAATCCCTATATCTTCTCTGTTATAATTCAATAAAATGAAGTACATATTTATAGGATTCACAAATCCTAATTTGGAGAAATAAATCCCCTAATTAAATGAGTTATTTTTAACAAATCAATATACAAAAAAACAAACCTATAACAAACAAATTTTTATCCTCGCAACCATCACACAACTCCTCAAAATTCCTTAATTAATAAAATAATCATTGGAAAATAAATGAACCTACAAAATGATTAATTACTAGCCATACAAACTTTCAAAAATGTGCATGGTAACCCTTCATTGGAAAATTATCATTAATTTATTAAGAAAATGAAGTCTTTTCACGCTAAAAATTTGCACAGTGAAAGTCCCCACCTTCATCTAAAAAGTTACATGTTCATTATTTTTTTCCTAATAATAATGACATGTTTCATTTTATGTTAATGCCATCGAGAGATCCATTACAAATATGAAATGGTACTTTCCAATCAACAACACACATCCAATCTTCTATCTTTTATCTATCTTTTATCTTGGGCTTCATAATTTTTCATCCCCATCCTCTCTAAATATTTTTCAATGTTCAATAATCTCCAACTAGTGTAGCTCACCTCCTTTAGATAGTGGTTCTTTTCCTTGAATCTTCTTATTCATTTTAATTTCTCTATGATTTGGCATTCCAACAAACTTAACTCCCCTTCAAGAATTAATTTTTTTTAACTCTTCATTCTTTTGCAAACTCTAGGCACTAGAGATAGTGCCAAACCAAAAATAGGGGTGTTGAATTTGAAAATGAGACCAAAACAACACTAAATGAACCACTCCCAAGCTTAGGTGTTGGAATTTCAATCCATCCATTTTGAAGATAAAACTTTACATTATTGTATTATAAAATCCATTATCCTTAGAATATCAATGTCATTTGATAGCCAAAGTTAAAAAATTAATTTTATAATCAATTGAATGTGTTCAATAAATAAAAATAAAAAATAAAAAATAAAAACAAAAGATTATTTTTTATGATGCAAGATTGCCAATAAGCCCAGATGCTCCTACATCAAGCACCCTCAATAAGAAGAAATGTTTCATGAGCTAGAGATTCACGAACATTTAAGAATATTGTTCTTCCTTTTGATCCATCTTTCTTCCTTATTATCTAGATTTTTCTTCTTCACTCTTCTCTGAATTCTTCTTTTTCTTATCTCCTTTCATTTTCTCTCTCTTTCCCCTTCTCATAAAATTTATATTATTATAATTTTAACTCCACCAAGGTTCATATTCCCACTCTATTTCATCATCTTCAACTTGTTCATATATATAAACATTAACAAATGCATAAAAAATAAGGAATTCTATTTTATTTTCCATACTTGTTCCTTTTTCACTCTCCTCCTTCAGTATTGTTACAAAATTATTTTCATATTTCTCACATTTTCCCATCTTAACCCTATTATTTACATATAAATGAAGTTTATCAAAGAATTCACAAAAAAAAAAGATTTTACCTCATCATTCACTAAAGTGACTTTTACTGCACCCAATGTCAATGCAAGCCACACTCTCTCAACCACTCCAATTTGTATTAGTAATTTATGTTCTTTTCTTTTCTCTTTTCCCTTCACTCTTCTCATTCATCATCCTCTCTATGTACTCTTTTTCATATTATTGTCCCAAGTTTTTTAATATGTCCATGTCCTCCATAAGACCAAAAATTTCTACAACATTATTGTTCTTCATCTTTGTAACTTCACTATGTTGGTTAACAGTTTGTCCTCCCTTTAGATTTATAATCTTTGACTCTTCTTAACACCCAAGGTGAGAGAACAAGAGGATGTTCACCAACAAATGGGTCAGTGTAAGTCATCTATCACTGCCCTCTGAATTGACAGGTACAACTCCCTGATTGTGTTTGATATTCAATGAATATGTTTTTATCTATTATCAGATTATTCCTTATGAGTTTTAACCAAATTGTTTGTAGGCACAAACAATTCAGGCAGGGATAAGAGTGGATAACCTATAATCCCCAATGGAATGTTGATCACAAATTATCATAAAGACTATCTTCTAACTAAACCTATCTATTCTAAGAATGCATATCCTACTAATGAGAATAGAAGCAGAATCATATATAGACAGCAAATAGAATCGCTTATACTGCAACTACTAATCATGAAATGGAATTCAAGAAAGAATCACAGCTCCATACATAATTGTACTTTCTATTCAGATGCATCTAAATAACAGGGTGAATAGGAGAAGAATCATACATGAAAGGCAAATGGAATTACTTTAACTGCAATTACTGACATGAAATAGAATCCAGCAAGCAATTACAACTTCACATGCAATTGTTCTGTCTATTCACATGCAAATGAAAACTACTGGTACAACAAACATGAAAATAGCTAAGTAACTGGAATCACCCTTGCTACAATTGCAAGTTTACTGACCTTCTCATTCACTTTTTTAGCAGTATATATAGAGTTTACAAAATACAACTTTTATGGAAATATGAAGTGTTTCAGCTTCCAGAATCTGGAAAGACTGGAGATCACTTTCGAAACTACAATTCAAAGAGCCAAAAGACTATGTCTTTTCATCTATCCTGCCTTCGAGAAGGTGAAATGAATAGGCTTTCACTAATCAACACGAGCTTGAAGATGTGGCATGACATCATTATGTGTGAAACAAAGTTTTTGCATGCCGAATACTTTTAAAATTATAATATTTTAATTGCTTTTTATTTGTGCGCTGGACACGCGTCACAATCCCGCTTTGCCGCAACCAATCTCCCACACCATATCGACAAAGCGGGGATCGTCGATCTTCCTTTAGAATGTCGCACGATATAAACACCTTTGGACCCACCGCTCCATGTGGAAGGATCCCGCTAAGTCGTAATGAATCTTCCACAGCTTAGCGACAAAGCGGGAACCACCGATTTGGAATCTCGATCCTCATATTGATATTGAATACTTTAATAATAAATGATGCTCCCTTTTAACCCAAGGTCGATGACAATACTCTCTCTCGGGCCCACCACTCCACATGTCTTCATCTCGCATGATCGCATAGCATGTTTTAAACTCTTGCGATCATGCGACCGCTCTACCTTGGAGGATCTCCGATACCATAGCGGGATGGCGGGAGCCGTCGATTTGAAGCATAAGAATGCACTTTGATGAAGGGGTCCACATGTACACGTGGCAAGATCCCGCTTCACCGCAAAGGATCTTCCACACCATAGCAACAAAGCGGCACCCGTTGATGTAGTATCACAAATAAACTCTTTCCAAACCCACCAAGCTACGTGTCTTCATCCCGCCAAGCATCTTTGATGACTTACATTGTCGCATGATCGCATGGTATTATTTTAATTCATGCGATCATGTGACCGCCCTATGATTGGCTCATGTGGATCTAGCATATTTTTTATTTAACCTTTCCTGTCTTTCCATTGACTTTCCTTATCTGCACGGGCTTCCATTGTCGCATGATCTCATGGTGTTTTTTAATCTCTTGCGATCATGCGACCGCTCTGTCATTCATAACATGGAAAGCACCAACTTTATCAACTATGGAAAATGCATTGGATAGATGTGCATTCTGCTCTACAACACCACATCCGATTGCAATAATCATCCATATGTTTATCACTGTGATGGAAATCAATCACATCTTTAGGTAATTATAATTTGTCATTGAGTCGTTCATGACTACACACATTGTTCCTCGATTCCATTATAATTCAACATAGACTCATTGCCATTTTCTTCGATTGCTGAAATTAGTGGATTCATTCAATTGACCGAACTGGTCAATCAAACTGTAAATAATGAATTTCAATGGTTATAATCAATGGATCCACCCAACTACATTAGAGATTGATCAAAAGAGAGGATTGAGTTCCCTTTTCATTATAACCAGATTGAACCTTGCTCAAAGACTTCAAATGATCTTAAATATAATCCACTTCATGACTGTCCAAGTTATGCTTCTGAGAGTTGAATCAAAGTAGTAGATATCATGTTGACACATGTTTGATGTTAGGATCAACAATGCGTTCTTCCCAAGTAAACACCCTTTATATCTTGGGCCTGTGGATAATACTATTATGTGAGATGCAACTGAGATGACATCCATAACTTTAATTTCCCATTCTTTAATCTTTTAGGACAATATCTTGAGATCCTCTTAACACTATCCTATGGAGTAAAATCTGAACATTTCAATGCTGGCCCTGTTAATGTATCACCCATATGAAGAATCTTCTCTGGTTCTTTTGAATATCTGAAACTTATGACTCCCAAACATCATTCCATCTGCTGAAAAAGATCATCAATAGGAGCACCAAGTCTTTGCCAGGTTAGGATCTACAACCTACCCAGAATGAAGATATTTTAACACAACCCACCCGACTTGAAGCAAGGAGCAATTGCAGGGATATCCGACAAAGACCTCCTATCCTAGAGAGAAGCTAGACCTAGACACTAACAAAACAGACCTGACTTGACTCTGACATTGTCAAAAAAATGGGTGACTGAAAGTCAGGCAACACACTATTACCTTCATGAACAATACTACTCTTTTAATTCATCTCCACATCCACACACTCTAGTTGTTACCCAACACACACTTTAGTAGTGCATGAACATCCACACACTCTAGTTGTTACCCAACACACACTTTAGTAGTGCATGAACATCCACACACTTCATCCAATCGACATATATTCCAATACAAGACACATTCATTCAGAATCGTAAACATAGACAATAAGCTAGCTCATTAAAATAATTTTGTCAACCTTAACTTTCTTTCTTCTTGAGCTCCACCTCTAAAACTTTAGTAGATTTTGTTTGTACATAACCTTAATTATCTTCCAAAATACAAGCCAAGAATAATCACTATGATAGAATGTGACACAAAATGACTCGCTAATGTTTATACAATTTCTAGTCGAGAGACCTTGGAAACATTACACAAACACTTCTAGACCACCTTAAGCAACTAGAATAAATGTATGATGATATTATTGACATATTATAAAACAATAATTACTACAGCTTCCAAACATTATAAATAGAGGGGAACATATTGATAATTCACATATAACTACATGACTGCTTACATCTGGTGATTTGCACATAATGTTAAAAGTACTTAAAATTCCAACAACCTTCCACATACCTTGACATTAGTAACTACACTAATTATTCCTTTAACATTAATGACAACACAATGGTCGATAATAGTTGCATTAACTAGGGTTTTCAATAATGAGAGATAGTTTCAAGACCTTTATTGCTCTAATAGAATTTTAATTGATTTTATTAGTAAATAAAATAGATCCAAAGTGATTCAAAATTGAGCAATTGTGCGATACAAATCAAAGATCAACTATCAAGAATTCCAAAATAATTGATTTGAGCTTTCTCTTGCATAGAAGAGGAGGGATATAATCAGTAAAATACAACCATTATTGCATAACACAGAGCTTATGTGGTTGTTTTTGCTTAAGGATAAGGTTTTTCCAAGGAGACAAACAAAATATTATTATTTGGACAACATTACCAAAAAAATTGGTTCTTTTTTTTGATAAGTGATGATATATTTTTATTAATTATATAAAAAGAGTCCATACATAAAAATTATAAAGCAACACGATTCTATATTGTCCCTTACCAACTACCCAAACTAAAACCAAATCATTTGATCCAAACACCATCTACTAAAGACTATCCTAAAAACTACACTAAAGATGCCCTTTCATTAACAAAATTGGGTATACACAATAATAGACACTATGCATAATTCATTAAAATAACAAAAATCATGTCCATACTAGATCACAATATCATATTTTCCTGACCTTTCGCTTAGAGCCAAAAGCCTTGGAGTCTTTAGGTATAAACTCCATGCCTTTGGTATCCAACTTTGTCTTTTTGGCCTCTTGAAGCTCACATTCTTTTTTCTTCTTCTCTATTTCTAACTGTAGAAAATGATCTTTCAAAATTTCCCATCCATTCCTTGCCTTGTTCTTCCTCTTTTCTTTGTTGGTCATTGCACTCCAAACAAGGAACAATTTGAAATTCTTCATAGTGCCTTCTGCCTCCTACCAATTCCCATCATCTACTTTGAAACTAATCCTAGGTTCTATCATAACAAGCATAGGGATCATGCCTCACGTCCACTCCATCTTCACACATGAATACATCCTCTTTGGTTCCTTATTCTAGTACCCATGCAAACACTACCATTGCAATATCAATGTTTGATTGATAGTGATGGTCTATCAGCATGAACTCCTCCCCAAGAAATAAATCCATAATTTGCCAAAACTAAGGGTTTTCAATCTAAAATGTCCCCTTCATCCTATTCCTAGTAACCTCCCTCATGAATGTTTGTTGTTGTTTGACCATTTGAAGAGATAGATTTACCTCCATCTCTTTGTCCTAATACTAAACTTCAAGCTATGAAAAACACCCAAATATAATTCAATTCCACTAAATACCTTTTGGATTATACTTGTCTCTCCACCACCTTCACACGAGTCATTCAATGGCTTAATCTAGATTCTTCTATTTGGTGAGAACCAAGGTACTTAGAGCCTTCTCCATGATGATCTTAGAGTGTCTAGAATTAATTACTATCCATTCCATGTAATGATAGCACCACATATGTGGTCCCCTTTGCTTAATAATAATTCCAACGTACTAACACATCATTGATTCCATCATTTGGCTATAAACGACTAGTGGGAAAAGAGAGAATACAAAGAATAAGAATTTTAAAATGTAAACTTCTCCAAGTTCATCTAAAATGATATAGGGTTGTATCTAAGCTTTAACTAATGCTTTGTTTCCATGGTCTAATCATCTTTCAACATTTGATATTGCTTTACAACTATTGGACAAGGTCCAAATCCTACTCAGTAATTTTTTGAAAGTCGTCTATCATTTCCTCCATTTTCTTGATATTTGAATGTTACTCCTACTTTAGACATAACATCTACTACTTTGTTCCCTTCTCTCTTGACATGGGTTATTTTAAAGTCTTCAAAGGTTCCTAATAAAGAATTGACCCTTCTGATGTGCTTTTCCAGATACCACACTCTTGATTCCCCTTTGATTATGGCATTGACAATGATCAACGAATCCCCTTCCAAATGTAATTTATCGATATTGAAGGATTAGCCACCTTGATTGTTGTGAGGGCAACCTGCACTTTTGCCTTATTATTAGTCCCTTCCACCAAGATCTTTTCCCAATCACATGAATGGTACCTGACCAATCTTGTACCACAAACCTAGCTCCTGAGGGCCCCAAACCACCCTTCAAAGCTCCATCAAATTTTATTTTTATCCATCCTTTGTCTGCAGGCTCTTAGCTCACCTTTGCAACCTCCCGAGTACTTGGATTAACCAAATTTTGCCCTTTAACAAACCAACATTTTTAGTTCTTATACGAAGCAAAAAAAGGAAAAATAAAATTAGTCCAATTCTTATCTTCAATATTTTTACTATTTTCAATAAAATTTCCTACAACACTGGTTTTTTCTAAAACTTATAGTGTCAATTTCTCATACATTGTAATAAATATTATTTAATTTTTCCATATGTATTTCATTTCATCCAATTTTGGGTAAGGATAGTATTAATTTGATTTGGTTTTATTGTTGACTTTTATACCATTCAATTTCATTTATGATATGGAGCATAATCTTTGGATTCAACTTTGGCTACACATAATTGATATTAATTGAAGTATTTAATGTTTACATTGATTCGTTGAAGTCTAGAAAATTGTAATAACTAATCATATATATATATTTTTAATATTCAAAATAATAGAAATAAGAAAAACTAATCAAAATAAATGATCAGAGTTTGACAAGCTAAATTATATAACTTCACATATTATAAATTATATTATCTATTTAGACAAATGTAGTAATATTGCAATACTAGTGTTCTTTCCACTAACCTAAATAATTTAGTAGTAAGTGAGTAAGGAGAAGATAAAGAAAATGAGAAAGTTCATTATCAAATTGGATAATAAGATCATTGGTCCCAAACAATAGTTTGTTGTCTTGTAGATCATCTTTGATTTAGTAGAATATAGAATTTTCAATTTTTTGCAACATACATATTAATACAATAGAAATTCTCTTCCCACTAATATAAATAATTCAACATTTTTTACACCACTTATTCAATGAAGAGAAGGTGAAGAAAACAAAAAAAATCACAATCATATTAAATAACAAAAATCAATAATCTACTAAACCAAAACAAAGAGATTCTCTTGCCATACATTTTTGATATGTTTTCAATAACAAATTTTGAAAAGAACTTCAAATGAATGAGACCCACAACATAGGACACACTCCATAATAGGGTGCTAAAATCTTAAACAATTTGTAACTTCTTCTTTATATCTGCCATTTAGTAGTGAATTTTGATCACGAGGTTTGTTGTTTTGTCTAGTTGTGTTGTTTCAAATAGAATATTTAAATTGTATGCTTTTAAAATATCCATATAGCAGAACATATGTCGTTGTATGCTGGACAATCCATGATAAAAAGTGGCTATGTCTCTACCACTTCTATGTTATTGCTCCCATGTTCCTAAATAAACATATTCTCTTTTCCCATTCTTCTTCGTGACATTGGTGTTAAGCAAGGATGTTTGTTATCCCCAACCTTGTTTGGGTTATACATTGATAAATTAGAAACTTGGTTAAGCAATACAGATGGGGAAGATGTACATCTGGCAGGATATGTGGTGAAACTTCTTTTGTACGCGGATGACCTTATCTTAATTTAAAAAATGACTCAAGGTTTGAGAGATCACTTAAGGGCCTTAGAGTGCTTTTGCCAGGAGGTTGTGATGCAGGTGAACATTACCAAAACCAAAATCATGATTTTCTCTTTAAGGAGAAAAGAAAAGCCCAATACCTTCATTTTTGAAGGCAGCCCGCTTGAAATTGTGAAGGAATAAAAGTATCTTGGGATTGATTTTCACTATAAACTCAGCTGGGAAACATGTAGAGCGAAAAGGCTGCAGGGGGGCTGGAAAGCCTTGTATTTACTCCAGAACAGATGTAGAATGACTGAGCTCTGGGACTGGAAGACTAGGAAGACTCTTTTCAGTTTGTTGGTCATGCCGGTGGTTCTCTATGGCTGTGAAGTGTGGGGTGGCAGCCTATCAAACAACATATGGAGGCAGCTAGAAAGAATTCAGAAACACCTAATTACAAGCAATCTCAAAGTTAAGACCTCTATTCCTTACGATATCCTTTTAGCGGAGGCTGGGGCTTTTTCGTTGGAAGCGTCAGTGATAACTCAGTTACTTAGCTACTTAAAGAAGGTTGATAATATGCAAGACCAACGGTGGTTGAAATTTGTGAAGGATGAGGATCTTACCCGTAGAAAGAAAACATGGATGAAACAAAATAATAAGTGGTTGGATAAATGGAATATTATGCTACATGAGTGTCCTAATACAAATGTGGACATAAAAAAGTTTGTCATAGAAAAGTTTCAAAATGTCATGTGGACTAATAACATTGGCCGTAAAAAGACTTACTACATGCATGTGTTCAACTCAACCGGGGAACATGGAGACAAAACATATCTAGGAGCTGCTATTAAAGGGAAAGCAAGGCTGTTAATGATGTAATTGAGAACGGGATCACATCATCTCATGTGTGAGACGGGTAGATGGAAGAGGCCCAAAGAGGCTTAGGAGGAGAGAACTTGCATGTTTTGTGAGATGGGCACAATTGAGACTGAATGACACTTTCTCATGGAATGCATTGCCTATGATGATATTCGTGCTAATTATGAAGCCATTCTGAAAGTGGACAACATGAACAATTTATTTGAAGAGGATAAGGTAAACCAAACGACGGGTTTGCTGGTCAAGATTCATAAAAGAAGATCGGAGCTGGAAAGGATTATGGAAATTGTTTAGAGGTGTGGGTTCCTCTGGTCCTTTAGGCTGTTTGGTCTTATGGACGTCATTAAAATCATTCATTCATTCATTCTTGAGATATCATCCATCTCTCTATTTCACACCTGAAATGATGAGAACTAGTTGTCAATTAAACTATTAGCATTTATGCTCTTCATTTAATATTTGCTCTTATGTATACATTTTTCAAATAGTCTCTTGTAGAATTAAGTTCTTTGAAAATGTATTATCTGTTTTGAAGAACAAATTTTGGTTTTTTTTTAAATGTGAAATTTTTGTCTCTATATCACTAAAATTCTTTGGTTTTTTTTTTAATGTGAAATTTTTGTCTCTATATCACTAAAATTCCATTCATTCCATTTCTCGTGAAAGAGACGCTACTCGAGGCTTTTTAAAATTTGAATGATACGCATCTTCAAGCCACCGAATACCATTGTCGGCAAAATCTCCTGCAATTCAACCATAGAAGAACTAGCAGCTCTCGGAAGGCCGAAATGACAGATTCAACGGTGAATTTCAGCATGCTGCGCGAGATGCTGGAGGCAATCGCGCGAAGCAAAAAAGGTACGATGAAACGAAAGCATGTGCGGACGTTCCTGGACCATGTTTACAAGGGCGGTGAGTATTTCAGTGCAATTCGGCTTATTTTGCCTCAGTTGGACAGAGAGCGGGGCGCATATAAGCTCAAGGAAGCTCAACTTGCCAAATGTTTGACGGAGGCTCTCGGCCTCTCCAAGGACTCTCCCGACGCCCACAAGCTCATTAATTGGCGGAAAGGCGGAGCCAAAGCTGGTGCCAACGCCGGCAATTTTCCCATGGTCGCAGCCGAGGTATGTATCATTAGGGAAAGCTTTAAAGAACGCACTTTTTTCTTCCTGGAGAGAACGGAAGGCGAATGTTTGCTCTTTGGATACTTTAATATTGTCAATTGAGTTACATAGCCATCAAAACCTCTGGGTGACTTTGACGTTATAGATCTTCCAGTCATGGGAGTCCAGGAAATTTTTAACTTTGGAGATAATTTTTTAACAAAACCGTTGTAATTTTAATATATTTCTATTTTGAAGAATCTGACAAGTTTATGTACATATTATAGGAAAGTTTGGGGAATACTATCTGTAAATTTTTACTACTTAATGTATTTAGTTTTTAAGAAATTTGTTCCAATTGACAAAAAATAGGCCATAAGAAATTCTTCAAGGTATATTTACCCGAATTGCTTAATTCTTGTGTTATTAGAGTTCTGAATGAGAGGCCCTTTTTAATTCACAAGTATGACATAATCTCTTCAATTAAGAAGAGAGCCATACGTTTTGGGTTTCATGTTTCGTGTGGTCCAGCAGCCTTACTCCTCGAAAGTGATAATCTCAGCAAAGACATAATTATAACATTATTATGTTCTCTGTTCCATTCTTTCTTGTATTGCTTTAATATCAGCTTCGGTTTTGAGAGCGGAAGTAGTTAAATTTGTTTTTTCTTTCACCACTGGGATTAAAACTTGGACCCTTTACAATGGCCAAAACTGGACTATACACATGAAAAAATAGGCCAGTTTTTGTATGGCTTGCAAATACTCTTGAGTCAACATGAGAGGTGAGTTACTCACCCAAAAACTCCCCAACTTTTTTTTTATAATATTAAAGATAGTTTAAAGAGCTGAATAGCATCAAAGCATATCGGGCTGTGTCTGACTGAGGACTATAGAGCTAAACTAGTACTTGACCTGCCACTGATCATCTCTACATAATTACATGGTCATCAACATCAAAAAGAGGAGATCGACTGTTTATACAACTGAGAGATTAAGCAAAATAAGTAAACATGTTCTGCTGCAACATCAGGGGTCCCAAGGCCCAACAATATTATTGCTACAGTCATCCTGTTCTGTCTCATCAGCACCTAGAGGAGGATCAACTGCTTGTGGAGTTTCTGCTGCTGCATCCCAGCTGGGTGCATCGGGTCCATGGGTCCTCATAATCTCCTCATTCTCTTTATCAACATTTATGCCTTTGTCTTTAATCAGCTGCCTGAGAGTCTCCAATTCTTTTTGGTCCAACATATCACTGTAGGTATTGAAGTAATGGGCTGACCGGATGTCGGCTTTGTAAATAGTCCCGGCACCTTCTTGAACTAAGATCATAAATCTGCTCTTGGGAAATTCTAGGACAGCAGAAACCTGGGACTTAATGTGTGAGTTTCATATTGAACTCAGTAAGTGACCTCATCTTACCTTGAAAAACTTCATCATTTCTTCTTTTCCAGTGGAGCCAAAGAACTTCAGCTGTAAGGACAGACCAGAATTTATTAAGCTTAGCATCAAATTCATCAACAAATCCAGCAAGAACTTCAATCCAGGTAAGACCTGGTCTAGTATTCTAAGTAATGGGAGAACCAAAAAACAATGATCAAACAAGAGAAGCAAATTTGCAAGAAAGAAAATATGTTCAACAGTCTCAGGCACATGACATAAAGGACAGCGGAGAGGGATAATACCCACAGAGGATAAAACTGGGCCGACAGCAATTTTCTTAAGCAACACAAGCCATCTAAAGCAGCATATTTTTGGTTCAGTGGGTTGGTGCCAATGGAAGTCGAGGATAAAGTGCCTTTGGAGTCTGGCTATTCAAGGCCCCATAACTTTTTTTAAGCAATTAAGAATTAATGAATTATCTTTCAGCATATTATAAATCTGTTTGGTGGATGCATCTATGAGAGCTGTACCATCTTGCCACTTCAACTATTTAAGAAATTCAACAGTGTCTATCAGCTTGCCTAGGAAGTATATATACCAACAGCCTTGACAATCAAGGTGTAAGTTTTTTTCTGAGAAGATGGAATGCCAAATTTGCTTTGAATCTCCTCCCAAGTCTCTATCCTATTGCCAATCAATAAGTCTATTATGAGGGAGATACCCCTGTCATTCCGCTGTTTAGCTGAACAACTTTGTGTGCGAGCTAATGGTTTATTATTAAGTTGAATGCCCTACCAGATAGACCTGTCAGAGACTGAAATGCAAGGAGGACTGCCAACAGCACTTCTGGAACAGAGTAACTCCCTAACCTGAGTCCATTCTCTCCATAAGGAAGTAAACACATTGGAACCAGACATTTTCTTTTCAAAGTCTCCCATAATGATGTCACAGATTGATATGTTTTTCCAATACTTACCTTTTTTAACGGAGGATCTGCAAATGTTATTTCTAATAAGCACCTTCCATGGCTCATCACCTTGAAGGGCTTTGAAGATCCATTTGGAGGCGAGGGCTATGCCATGCTATTTGAGGTCTTTTAGCCTCAATCCCCCCAATTTCCACAACACCATTCCCATTTGATAGAATGCCTTTTTTTTGAGCCACTACCATTAGACCATAAAACATCTCTTAATATTCTATCAAGTTTTTCAATCTGATAGTTAGAAAATAACCAAGCTGATGAAAAACAAATAGTGTGTCGTGTAATGCCCCGCTAGGGAACCCAAATTCCTATGCAGTCAAATTCAGAATGCGGAGGAGAAAGAGAAATGCATAGAGAAGACATCCAGACAGGCACACAACTAGGCACAATGAAGACAGATCTATTTTGAAATTCACAAAGCATAATCATAAGGAAATTCAGATCCTACCTCAATCACTGAAAAAAACATTCAAACGAAGACCAGATTTGAAGCCAAAATCCTAAAACCTCCAAGTTTCCCAAAATCGAATCCTCAACCAAATTCTCTCAACCTGCCTGCCCAATTTTCCTCCAAAACCTGTGTCCTCCAAAATATGGCCAAATCTCCTACATGTAGGAATTCCCATTCCACACGCTAGGGTTTGGAACTCAACTCTCCAAAAGGGCTTGCATGAATTTAGACTTTGATTTGCAGTTCAATTTCAGTTGAACTCAAGTTTATTTTCACTTTGCCTTTTGTTGAGAACACTTAACCCAAGATTAACTAATACCATTAATTTAATTCAAACAATTACTGATTGTGCAACTTTAATGCATTCAATTAAAATAAAATAAAACATTTACTCTTAAAATAATTTTCACATGCTCAATTAATCTCAAATTAATAAACACATTACAATTGATCAAAGATTAGATTTGCAATAAATAATTCTAAGGTGAAGATATTTAATTAATTCTCATTAATTAAATATTTCTACCACATAATATACTAACTTAACATTTGCATTTAATTACTTTTCAATTAATTAAATAATCTCTCAAAGCTAAAAATAGCAAAGATTTCATTTAATTAAAATTGCACTATTTAATCAAATTAAATAATCTAAATATAGAAAACACGCTAAGCACCCAAAATCGAAAGCATCACAAAGACCTAAGGACCCACATTCATACGCAAGAACAGGGATATAAACTCACGTCAACTAGGTGAGTTTAGAAAGGGTAGGAATAACAGAATCTTGTCCACTATTTCAGAACAATAATATGGCTTAGGTTAGGATTTGGACCCGTGTTATCTCCCCTTTCTTACCATTTGAGATATTGCGATAGGGCACGCTCATCCTGACAATTCAGGGAAGTCAATGCCCCGGTACTTGCAAACCTGCATACAAAACCCGCATATAAATATATAACAGACAATGGCGAGGATTGGCCGATTGTGTGGATCTCGCAAGCAAGTAACTACGACTCCGTCCCTCAACCACATCAGACACGTCAAACAGAAATATAAAACAAACACATCAACCATACACATGCAAGTATGGGGTCAGTAAAATCATAAGCATCAATGATTTCCTAACGTATAATCTATCATCCTAAAATAATCATAACATTTATAAAATCAAACTAGGGGCGGGGTACTATATCCACCCCCCCTAGGATTAGGCTTACTCCTGGAAGCCTACAAACAGATAGGGGTATGCATCCCTCAAACATGAAGCATTTATTAAAACAAAACACATTTGAAAACAAGCCATAAAATAAGAACATGATATACAATCATTATGAGCAATACAATTCTGGTTAGGAATAAATTAAAAATCACATTGATCAATCATTCATTAACAATTCAAAATAGATCTAAACCTTTATTCATTCATCATTATAGAAAGCATCTAGAATCAATTACATAAAACACACATTCAAATCTTCATCAAATAATGAGTTGAGAAGTTCATGTTAATCTAGTTAATGCAACACTTATGTAAAATTCAATTCGAACATACAAGTTTAATATCATACCTCTAGGTTCACAAACAATAGTCCAAAATACAAAAGAGTTATATGTCTAAGTTTTTGTTTTCAAATTTTGACAGTTTAGACATCTAATGGGCACACAACTTCCCAGAGTTCCCAGTGTAGAAACTCGGTGCTCTGATACCAAGTGTAATGCCCTTTAGGGAACCCAGAAGAACTTAACCTAAACATGCAACTAAGTTTACATAATATTTTTTTTTCTAAAGTATTAACAAACAACAACAACAAAGTTTTACAATGCGGAAGCAATACGATGAAATATACAACTCACATAGATTACAACTCTCCAGGATTCCTTGACGAAGATTACGTTAATATTAATTAATTAATTTAGATTAGATATAATTACAAAACTCATATAAACAAATGAACGATAAATGCAACATCACATATAAGGTAACATAAATACAACTGGTACCATAAGGTATCCAAAATAACCTACATCCACTGCACATGTCGCAGGGTATGTAATAAAATAATCCAAGGTAAAGTACAACATGATATCTCTGAATAACTGATACAATGATACAAGGATAAAAAAGAAGAAGAAGAACACATCTCCACCAAAGAAGAACAAGAAGGAACAACTGCTACAGGGATCATCCAGCACTGGTGCACGAACGTCGGAATCTCAAATGGTAAAAGAATCACTACCACCCGACTTCGTGAACCTAAATGGTCCACTCCCACCGTGTTGAGGAAATAACAACAGATCCCACTCGGATAACAAACATCAACAAAACAAGCTAAGGAAAGGGTCTTGAAGGCTTTCTATCTCAAAAGGTACCACCACTAATGATAAAGAGAATATAATAAACATCAAATACCAACACTTGCCAAAACACCAAATACTAGAATATCGAACAAATACAAAACAAACCACCAGGTAATAATAAAATAACAAAGATACACCACCACCAGAGGAAAATGCAGAAAACTATGGAGGAGACTTAGGCTACATGCTATGGGAGTGTCATCACATGGACATCTACTTGAGTTACTTTGGATTGGTCACATTGGACCCCGGATCCTCAAGCATTGAGTTACCTTGGACTGATCGGACTGGACCTCGGATCCTCAAGCATTGAGTTACCCTGGACTGACCGCACTAGACCCCGGACCCTCAATACGACCCACGCGGAACTAGAATACCCTCTCATGAAAATGAGAAATTCTAATCATACCTACTCTCTAGGTGTCATCTCATTCCCATCCTTAGCCTAAACAAGCGCTCAAGGCATAGGTGAGGCAGAATCTCTAAATTTTCTTTTTAATGAACTCTACAAATTTTAATTACTATGTTATCACTTATTTACAAAACTTACGATAGGTTACCCTGGTACTGACCATTTTGGGTCCCGAACCCCTATTGTAAGCCACTCTCCTAAGATGCACCTATTTAACCTCCCCCAGGCTCACAAGTCACCAACAATCAAACAAGTCTCATAAAAGATATCAGGGACACACTTTGGGCCTCAAACCAAAATGTCATAACCACTCTCTCCAAGAGTTTTACATAACCATAAGATTCCACAGAAGAGAATCATAGAGAAACTGCACATAAGGTTGGGCTGAATTGAACGATTACAACATAGTTCACCAGGCAAACAACCATGAACAAGAAGACATCAAAATCTCGCCTCTGGAATTACATTCCCACTATCTGACAATCTAATCCCTCAAAACCACCACATAGGGTAATAAAAGATCAATCAGAACTTAATTAAAAACAGACTATTAACATCCACATTTGATTCAAAACAAAATGACATTATCAAAAAGCTTTACTAATCTAATCAGTCAGATTCACATAACAAACGCTTGCATGGCTAAACACCCACTTTATATCTTGAATGCAAAATTTATTCCTTTAAACCAAATAAGTCTTTTAAACACTAAGACTAATAAACATGCAAAAGAAGATATCAATGCCCAAATACCCATACAGATGAACAATCAATCGTAATTAAAATACGTTATCTCACTAACATTTTATAATTAAATTTAAAATATAGGCCTAAAAAGTGCACATGCAAAGTTACTAAACAATTTAACCCAAGTTAAATAAATAAAGCAACTTTATTATAAAATAATTTCCTAAATGATATTCATTTAATAATTCCATACAAAAGAATTAATTTAAAAAAATATCATCTAATAAATAAATTGACCAAAATAAATTATAAATAAAACAAAATCAATTCAAATACCTTTTAAAAACTACGCATACCAAAACCAAATTCCCTTTAATAACATAAACATTATTTTATGCCCGGTAAGTTGATGCCCGATACTTGCAAACCTGCATACAAAACCCGCATATACATACATATAAATATATATCAGACAATGGCAGGGATCGGCCGATTGTGTGGATCTTGCAAGCAAGTAACTATGACTCCGTCCCTCAACCACATCAGGCACGTTAAACAGAGATATAAAACAAACACATCAACCATACACATGCAAGTATGGGGTCAATAAAATCATAAGCATCAATGATTTCCTAACGTATAATCTATCATCCTAAAATAATCATAACATTTATAAAATCATACTAGGGGCGGGGTACTACATCATGACAAAACTTTTTGGACAACTCGGGCTCTGCCAGCAAGAGAAAGCATGTTAGTTTGCCACTTTTGATGCTTTCTTTCAACCTTAGAATACACCCATGCCCACATATCCTTAGGAGAAGGGGAGACAACAACCAACCCTTATTATCAACCCATTGAGGAGCAGTATCATGCCACTGAGAACTGTAGACTTGTGAGGGGCTACTTTAGCACTAGATGCAAGGCAAAAGAAATTTAATCTCTCTAGAACATTGTCAAAGTTCTGTTTATCAAGTTCCACAAAGATGGCAGTGTCATTTGTGAATTGTGTGTTGATAAGAATATCTTGATTGGGGATAGAAATGCCTCTAACAGGGGGACCCAAGGAAGATGCCCTTAGGATATAAAAGAGAGCATCTGTAGCAATCACATAGAGGGAAGGGGCAATAGGACAACCTTGCCGGATAGATCTCTGCAAGGTAATAGGTTCTGAAAACTCCCCATTAATGTCAATAATAGTAGATGAATCTTGGAAAAGAATTTCAATCCATTTGCAGGATGGAGGAAAACCAAAAGCCTCAAGCATACCAATCACAAAAGGCCATTCTATTCTATCATAGGCCTTTTCAAAATCAAGTAATACCATAGCTGCAACTTGTCCATCTTCCTTTGCCCAATGAAGAGCTTCCCAGCTAGTAATAAGGTTCTCCAAAATGTACCTTTAATGAATCCCATTTGAGTCATAGAGATTATGTGTTTAAGTAATCCAACAATTCTCCTAGCTAGAAGTTTGGCAAGGATCTTATAGGACAAGTTGAGGAGGGTGATAGGCCTCCAGTTTTTAATTTGTGACTTGTCTCCTGATTTTGGAATCAGTTTAACAACCCTTCTATTAATGGATTCTCCCAATGATCCTTCAGCATAGGCCTCTTCATATAGATTCAACAATTCCAAACTGATCCATTCAATGTTGTGCTTGTAAAATACAACAGGTAAACCATCAAGACCAGGTGATTTATGATTAGGCAATGCTCTAATGGCCTCTTCAATTTCCTGCACTGAGATGTCCTGATCCAATGTTTTAGCATCAACACTAGATACCTTCTTGGGGATCCGATTCAAACACTTGGTTAATGCCTCTTGGTTACTAAGGCCATGTTCCAAAGAGAATAGATGCTTATAAAAGTTAAAAAAAGCAACTTTTATGTCTGCAACATTTCTTGTTATGCCCTCCTCATTTTGAATTTCTTCTATGAGTTCTCTCTTTTGATTAGCTCTAATCAAATCGAAAAAATATTTTGTGCCCCTGTCTCCTTTATTTAACCAATTCATTTTAGCTCTAATCTTCTGCCCTTGAAATCTATAATTCTGGACCCTCCTGAGTTCCATCTTAGTAATGTTAAGATCCTCTTCCAAAGATCTATGATTACCTTTATCTTCCAGCAACTTTTCAGTCACGTATAGTTTGTTTTGAAGAGAAGTTTTAACCAAATATCTATCTTTAGCTTTCTTGGCCCCAATAAGTTGAAACATCTTTCTTCACACAGAGGTAAGAGAATCCCTTTGGCCTTTGTGGTCCAAGCCTTTATTATAGAATTTAGTCAAGCAAGTAGCCATCTTAATGGCATCTGAGGAGTCTTGATCATGAAGAATAGAGACATTTAGTTTAAAGGCATTCTTGGAAAAGGGTCTAATAGAACTTGGACAAGAGGCATCAATCAATATAGAGGAATGAATAGTGGAGTGATCAGAAATGGAAGTAGGGGCCACCTTGATTGGGGATGAGTCATCAATGGAAGAGAATGAAAAAAGAGCTGAGTTTACATACAGTCTATCAAGTCTACATAAGACTTTGTGTTTACCTAACTGGTTATTACACCATGTAAACCAAATATCAGAGTAAAGGTCCTTCTTCCTTTCAATAGGATCCAGAAGTTTAATCTCCTCTTAAGCTTATACTAGAAGAAGTGTTCATTTCCTTTCTACACATACTTTAAACCCCCACATTTATCCTCTCCATGTTCAATTATGTTGAAATCTCTTGAAAGAATCAAGTGAGCATCGGGAAGGGAAGAGGCCAACCAGTCCCATAGTGCTGCCCTATCTCTATAATTATTAGGGGCATAGATATTGTAGACCCCAATAGTTTTATCATTCCATTTAAAGGTAACCCACACCGCTCTGTTATAGGGTGATATACCATGCTGCTCAATCATGTTAGACCATTTGGGTCCAATAAGAATAGCCACACCCCCTTTTCCTCTAACATGTTTGGAAACAAAATGGGTAGCTTGGTCCTAGATAAATTTAAAAACAGTGAAAGCATGATAACCAAATACTTTAACCTCTTGCAAAAACACAATATCTTTATATTGCATCTTATTACACCAATTTCTGACAACATTTTCTATTGGGCATTTCAAGCCCTCTGACATTCTAGCTCAAGATACTTAACATCATTGATTTTTAGGAGTGGGCTTTAGATTCTTGTAAAGCCTGTTAAAGCAATCAAGCATTTTTGTGTTCTTAGTCTTATTAGACATATTACCGGAGTTGGATAAGGAGTTTCTCTCCATGGTTTTCCTTTTTTTCTTTTGATTTTTGTTGACTACTTCAATAAATTGAGAGTCTTCAATAGTGCTAATGCAATGTCTTTGTTAATAGTCACATTCTGCTTGTTATTTACTTCCTCTTCCAAATAGACCATGGATTCCGGAGGGGGGGATTCTATTCCAACAGTGTTTCCTTAGAGGTCTTGATTTTATCAACTTTTGATTAATAGTAGCTAAAGCTAATTGTTGAGCATTCAACCTGTTAGGGGTATTTTGCTCATTACAATTCTTATTAGATTGGTAATAGGATAGGGAAGCCGAGGGGTTGCCTTGTATATTTCCATTCTGTATAACTTCATATTCATCCTCGAATAGAGGATTTGTAAGAGAGATAAAATTGTTCTCTCCTTTCTCATTATGAGTTCCTTGCACATTTGAGTCTGGTGGATTAACAATTTTCTCTTCTTTGTTTGGGCAAGATTTTGCTTAGAAGAGTCATTAATTTTAATCTTGGGGTTCAAATCCTTGTTAGATTCAACATTAAATTCTCCCTTTTGCATATTTCTCAGAGCAGGATAGTCTAAAATGCGAGTGTGTCCATTTAGCTTGCAATGAAAGCAAGCATTCAAGTTACCAAGGAGGGAAAGGTCCCACGAATAATGTTTTTCATCAATCTTTAAAGAAATCTTATCAGAAATATCAATTTCTGGCTCTAATGCTATTAAAACCCTAGCATTGAGATGGGGTAGGGTAACCCTAGAATCTTCCACTTGTAGGACCGAGCCCAGAGGTTTAAGAACTTGTGAAATGAAGGGCCAAAACTCTGGCTGAAGGTTTTTCAATTCAACCCAATTAGGGGATGAGTAGGCAACCACTTGTTCAAGGTTGCCTTTAGGGGACCATGAGAAGGCACAAAAAAGAGATTTTCAGACATTCCAAAAGGGTTTTTTCAAAATTCTCTGTTGCATGTTATGATTCTTTAAAAAAACAACAAATAAGCCTTTGTGAACCATTCTGCGGAAGCTTACATACAAACCCATCTTTTTACCCCAAACATTAGCAAGCCAGTCATCGAAGAATTTTCTAGACGACAAAGATTCACTGTTCATGCAAACAAAAAAATGGCAACGTTTTTAAGTCTGGACTGCTCATTCTTAATAGCTTGTACCATATCCTGGTTAGGAGAAAGGGATAAAGTTTTTCTGGTGAGAGTGTTGGCATCAGTAACGGGTAAGCTCTCTACTAACCGGTAAGCTCTCTACCGGTCGGAGTATTGTCATTGATTGGCAAAAGAGGATAGAGATTTGTTGTCTCTATAAAGGGAACTCTTCATCAAGAGAGGCTGTGAAACCGGTCACTACACTAAGCATCAACAAGCGGATAATGCACTCAATCAGGGAAGAGAGTATCCTAGTATCAACCAAGGACCAAACTTCAACCGGTATAGACGAGAGTCAACCGGTATAGACAAGAGTAGCAATAGTCGAAAAACACTAATCGAACGAGGTGTCTATAACACAACCGGGACAGTGTAACCGGTAGTCCACGAAAATGCAACCGGTAAGACATAAAGAAGACTGCAATAGATCGAAGAATTTAACCAATATATTACATGACTCCGGTATGAACCGAGGAAGTCATAGTCAACAGTCAACTATCTGTTCCAACCTATCAATATTTATTGCAGTAAATTTGGGAGACCTTGAGTTGTCTCGATGATCGGCTTGTGGCACAATTAAAGAAATTAAAGTCGGAATCAATGGCTTTTGAGGCGTGACTGAAGGATTTAAAGCCGGATTCAGTGGCTTTAAATCAATGAGTTATCTCCTGTGAAGGAAAGTTGCCTGGCACACAACTATTGTTTTCTTCATAAAGCGAATAAAGCTAGAGAATGTATCGGATGTTTGCTCAGCAAACCAATACTCTGCTGAGTGATGTAATCAAAGGATTCCAAGATTAGGTCGTGCATTTTAGGCGCAGTCAAAGCGACATAACTCTATATATTTTTATGCTTGTCAAGAATAAGAGATGCCTTCATTTTGCCGAGAAAAAGAGTGAACCTATATGCTACAGAAGCAAGGGTTAGAGAAAATCGACAAAGAGAGATAATAGGTTGTGCAAGGCAGCACAACAACAGTTGAGAATACACCTGTGTTAACCGGTGATAATTCTCAGTAGAGCACAAATAGAGATCACATCTGGCTGAGCAGAGCCTTCTGTAAAGATCTTGATTGTATTGTTTTCTAGCAAACTACAATAGATAAATCCCAGTATTTGGGTGGACTCTAACAGGTCCCTTGTATCAAAATCCCTTAACCGGGTGACATCTTTCAAGGTGTTTGAAGTCTTTTAATCGGGCAGGTCTTAACAGACCTTACTGTAACAAATCCCCTGACCGGGTCGCACCTAGCAAGTGCATTTTTATCCCTTAACCGGGTAGGCTCTTAACAGGGCGTACTTAAGAAGAGTACAAATATTGTGAGGTCTCCTCACACCGTGGTTTTCACGTGATAAATCTGGTGTCACTTTGTGTTTGTTCACTTACTATTTTATTTGCTTAGAACTGCTTGCTTTTGTGTTGTAAGTTTACTTCACTAGATTAAAGAAAAAAGAAAGATTTTTTTCAAGTGCTGATTCACCCCTCCCCTCTCAGCACCGGTTGGGACTGTCAATTGGTATTAGAGCCTTGTTCTGTTTTTTTTTGTTGCTTAACCGCACATAGAGAAAGCTATGATGATGAGAAAGGAAGGACCAAAGTTTTCAAAAGAAAACTTCACCTTATGGTGCAACAGATTGAAGCTATATATGAAGACCAATGGTGACCAGTACTGGAATCATGTTACCAATGACTACAGTGAGCCCATTGGCACCTTGACACCTAATGAAGAGAAAATTAAGACTGAGCACACGACTGCCATGGACATGATAGCTAGCACCTTACTTGACTACGTGTATGCTGAAATTGAGCATCTTGACTCCGCCTGCAAAATGTGGAAAAAGTTACAAACGGTCTATAGAGGAGATCCCAATGTTCAGAGAGCCAAGGTCGAAAGCCTCAGGGGAAAGTATGACGACATGAGGATGAATGATGGAGAAGATATCGAGCAACATAGCAATCGAATCAAGGAAGTGATCAACTCCATCAGAAGCGCTGGAGGCAAGCTGACTGAAGAAGAGGTGGTGAGCAAAATACTGAGAACTCTCAGACCCCAATATGCTATAAAAATCTCTGCCATTCAAGAGCTCAGGTCCGTGAGCAACGATCAAGTCACCCTAGACTCCCTAATCGGTAAGTTGGCTGCTTTTGAATAAAGCAACTTTGATAATAGCCTATCCGTTCAGGAAGCAGCATTTAAATTATCTGTCAATGCCTCTTCCACCAAAAAGGGAAGAGAAACCGGTAACTCCTCTACCAGTAAGATTAGCAACCTCGTTGAGAATCTGCTCTCAGAGGAGACGGAGCAAGATGAGTTTGAAGCTTTGATTGCTAAGAGATTCCCCAGAGGGAAAGGGAAGTATAAAGGGAAATTCCTTATAAAATGCTTCTCTTGCAACAAAATAGGACACATTGCTGCTCGATGTCCAGATAATGAAAACAGAGACAAAAGAGACCGGTTCAAGAGCAAAGCAAAACAGGAATGCTATCTTGTGGAGGAAGGAGTCACAGACAATGAGTTTGAAGACTCAGAAGATCCAAAAATTGCATTTGTTGTAATAAAGGAGGAGAGCTCAGCTTTTAATAAAGTTGCACTCATATCTAGATCTCATCAGTACTACGATTGGATCATTGACAGTGGATGTACTCACCATATGACCGGTGACAAGAGCAAGTTCATCAACTTGGAGCTCAACAACAGCGGATCAGTCACATTTGGAAACAATGCCCCTTGTGCCATCAAGGGTAAGGGATCTATTGTTCTCTGCAACAATGCTATCTGAGAAGACGTGTATTGGGTCGAAGGACTCATGTACAACTTGATGAGTGTTGCACAACTGAACAACAAAGGTTTCCAGTTGGAATTCGGTCAAGGCTCCTGTATAGTCAAAAATCAATCCGGATCTCATGTTGCAACCGGTAGATAGAGCAAAGGCAATCTGTTCTACCTAAACTCAACAGAAGGAGCCTGTTTAATTGCTTCTGTCAAAGGAGAATCAAGCAAGATCGGTCTTATCTCCAAAGAAGACAATAGCTAGCTCTGGCACAAGAGACTCTACCATATAAACTTTGACAGCATTGTCAAAGTGAGCAAAAAGAAATCGGTCAAAGGACTCCCCGAAATTGCAAAACCCATGGGTGGTATTTGTAAGGATTGTCAGTTAGGAAAACTGACAGGAGCAAGTTTTAGTAGCAAGTCCTTCTTTGCTGAAAATGTCCTAGATCTTGTACACACAGACCTGTGTGGACCAATGAGGATAAAGATATATCATGGAGACCGGTATTTCATGTTGTTTGTAGATGATTTCTTGAGAATGATGTGGACACTCTTTCTTTGTGAGAAATTGGAAGCCTTTCACATGTTCAATGTTTACAAGACTAGAGTGGAAAAGGAAACTGGTAGAAGCTTGAAATGTTTGAGGTTGGACAGAGGAGGTGAGTACACCTCTCAGGAGTTTACTCATTATTGTGAGGAACATGGCATACAGAGACAGTTCTCTGCACCTAGGACTCCCCAGCAGAATGGAGTAGCAGAAAGAAGAAACAGAACGTTGATCGACTCTGCCAGAACCCTGTTGATCCAAAAGAATCTTCCTCATCACTTCTGGAGAGAAGCTGTCAGCACTGCTGTCTATACAATCAACCGAGTTCAAGTAAAGAAGGGAACCGGTAAGATGCCTTACGAACTATGGTTTAAGCATACTCCCAGTGTAGGCTACTTCAGAATCTTTGGTAGTAAATGTTATATCAAAAGAGAAATGTTTTCTGGGAAGTTTGATCCGAAGAGCGATGAAGGAACATTTTTGGGTTATTCTACCAAAAGCAAAGTCTATCGGTGTCTGAACAAAAGAACAAACAAGATAATTGAAAGCATCAATGTAAAAATTGATGAATCATCAGAACCAAACAAGAGGACCGAACATGTCAATCATGAAAATCTTAAATTTACTAATGGAGGAGATGTCTTTGAGTTCAATGAAGCAACAACTGAAGAAGAGGAGGCAACTCCCACTGACAAAAATCAAGAGCGAGAGATTGTGCCCAAAGCTGACAGGACACCCCAGGATGGTGAACAAGTAGATGCTCAGAACCATGACGAAGATATTCTCAACAAGATGAACCGGATCAGGAAAAGAGGCCGGCTCTTCCAAGGTATGTCACATATCACTCTATTGACAATATAATTGGTGACAAACATGGGAACATCCTGACCAAGAAAAAGGCCAAATAGAACGTTTGTCTTCTCTCGTGTGTTGAGCCCTAAACCACCAGAGAAGCCCTTGAAGATGAAAATTGGGTCAAAGCAATGGACGAAGAAATTGAACAAATAGAAAAGAATGACACATGGGAATTGGTGCCAAGACTTTATGACAAATGTTATTGGGACTAAATGAGTTTACAGAAACAAACTGAATGAGGATGGTAAAGTCATCAGAAATAAAGCAAGACTGGTTTGCAAAGGCTATGCTCAGGAAGCTGGACTAAACTATGGAGAAACTTTTGCACTAGTAGCTAGACTGGAAGGGGTGAGAATTCTTCTTGCCTATGCAGCTCACAAAAGCTTTAAAGTGTACCAGATGGATGTGAAGTCTACATTCCTCAATGGAATATTGGAGGAAGAAGTCTACATTGAGCAACCGGAAGGATTTACATCTGCTCAAAAGACTGATATGGTTTGCAAACTAAAAAAGACTCTCTATGGGCTCAAGCAGGCCTCAAGGGCTTGGTATGAAAGGTTGCATTCGTACCTTCTGACAATTGGATTCATCAGAACCGGTGACAACAACAATATGTATCTCAAAACCGGAAAGGATGGAAACTTAATTGCTGAAATCTTTGTTGATGACATCATCTTTGGAGGAGATGACAAAATGAGCAAAGCATTTGCTGAAGAAATGAAGAAAGAATTTGAGATGTCTATGATAGGGCCCATAAAATTCTTTATTGGACTACAGGTCCATTAGCTAAAAGAAGGTATCTTCATCTCTCAATCCAAGTACATAAAAGAAATTCTCAAGACTTTTGAACTAGAAGAATCCAAACCGGTTGGAACTCCAATGATAACTAATCTTAAGTTATCAAAAGAGGATGATGCCAAAGAAGTAAATGAAACTATGTATCGGTCCATGATAGGAAAATTGCAGTGTGCTGTTCACAGCAGACCGGACATTGCTCATGCAGTTGGCATAGTGGCAAGATTCTCAGCTAATCCCAAAGAAACACATCTAATTGCAGTGAAGAGAATCTTCAGATATATAAAGGGAATCGAGGAATATGGCTTATGGTTTCCACACAAGGGTGGATTCCAAATTAAAGCCTACACAGATGTAGATTGGGCTGGCAACGTGGATGATAAAAAGAGCACAAGTGGTGGTGCATTCTTTCTAGGTGGAAGAATAGTATCGTGGACAAGTAAGAAGCAGAATTGCATTTCACAATCCACTGCTGAAGCTGAATATGTTGCTGCTGCAATAAACTGCACACAGGTGATTTGGATCAAACAACTGCTGGAAGGTATTCAGGAACATGTACCTGAACCGATCGCAATTCACTGTGACAGTACCAGTGCCATAAACATATCCAAAAATCCTGTTATGCACTCCAAGACCAAGCACATTGCCATCAAGTATCACTACTTGAGGGAACTTGTACAAAACAAGGAAGTAAGATTGGAGTATGTGTCCACGAAAGAACAGATTGCTGATATATTCACAAAGCCATTACCAAAGAGTACTTTTGAGTATCTCAGAGGTAGACTGGGGGTTGTACCCCTCTCAGATCATCAATAATCATCAATAGGGAGTCATCAGCTCATTATGATTCAAACAAAAGGTTACACCTTATCTTTTAATGAACTGATGAAAAGGACTGTTGCTCGCAGGGGGAGCAGAGTATGCAAATCTCTTTGATTAGCCTTTTGGCATTCTATTGTCAAAAAGGGGGAGAATATGATTACCTATCATATTTTTGCCATCAATGCCAAAGGGGGAGATTGTTGGCATCAGTAACGGGTAAGCTCTCTACTAACCGGTAAGCTCTCTACCGGTCGGAGTATTGTCATTGATTGGCAAAAGAGGATAGAGATTTGTTGTCTCTATAAAGGGAACTCTTCATCAAGAGAGGCTGTGAAACTGGTCACTACACTAAGCATCAGCAACCGGATAATGCACTCAATCAGGGAAGAGAGTATCCTAGTATCAACCAAGGATCGAACTTCAACCGGTATAGACAAGAGTAGCAATAGTCAAAAAGCACTAATCGAACTAGGTGTCTATAACACAACCGGGACAGTGTAACCGGTAGTCCACGAAAATGCAACCGGTAAGACATAAAGAAGACTGCAACAGATCGAAGAATTTAACCGAGGAAGTCATAGTCAACAGTCAACTATCTGTTCCAACCTATCAGGATTTATTGCAGTAAATCCGGGAGACCTTGAGTTGTCTCGATGATCGGCTTGTGGCACAATTAAAGAAATTAAAGCCAGAATCAATGGCTTTTGAGGCGTGACTGAAGGATTTAAAGCCGGATTCAGTGGCTTTAAATCAAGGAGTTATCTCCTGTGAAGGAAAGTTGCCTGACACGCAACTATTGTTTTCTTCATAAAGCGAATAAAGCTAGAGAATGTATCGGATGTTTGCTCAGCAAACCAATACTCTGTTGAGTGATGTAATCAAAGGATCTCAAGATTAGGTCGTGCATTTTAGGCGCAGTCAAAGCAACATAACTCTATATATTCTTATGCCTGTCAAGAATAAGAGTTGCCTTCATTTTGCCGAGAAAAAGAGTGAACCTATCTGCTACAGAAGCAAGGGTTAGAGAAAATCGACAAAGAGAGATAATAGGTTGTGCAAGGCAGCACAACAACAGTTGAGAATACACCTGTGTTAACCGGTGATAATTCTCAATAGAGCACAAATAGAGATCACATCTGGCTGAGCAGAGCCTTCTGTAAAGATCTTGATTGTATTGTTTTCTAGCAAACTACAATAGATAAATCCCAGTATTTGGGTGGACTCTAACAGGTCCCTTGTATCAAAATCCCTTAACCGGGTGACATCTTTCAAGGTGTTTGAAGTCCTTTAACCGGGCAGGTCTTAACAGACCTTACTGTAACAAATCCCCTGATCGGGTTGCACCTAGCAAGTGCGTTTTTATCCCTTAACCGGGTAGGCTCTTAACAGGGCGTACTTAAGAAGAGTACAAATATTGTGAGGTCTCCTCACACCGTGGTTTTCACCCTAACCGGGTTTCCACGTGATAAATCTGGTGTCACTTTATATTTGTTCACTTACTATTCTATTTGCTTAGAACTGCTTGCTTTTGTGCTGTAAGTTTACTTCACTGGATTAAAGAAAAAGGAAATAATTTTTTCAAGTGCTGATTCACCCCTCCCCTCTCGGCACCGGTTGGGACTGTCAGAGAGGAGGGCACTTACTATTTCCTCCCCCTTTGGGGTCTGCAACTTGGAGCTCGCCTCTCCTTCCACTTCCAATAGGCTCAGGTTCCAGTAGTCCTCCGTGTTCCACACAAGAGTTGCAAATGACTCGTTTAAACTCGGCTGTCGAGGGGCAACGAGCCACAGATTCCTTTGCTAGAATCGCCTTGTATGAGGATTTTTTTGTTCTTGTTCCAACTTTTCCTACACAATAATTGTTTCGTTCTCCTTGGCACCAATATTAACATCATTCAAGACAGGTACATCTTTGGTAATCTCCCTCATTAAAACCTAACATGCATTAAATACGGAATAGGGCTCGAAGAGCCAAATCCCAAAGGCATTGGTTCAGGGTTAGGGTAAGACAGGCAACGAAAAGCCGAGAGAGAACACAACAAGCGCACAATAAAAAAACGAAGATAAATCAATAGAGACAATAGACATGGTAAAAACGACAACCAAGGTTTCAAAAGCACAAAACTAGGCCACAAAGAAGCTAGCACTGTATATGGGCACTCAGGGTGATGAGTTGTCTGATCAACTCCCGAGCCTTGTACCAGTTGCAGAGCTCACCTTCCTTCCTAATAATCCCCTCGCCAACAAGTTTTTGAAAAACTCACGGTGATTTTTTACTAGAAGACTTGATGAGCCCCATTTATGTCTTTTTATTAGATACTCTTATGCTGGTCTAGACTTTGTTTTGTTGTTTAAAGCCTATGAACTATGTGGTTTTATACCTTTTTGCTAAGTCATGATGTTGAAACTATCCGGTTATATTAGATGTCCTTTTTGACAAAAACTATGATATCTATGAATGCAATAAAAAATATATTCTCATGAATGATTGTGGTAATTGTTGTATTTTAAATATTAATGAATGTGCATGAATCTACAGGGGTACTGACCTTTTTGATGCAGTTAGTTGAATTAGTCTTGGGGTGTTGTGATGGAGTAAATTCTTCATCAAGATGTGGTTGGTATTTTGAAAATGTCAATAGACATCAAGGGAAGAAGAAGGCAACGCGGTTATGAGCAATAGTCTAGTTGTTGCTTCTACGGAAGATTCTTTCAAAACAGTTGGAAGACATTTTTCTTTGTAACTACTACCATGCCTGATAATAGAGCAAATTTAAGAAAAGATATGGTGCAAAGTTATGGATGGAACACAGTCCACCTTGTTCCACTTTTGTAATGTCCCCATTTTGAGCTAGCATTGGATTTAGTGGATTTAGCCTATCATTGGGTCCTTTTAGGCTAATACTGGTGATTAGAGGACCCTGTTGTGGGTTTTGGCCCTTTTTTGAGGGACTTACTAGTAAGTCAACTTATGGTTCTACTGAGCTCAGAGGATTTAGAGGAGTTATATGATGCTTTCAGATTTTATTTCCGGCTTCCAGTTTGGACTCCAAGATTGTTGGAAAGGGTGTCTATTTTTAGTAAGTCACCCCGTCAGGTTCATTCATCATCTTTTATCATCAGGATCACTCTTGTGTTTTCAGATTTTGATTCTGATGCTTCCTCAGTTGTTTTCGCAAGATGGGTGAATTATGATTATTATTTAATTAAATCGACCAAGGTTGCCATTTTTATTGGGAATGCATTCTAGGCATCTTAGTGTTATAGCTCGTTGGAACCGGGTTGAGAAGTTTTAAATCCTGAGCGCATAAAACAGGGACCCTATGTGTCAAAATAGCATTATTTTACTAGAAGGGTCAATTTCAACATTAAAGTGAAGAGAAATATAATAGTTTATTATATTTCAAATGTGCACATAAAGCAAAGTCTTTTGTAAGTGAAAAGTGTGTGAGAGAAGATATCTTTTATTATAAAAGCAATGCTTTGGGCAAAAATGAATTCATTCATGAACTTACGTTTTTTTTAAAAGATTGGAAGTGGAGAAATATGGCTAGGGTTTGAGGACTGATTCCTCACTTTGCAATTTGAATCATCACATGTTGATGGTGAATTTTGCTTCTGAAATTCTGAAAATTCAATTATGATTATGGAGGTACAATTTGGTGTTATTGTATACTGAATTGTGAAGAGTTCTTTAATTACAGTTGATTCATAGGCTGCAATTTTATTCAAGAGGATTGAGATTTCATTCTCAGCAAGTTGCATCACCTTTTTATCTGGCTGCGTGACCAGTATTGGAGGTTGGGTATTGTTTTTTAAGGGCTGCGTGAGTTTCCAACAGGGCTGCGTTGGAATAGTGAAGCTGTGTTCACATTCTTTGGGGTTGCTGAAGACTCCTTCAAGCTGCGTTGACATTCTTTGGATGTTATTTCAATTCTCCCCTTTTTATCTGGCTGCGTGAGTTTCCAACAGGGCTGCGTTGGAATAGTGAAGCTGCGTTCACATTCTTTGGGGTTGCTGAAGACTCCTTCAAGCTGCATTGACATTCTTTGGATGTTATTTCAATTCTCTAGCACTCATACAATTGCTAGGTGCCAATAATTTGAATAATAATTTGATGTTTATAAACATTGTCACTTCAATAATTTAAATAATTAATGTTCATTCAGAATTATTCAGTTTGATATTGTTTATGTTATTCAAATTCGGTGAGAGAATTTCATATGAAACAAGCATTAACAAAACACAAAGATACAAAATTTGCAAGTAATTCGGAAATAGATTATATTTGAGGAGGAGCTAGACAGGCTCATCACAACTTCTATAGCATGTGTGTGTCAAAATATCCTTATTCCAAGCAATCAAAGATGTAATAAGGGATGCTTGTTTGAAGAAGCCATGGAGGAAGAAGAAAGACCCACAAACAATTCATGCAATGGGTAAACTAGCAGATATAATGCTAGGAAAAGTAGTTGCACCTAAGTATGCTGACCCTGGTAGTCCGTTAGTGGGAGTAACTATTAGTGGCACCTTAGTCAAGAATGCCCTAATTGACTTGGGAGCTGCCATCAATGTTATGACAGAAGATATAATGCAGTGGCTTAACCTTACCGACTTGAGGCCAATTCCTACTGTCCTACAGTTAGCTGATTGTTTTACTGTCAAACCAAATGGAATTATTGAGGATCTTGCAGCTTAACCTTACCAAGTTGAGGCCAACTCCTATTGTCTAACAATTAGTCGACAGTTCTACTGTTAAACTAGATGGAATTATTGAGGATCTTGTTGTCACTTTGGACTCATGCGGGTACCCTGCTGATTATCTCCTAAAGCTACTTTGGGAGGACATCCTATCATCCTAGGGAGACCATGACTAGCAAATGCAGATGTCTACATAGGATGCAGGTTAGGAGATGTGACCATCTCCCATGGAGATAACACTAAAAAGCTAGTCTTATACCCTCTAGCTCAATCACATGGGGAGATTGATCACCCTATTTGGCCAGATTTAGGAGAGGAAGAAGAAGATGAAGTCAATTCTTTGCAAACCCTAATGATGATCAATAGAAGTCCTTTCATGCAAATTCAAGGTGATGATGAAGTTGAGTCTCAGATTATGCAGAGTGATTATGAAATTGAGGAAGTAGGAGACACTTCTTTGGCTTGTTCATCATGTCCATTACAGACATTATTGCCAATGTCTGCTCTGTCAACTTATCCTACAACCTCACATTTGTTGCACATATTGCTGCCTCATGAGATCAAAATGCTAAGAGTAAATGAAACATTTACGGTTGAACTTACCAAGCAAATAGAGGTATCACTAGGAAGGCTGAAAGATCCCCAACCGTCTAACAACTGAATTTCTGATTTTTGCTTTGTTTCTCCGGAGTTTTTTATTTGCAATATTTTATTTTTTTGTATTTTCAAGAGTTTTCTGATTTTTTTGTTGTTTTAAAAAAAGATGAATTGCAATGCTCGAAATTTGATAAAATAATGGAAAAGAAATGAACAGCAATTAAATCACACAAAAGGGACCAATCCGAGACATGTTGCTCCACCAATCCATTGTGCTACTCTGATATAAACATCTATATATCCAAAGTGAAGCAACTCCTCATGGATCGACTGAAGAAATTTTGTACACATGTCAATGCCAGGTTCTCAATCCTCTACACTGCCACATCCATCCATCATGTCAATCCTCATAATGCTGCTGCTATGAATCAAGACATCTTCTATCCACTTGAGAACTTCACACTCAATGAAGCCGCAAGAACCATCATCAATCAATGCTGATAGGAATTCATTAATGAGCTAGTCTCCAACAAGGGAAGTGCAATGCATACTTCTCCAAAAAGCTGCTGCAACTTTGCCTATATCTCCACAAGTTAATGTGCCTTCATTGTAGGATACCAAGTATATGTTTTTTTAGCTATGAACCAATTGAAGTTCCTTACATGCTGATCCTCATAGCCCAATGTGAACTCAAAGAAGACTGAATCACCAATCAACAAGTGCATCGCTGCCCTATCATGTGGAAGAGGTGACAAGTCCATCGATGAATGGAATATGTTTCTTTTTCTCAACAAAGACGGGCTTTTAGTGGCTGACCCACTGTATACCACCAAATATCTCATCAAATCTATTTAGGAAGGAATCAACTTCGCACCCAACCATCCCTACGTGAATGTTCTCAATGCAAGGTCTCTAATTTGACTCATGAGATGGAGAATTGCTGACCAAACTCAGAAAATCAGACTTATGCTTACACCTCTTCAATATATCTTCGCTGTACTCTTCTTCCCTTGGAAGAGTTAAAGACCTAATGGATGATCCTCTTTGTTTCCTTGCATCATCTAGCTGATTGCGACGTCCTTTGACTCTTTGAAGGTGTTGTCTTTCTTGGGTAGCAAGCATCTTTTCTCGGGTAGCTCTATGCAACCAGTCTTCGTTCAGTCTTTGACAATGCTCTATATCTGCTGCCCCAAAGTGCATAAAATCTGGTTTGTGGTGGGTTGTATCATTCACATCATCATGACCCATGCTTGCACCATGTGTATCCTCAAATGTAGAATGCAAATCATTGCCCTCTTCTTGATCAAAAGCTACCATATCTTGAGGAAGATTAGTTATGTCATTGCTCTGTTGAACTTAAGAATTACGATCATACCTTAGTGACAAATCTTCAATTGATACAAGCACCTTTTTCTTGTAAACTTCATGCTCAACCTTTATATCTTGAATGCCCAAGCTTGAGATCTCTTCTTTACTGATCAACCCATGTGTCAAATCTGCAAACACATGAAAATGAGGAAGGGAACTACTACTATTCATGCTTAGAAAATTAGGATTGATTTTTTTAATCTTTATCCATGCTTTTGACATGCTTAATGCTTATTCCCTCAAACCCATGAACAGACAAGCTGTCATCAACATCAACGCTATTATACATGCTATCCTTCATGTCCAGTGGGAAGCGGAAAGTTGGGACAGCATTTTGGTTCAAAGTGAATCAATCACAAAAAAGATCCACGTCATGTGAAGGAACCATTAGACCTGGGTCCCAAATGCAAAAGTGCTGTGTAATGTCCCCAATAGGACATTACTTAATTTTCTCTAAACTTCCCAATAAGGGTTTGGATTACACTTGGGAATGATAACTTGTAACGTTCCCTACTAGGAGAATGCCAATTCCCAATGATTAACATACATCACTTATTTAAGTAAGATCAAAACAAGAAACCACCTTGATTCATAATACATACTTAAGCTCTAATTCATTCCTTTCCTCCTAATCAACAACCTTAAGAAGGATGGGGAATTACTTGTCCATGGGCATTTGGAAGCCATTTGCGAGTAGGCTCCCTCAGGGATTTGTGGCACATATATGCATTACCTATTTTGGAACAATGTCTGCATCGATTTGTGATATACGTCCTTACCCCAATCTTAGGAGTTTCCTCCTACATCGTGTAGTATTACTCCATCCTTGACAAAGCCAACCTTTCCTCTTAATGGTTTTAGCGAGTGTTTAAGGAATATGCCATATATATTAAAACCTCATGTGTTACCTATATATATATATATAATTCTGATTTTATCATTATTACTATATATATATTAGTCTATAATTTGATGTATACCAAATATATTAAAACATTCTCTAATTCCTTGTTTCATATATATATATATATATAGAAATACCCCCCTATGGATATTTGCTCCAGATTTTCCAAATGTTCCATAGGAATTTAAGCAAACAATTTACATGTAAAATGATTTCTTTTTATACAACTGATTGTATTGAAAATCATAGAATATTGGACTGAAATAGAGATCTTAAATTAAATATGAAGATAAATCATTACAAATTTATTTTTCAGAAAGATATGAAATACCTTTATTACTGCAAGTTTGTCTTCAGATGACGACTTCACAAATTTGCCCAACTATGAACTCCGTTGCAAATCCACCTCCAAAGATGAATTTGGTTTCCATCCAATCCATCGGGAATTCTTGAAGGTTTCTGTCCTCAGTTATTTAAAAACTGAAAGCCAAAGCTTCCCAAAATTTTCGAAGAGAAAACAATAACCAAGCATAATCTAAAGCATGTTGAGAATGAGACTCTCAATGTTCTTTAATAGCAAATCCCTGCAACTCTTCATTTTTCCTTTGCCTGTCTCTTGGTATTCCTTTCCTTGTCCCTTTATTTTCCCTTTTTAAATTACAATGACTCTCTTGTTGTACTAAACTGGATATCATGAAGGAAACACAGCAAATAACTTAACCATTGTCTGTTATGAATGAACTCAACTCAAACTTATATTGAAACAATAATTTCTTAACTAAGACAATTGCTTTGTTCTGCCTTGGCTACAGGAACAATCACAGATTTATAGTTCTGTGGCTACAGGGACAGTCAATTGCTAAACTACTAGAAACAATGCAAACATCTAGGACTAATCTACAAAAAGCAAATTAGTAGAATCCTCACCAAGTGGGCCCCCTTGGATGAGTCTTCTTAACAACTAATTAGAATCTCAGAGACTAAACATCCAAGATAACATTATCCACTCACGCTTTCGACACAAAATAACAGAACCTGATCTTTATTCAGAAAAAAGCTTCAACAGTAAAGCGCAAAGTACAATGCTATCTCGACCAATAGTTTCTAAGAAAATTTGGGAGAGTTTATAGAAAACAGAAGCTATAACCACCTAACTACTTCAGCCCCTCAATTCATTACATCTAGGAAGAGGGCTTTATTGAAAACATGAAACTAAGAACAAGAAAAGTGGAACCGGGCAGGATTTTGCTCCACCATAACTTCTCATTATATCTTCCCCTAAATTTGCTCTCACATCAGACATGGTAAGTGAATACGAAGATAATTGTTCTTCTTAACTGATCTAAGAAGTTCTTTGTAGCTGCAACAGCTGGACTGCCTTCATAACCATGTTGACTTCTTCCTTCTTTGCTGTCCCTTGACTTTTTTAAAACACCTGCCACATCTTGATGATGGATTTACTCCACAACATCCTTGGACTGATTTAAACAACTGCATCAACGAGGTTAGCACCCACATAGATCCTAACACATTCATCATTATGTAAAATACAACATTAATCATAATTTATCCATGAGAATATACTTATATTGCATTCATTGGTATTTGTAGTTTTTGTCAAAAAGGACACTAGATATAGCAAGGTTATTCAGCAATATTACTTGTCAAAAAGGTGTTAAACCACATGGTTCGTAAACTTAGAATAGTAAAAGAAAATCTAAGACAACATAAAAGTCTACAAGCAAAAGAACATAAATGACACTCATCATATCTCATGACTAATTATCTTATTATCCTGTTCTTTCATTTCATTGTTTAAGCTGTGTGGCATGTGATAAACTTGGGCAGCTCTATTATTGTTCCATTCACATCTTTGAATAACTTGCTGACACGGAGTTGGTCTGTCTATAATTTGAACATTGCATGGTAAATGCAACAATATGTAGTCAAGGAACCAGCTACTTTGATGTTGGAGTTACAACTATATAAAATCTTTTTTGAGATTCCAATTAGTGATGATTGTCTTCAAGGATTGCTGTTTAATCTTTTTTAACAAGTTGGTTGAATGAAAGATGGATTTCTATTAAATTAGAAGTCTTGTACTTCAATAACTTTGGACTACTTGATAACAAGTATTTTTTATCAATATCTTTTGCTATTACCAATTTTTATGTTTTATGTTATGGATATCTTAGGCAAATTGATGGCTCCATGTTGAGCATCAATGTTATCGATCTTTAAGGAGAATACAAGCATATCATGTTCAAAACTATGTTACCCCGAGTTTCTAGGACGGGAGGATGGGGAAATGGGTTTCCGAGACATTTTTTTCCTGGAATAGGGGACGACAGGGGATGGCTATATATATATATAGGGAAATCGGAAATTTCAAATATCTTCATGTATTATATAACATTGTAACATTCATCATAGCAGCATAATAACATTTATAAATTTATAATCAATGATCATTCATCAAATCATCATAGAACATGGCATCAAATGAATCAAATGGAATCATTATAGAATAAGAGCGTAGGATAGCATCGAATAAATCAAATGAGAGTTCAAATTTCAATTTCATACATCCATAGATATAATTCATTGAAACAACGAAAAGTATCATATCATATATCAAAATGTGCCAACAAAATGAAAAGTTAAAGACTTAATGTATCATATCATATATCAAGATTCAATTATTATTGCATCAATGTATCATATAATGTCAGAAGACTCGAAGTCTCGAAGTTCAAAGTCAAAATGAAAACAAAGATAGTATGTTGCTGCCCCTAAGATTTGGTCTGAGAATACTAAATATTGCTCAGTTTACACTCTCAATCTGCATATTTTCACCAAAGACTTCCAAAATTCACATATAAGTCTCTTCACATTCTAACAACAACGAGCAAATGATAATTCACTCGGGCATAACTTTGTTCACTTGGGCCAAACTATACACAAATTGCAAGGAATATAGGATTTGATATTTTAGATCATATGCTTAAGGTTTGATATTAGTAATAACATATTTTAATAGTTAGGGTTGCCTCGACGAGATGTGGGGCCCACACAAGGTTAAAAAAATTGCAAATATTTTTAAAAAATATCTTACATTTTACCTCCCGCCGTCGGAAATGACTATCCATCCCTGGGACAGTCGAGGGATGGCTTGGTTGTCCCCAATCATCCCAGGGATAGTCAACGGTTTCCGAAACCTTTGTTGACCATCCCCGAGTTTCCGGGATGGTTTCCGAAAATTGTGCTTCATTGAGGAGTGCTTGGAAACGTTTCCAGCTATCCCTCCATCCCGGAAACAGTTTCTGTTTCCAAAATGGGTGCATTTAGGGTGGAAATGTGTTTCCGGGCAACATTGGTTCAAAATGATCTTCTAGAGAGTTTGAACCAGCTTATAAAATCATGTGTATCCATTGTGTGTAATGTAGGATTGACTTACAACTGCTTCAATTGATAGTTAGAGATGTCTAATGAATATTCAATAACTGCACAAAATGGCAGATTTTATTTCTTGGCCTATTGCCTATTATTGCTATATTTTTCAAAGATTCTTGGATTGTGAATATATTTTTTATTTATTTTTATGCACATTTGACAATGAATTCTGGAAGTAATAAAATTTAAATATAAATTTGTTTGACTCATGTCAACTGTATTGTTGTGTTTTAAGGATTCGATGAACTATATGTCAATATGATGAATGCCTAAAAAAGGACTATAATATCAAGTTAGGTTTAAAGGGAGCTTTTTTAGATTTAATAGGGGAGAAAGTGGCACTATAACAAACAAGAGTTGTTTTAAGGACGTGCTTGTCAATTTTTTTGCAACCTTTACAAATATTTGAGCTTTTTGTGCTTTGAGACCTTAGGTTTTTAGTTATGGAATTATAAATTTGGGTTGATTCTTTACTTTCTTGTTCATAAGATTAAAATGCATTTGCTTATAAATATAAAGGTCTTAAACAGAGAATGATATATCAAAGCAAGAAACAGTAGGTGATAAGAAGTATTACCTCAAAAGAGAGAGATCACATGTGGTTAAATTCTTATGATAAAAATTCAAAAACTCTATCGATTCATCAGTCAAAGTTCAAAGTTCAAACCATGTGCTATCCTACAATTCAAGGCTGATTAAACGTTGGCATTGAGTATTGTTTCTACAACTGGCTTACTTTTCTTTTATGGGCATCAATGGCAGTAAACCTTCAACTTCATGGCTTGAAATTTTGACTCTCCTGAAGCTATTATTCTTTCGTATTTGTGCATGGGTAAATTTGCCCAGTGTAGGAGGAGATGCAGAATATAACATGTTACTTGCCCTGTGAGAGGGGAATCAAAGGATGATTACACATGAAAATACCATTCTTCAAATTCTTGTCAATAGAATTTGCATATCTGGACATTTTTAGCTTAAACTAATCGAAGAAAATTTGTTGCTAATTCAGGTTTTGCATCAAAGGCAAAGAGCAATGTCTGGTGGCCTAAAGATTAAAGATGTAAATGATCTTCTTGACCAATTGGAAGCAGTTGAAAGCAGGTGAGTTGATGATCTGTCTTTATCATGCTATGTAACTCTTAATAACTAAATTGATGCTCCAATTTTGGAGTCAGTGGAACTGATAATTGGATTAATTATCATGATTTGCATTATTTAAGCAGCTTTGCCATCTTCTATCTTCTTCAATTGGGAACTTATAATGTGGGTTATGTTGATAGTTTCAAGTGTCTTATAACAAAGAACTGAAGGTTGATATGATATACTGGCTATATTCTGCTGAGCCTCATCTTTTTGAATGAAACAATCTCGTAGTGAGAGCTTGCTATTTTTCAATCACTGCATTAAACATAAATGTTTATATTTTTCCTATGCAGAATTATGCTAAAATGTTTAGGATAAGAGCTCGTGAATGTGATACTTTGGCCCTCTTGGTCCTGCGAGTTTTTGAACTATGGTCCAACCTAAGCCCAAGAGCGGAACTTTGGCCCTCTTGGCCTTGATGGCAGAACTTTGGCATCCATCAAGGTGGTCTATGTAGATGGAAACCTTATTCCTCTCAATTGTCCAACCTAAGCCCAAGAGCGGAACTTTGGCTCTCTTGGCCTTGATGGCAAAATTTTGGCATCCATCAAGGTGGTCTACTTAGATGGCAATTTTATTCCTCTTAATTGTCCAACGTAAGTCCAAGAGCGAAACTTTGGCCCTCTTGGCCTTGATGGTAGAACTTTGGCATCCATCAAGGTGGTTTACTTAGATTCCTTCTAGGATTGGAGGAAGGACTACAATAGGGTGCCCTGTTACCCAACCCTAGGCCCAAGGGAAGATACTCTATCCCCCTTAGTCCCATACCTCATGGGGTGGCGTACCTAGTGGGCCTCACCATTCCCCCTTATTGCCATCACTTCCCTCCGAGGATCATTACTTCTAAGATAGTGCCTTTGTATGATGTAATATGTCCCCATTCTACTGTAGGCCTTATCTAGTGCCTTTGTATGATGTAGCTAATGCCCATTCCACCACAGGCCTTACCTAGTGCCTTTGTGTGATGTAGCACAGTCCATTCCACTGCAGGGCTTACCTTATTTTGTGAGGTAATAATCTAATGCAGTTGAAAATATAAATATACATAGTATTCTGTTCATATATCAAACTGTAGATATTAATCAGCAATTATCTAAACATAAATATAATGCATTTCATCCTAGGAGTATGATGAATGTTATAAGTAATACAAGTGTTAATCTATATGCACACTATGCGAGGAATACATACCAGATATCGTTGGTCAATATGAATTTTTATTTATCATTTCTTATGACTGCTGCCCGTACCTTTCCTTTTTTCCCTTTGTATTCGATCCTCAATTTGCTTATAATGATCAGGTTCTCTTTTCCTTGGTTTTTTTTCCCTTCCTCTTTGTTTACTGTGTTTGGAGGAATTAAATCTATTATAAACTTTCTTGTTCCCCTCAGGCTGGCTGGAACATGCTCTGATACCCCTTGTAATGTCCCCTTATGTAAACTCTTTAGATTATAGGGTTATTAAAAAATAATTCAATTTTAAGAGACTCCTTTCTATTAAGTACTTCAATATCTTGATAATTTGCTAGACTTATATTGATGATAGCACTTATTGTAGAATGATAATCTTTCAACTTATGAACTGTTACATTTTTAAAATACTATAATCTTGTAACATGCAATTGATGTCTCAATTATTATGTGATGCTCAATTATATTGAAGTAATGAATATCTTTTATATTCAGATCTGCAACATAGGATTCTTACTGATTTGATATGATGGAGTATCTGTTGTTGTCCCTGATCTAGCTATGTGAATTGTGCTATGATTATCTCTGGTATGGATAATATACTCCGATATTATTATACATATAAATCAATTCAGCAAGAATAATAAATATATATTCAGTTCATTTCTGATATCTCTCTTTTGATTAGTCTCAAAATGTATTTCTCAATCCTTGATCTTCAATAGCTTCCCAATTTGGCCCAGCATCGATCTGGTGTATATATGGTATCCCTTATATTAATCTAAACAGGGAAATTAAATATTGATCAGAAATATAAGAGTATCTGTAACAGTCTGCAATATGAATATGGCTGTTCTGATCTACTTCTGTTTTTTTATGCGACGGTCACTTTCCTGATTCAATTCCTGGCTGAAATTTTTTATTGCTGTCTTTGATGTTCCTCAGGCTTGTGGCTTATACTGTATCCTGTAGCTCCATTGTGTTGTCTATGACTTTCCTATTCTTCTTCCATTCCACTTATTCCATCTCAGATTAATATCTTCCTATTTGTTGGTGATATGTATCAGCTAAAATCCTCTGTGTGCTGTTGTTTTAATATGAAACGGTAAATCCTTACTCTAAACCCCATATATAAATACTGGTTCCTTTTGGGAAGTATGAAGACTCCCGACTATATATCCCATTCCCAGGTTTAAATCTTGATGTAATCAACTAGGAAGATTGGTCTTCAATTCTCGTCATATATTTGGTAGAGATAATTTATCTGTTAATTCATGTTTTCTATCACACAGCCATGGTAACTAGATCTGCTATACTTCTGGATGCCTCCTTGGTTTTTGGGCTCTTTCCATCCTTCCATATCTCCATCGAAATTTGTTCTTAAGTAGCTTTTACTTGATAATGGAGGGTTGTGTCTCAGACAATCTCACGTCAACTACGGCTTCTCTTCAAGGTTCTCAATTAATATTAATCGTGTTGTCATCAACACGTTGATTTACTTGTTTCATTGTGCTCATTTCTTAGCCGCCAATGGTTCTTCCCCTCCCCCTTAATCTGGTTGATTATTTTCCTCTTTATTTTGTCGATTCTTGCAATCGATGGTTCAAAAGTTGTTTTGATGCTCCATGGTTATTACTGTGATTTATAGTATTGTTATTTTATTCTTGTAATTCTATTATTTATTTATTAAATATATATTTAATTTATTATTTATTCTTATTTTATTATGTTAATAATATAATATATTAATAGTAGATAATATTATATTATAATATTTCTTTATTCGTTCATATTAATACATTTTATATTTAAATGTATTATATTATAGTGTATTATGTATTATATTGATCATTTATTATAATGTTTTTTATTATATCTTTTCTTCATTTATATTTTAATTTATTATTATTTATTTATTTAATTATTAAATCTCTTTTTTATTGATAAGTCTTAATTGACATTCTTTATTTGCTTATCACTTGAGCAATTTGGGCTTCTTATGGGGGGGACATGACATCAGTGCCTTAGTGCATCACTTTGATAAAATTATGAGTGGGTTTGCAGCGATACGGGACGAATAAAATCTGTGCCTTGATGTGTCAGGTTTCTACCATGTAACGATGTGTTTATTCAGTCCCCTTTTTCAGTGTGCTGACTTTCAGTTTACCAACCAATCTCATAAATGATGCCACACAATGAATTACTAGTCATAATATTTATCTGTTAGCTATCATAGATCAATCTCCATCGTATTACAAGGAAGCTTGATGAAATAAGTTGATATTTAGTTTATAAGAATTGCTGTGGTCTTCAACAAAAATTTCAATAAAAGATAATTACACTTGGATAAACACTTTAGTGGATAATATTTAATCATTCCATCTCCTTATCCTTTCATATGTAGATTACAAAATAGGTTCTTTGTATTTCCAACTCTGAAATACAATATTTGTTATCATCTTGGGTTTGCCCTAGTAGGAATAGAAGGATGCATATCAAGGCAATTTGTTGTGATTGATCTTGTTCTAGATCTGCAAATTCGCCTTCGAAGGAGACTTTTTGGATTTTCCAAGGAGACTAGGGTGGGGTTGCCACCAAAACTGTGGGATGAATCACCTCGCCAAGTTTTCTGTTCAGAAAGATGGCTGAATCCAAAACTTCATCCAAGAGCTTACCAGCCTCCTTATAAAGAGCTTTGGGAACCATCTAGAAGGTTAGGTGGACTTTAATAAAGTGACTTATTTTATTATATTGACTTTATTTTTAATTAAATTAATTAATTAAAGTCATCCTCAGGAAATAAAAATTAATTGTGGACAACTCAATTAATTAATTTAATCAAGTCACTTTATAAAAATTGGGGACATCACAGTCCTTTCGGCCCAAAGATTGCTTCACCTCAAACTATCTGCCATCAAAACTAACTTTCCTCTGAGAGCAAATACCGGGATCCCAAACCAATTGTGGAGTCTGGTATGAATAATTGCTAAAAGCTCTTTGTTGCACCATGACTATAAGTACTACCTCCTTAACGCTCTTGGATGCAGGCTGAAAGAGTCTTTGAATGTAGGTGGCTAAGTTTCCAATGTTGTGCGAATCTCCATCAAGCTTCTGTTGTCCACTCCGACATAAACATCACTATTTTCGGAGTTGTGAAGCAACTCATCATGATCCCATTGAAGTAATGTGCCAAACTTGCCAACGTAAGGTTCCCACATCTTCATGCTCTCATACCAATCAGCTGCTGTCCCAAAAAGGCAATTTGACATCTGAAGGCTCAGCTGCAACTTATCCTCTGCAAGTACATGCCACTCACCCAAAATAACATTGATCATGTATGCCGTAGACCCTGAAAATTGAATGGCCCCATAATCCAATATTGCATCATGAGGGAAAAGTGTATCAATGGCCTCTCCTAAAGTGTCCACATGCGTAGACAAGGCTGAATCACAATGCCACTGTCAATGCATACTCCTTCATAGGCTGTCCAAAAGATGTAATTTCCACTATAGTAGCCTCTGGAAGAGATAACTCCTCAAAATCTCCACAAAAGACCCAAGGGCCAACGGAATCCGAATCACTTATCCACGTGTATAGACGACCCTGGATTTGCTTGGGTTTTCTGTAGAGTGAGTTTAGCCAAATTTGGATCCATTTTGGAGGACCAAGACTTTGACAATCCCATAGGGGACAAGAACTGAACCTGGACTTGGATCTGGTGGTTTCCTTGAGTAATTTGGTAACATAGCTTAAAATAAAAACCCCATAAGCAAAGAGATTGTAAAAAATGGAATGAAACTAGTTTGAGAAACTTTGACAACATCATTTGGCACATTCAAGTGACAAAATCCAATCTAATCAGCAACCTTTTAAGGCAACAATATCCAAGTTTTCATGTATTTGTTATGCAAGAAGACAAAATCATTTAGTTGTCATTGCAAATTGATTCGTGACAGCTGAACACATCTGACTTTAATGTTCAATATCATGCTAGAGCAACAAATCTAATCCTAAAATATTAAGGCTTCGTTGGTAACCCTTGATTGGAAAATTAATCACTTACATGCAATCGTGCAACCAAACCACTTTTGCAAAGAATCCAAGCTTTTATGTAATGCATGTGTGTGAGATAAAGGAAAAGGGGCTTAAATAAGAAAAGGGCAACATATAATTTTCCCAATCTCTATAGTCTTAGTCACATGTTTTGCCAAATTTTGGCCATGAAGTTCAAAATTTGGCGGACATAAAAGAAATCTAAAACCGTGCTGTAATTTTCCCCATAAAACTTGTTCGAATAGGGCTTAGTTTTTAATATTTAAAATATATTTTAACAAACAAGTCTTTAGGTGTAACATGGTGATTGCTTGAGATTAAAAGTTTTGACATTTTGGGAGAGCTCGAGAGTCTTGAAGCAATTGAAAGTTTGAGATATGGTTTTGTTTTTTAATAGAATTTGATGTGATCATAGTTACAAGACTCGGACTCACCTCGGACTCAGTAAATTGGATTCGGGTTCGGACTCAGACTCAGCGCTTAGACTTGGCAAATTGAAAAACCCAAGAAATTCAAAGATTTTTAAGGATTTAAAACTTTTTTCATGCATTATTCGGTCAATCAACATCAAAGACACAATAATTGAGATAAATAGAAGCTACTTTGCACACATAAACAAGTTTACATTGATCACATAAGTATAAATGTGAATTTCTGAAGGAAATAAGTTAACTGTTAAACTAGTTACTAAATAACACATTAGAAATCTGAAATATGAATAGTGTCACTGTTAAAAGTCTACAATATTCATGGAATATGAAATCCATGGAATCAAAAGTTCAAAACATATATCAAAATAAAAGCTAGAGCCTAGAAGACTAAGGCCCTATGTCTTCCTATGTGTACGCCTAAGATAGATCATGGAATATTTTGTAGCCATCTTCTGTCCCTGTGTCTGAGGCTCAACCTCAGTGGCATCCTCATCATCCTCATCCTCCTCATAATCATCATCATCCTCAAATCCCTCACTCTCAACCTTAGGGTCCTCCATTGGCTCTCCTCACGCTCTAGCCAATCGATTTGCTAATCTATTTTCTAAAACCCCTATATTCTTGTCCCAAGCCTTTTTCCTCTCTTCTAAGTCTTTGCAAATGATGGAATGACGTTTTTAGGTCTTAAATCATTATAAAATCCTTGTTCCAGCTTCAATTTGACCTCGAAAAGCCAGGATAGGTTGTGGGAGATAACACTGCTGAAGGCATGCTGAATCCTGAAATTTGGCTAAGTTTGGAATTTTTTGAAAACCTGCAAAATCTAGAATCTGCATTTTAACTCCTATGAAGTTGAAACCTATCTCAAACATCTTGACAGTATTTATACAAATATAACTTAAAGTATAAGAAAGAAACAAATGTCACTTATACTTAAATGTTATATTTGTATAAATCCTTCTGCCCCCGAGCTGAAAAAATGACTAGGTATGACATTTTACCAAGACAAAAATCTTAAAAACAATTAAAATTGTTAATTTTTTACTTTTTCCAAGTGGCTGGATGCATTCGAGATAAGGCCACGAGACTCGGCGAGTCCACTAAGTCCTGCAGGACTCGACCGAGTCAGCTTGCTGGGTCAGTGTGACTCGGCAAGCCAGAGTTACAGGACTCACCGAGTCCTGCAACTTTGGATGTGATTATTTTCCTAACTTGATATGCTCGGGGTTTCCCTATTCAAATCTCAGGTCTTCTTGTTGGGTGCCCTATCCCTACCTTTAGTGTGGGAAATTCTCCACTATACGGTCTTGACCATCTCTGTGGGAAATTCTCCACTATACGGTCTTGACCATCTCTGTGGGAAGAGATAGATTTAATTAGGTGCAATTGTTATCAATATTTTGAGAATCATAACTTGTATTACTTCGCTTCTCTCCCATCCAATGCCTCAATTAAATATATTAAAATATTTAATTTAGAATTTTGATTTTTTTTTGTATAATATATTTAATATTTAAATATTAATATTATTCAATTCAAAATTTAAAATATATTTTATATTATAATGTTCTTAAATTTACTATATTGTATTCAAATATAACAAAATAGTGTTTTTTTAATGGAAAAAATCAAATTTATACAAGGTGGACTCAATCATGATTTATTTTTGAGTTTTTTTGTTCTTTTCAAACTTTGTCCAAATTTTATTGTTGCCAAACATGAACACAAACTCGAACCTTTTGAAATAGTCTATAGTCACACAAATGATCATTAACTTTTTCTGATATTAATACTTGACATAATCATAGATTCAAATGGGGGAAAATATGTGGAATTTCAGGAAGGGTTTCAGCCTCATCTACTCATATCTATTGAATATAGCAGGGAGAATGAGTAGATACTGCAGTTGCTCATAGACAAAGATTTCCATGTGCGTTTTATTTTTATATCCCTTTCTCATTTCTCATCATACAGATTTTGAAGGGAAGAAGTATTTAGAGAATGTGCAGAAGAAAAATGCAGATACAGCAGTCTGATCAATTTCCTGTTTGCATTTTAATTTCTCAAAGCCATAATAATCTCTTAAGAAACATGGATAAAATGACGAAGTGGAGGAAGGCAAAGGAAAAGATGCATAGACCACAATGGGGCAAGGTATATCAGCACAAAAGCAGTATACACCTTTAAATTGTTTTCTTATTTACATTATGATGTTCTTTAATTCTCCCTACCCAAATTTGAGAGATTGTATGATTTTTGGATAGCTGAAATATCCTACTGCAAGAAGTAGAGGAGTTCTTTGATCCAACAGCACTCCAATAGTCTTAACACATACAGTCTAGAATGTCAGCTGCTCACCATGAATACAGAAGTAAAATGTTTTTATAGGGTGAATTCTTGATGTTCCTCAATTTGTAATTCCTCCTTTGTTTTACTGATTGCGTACATGTGTGGGGTAATTTCTAATGCTATTCCACTCAGGTAGGAACCACACTTGTTTCATACTTTTCTTGAAGCACTTAGGTATTCCTCTTTTGCTGTATAAGATGGTCAATGAAGTACATTTCATGACATCGATAGGGAGCATATCTAGTATTAAAATCTTCTTGTATTCAATAATCTAAACATGAAATATATTCCAATTGTTAATGAAACTTTATGATCAAATCAAACATCATACTATGCAACATAGATGCTCTCTCTCATGTACATGCTTATTTTCAAACCATCAAACCTGTATGTAAGTTAGTATTTTAAAGATGCTCGAATGCACATAATGAATGTCTTTCGATTAGATACCTGAACAATTTATGCCAAGTCTAAAGTAGTGGCAGTAGACTGAAGTCTCAACATATCCAATAATGAAAATAGAAGAGATCTTTTATTGTTCTCAGAAAAGAAGAAACAATTATGGTAAAAAAAATGTTTTCAGAAAAAAAGAAAAAAAATACAGATTAAAAAGGAAATTACATGTCTACAGACTTGGCAATAAAATCATATTGGATTGAAACCAAAATGTTCACCTCCTAAGATATTGAGTTCATGATCTGAATGATGGTATCAACCAAATTTTACAAGGAATGAAACTACAAAGTTGCATGTGGTCGCCTGTCTTCATTAATTGGTAAATCAATCATAAGGCTGTTCACAATATTGTATATTAGTAGGCATTGATGAATATCGCATTGTACTTCATTTGTACCAATATTCTAGACAGTATAGGTGCTTTATTGCCATGTGTAATTGACTTTGTACTTTGTATGATTGCAATATATTTTAAATTTATTATGTTAAAAAGATCTAGAATTTCTTACAAAAAGGTCAAGCATTTTCATGAAGGCAACAGCTTTTTCTCAACAAGATAATGTGGCAGGGAGGAGAAGACAACAGTTCTTCAAGAGCTTATCAGCAAAACAAATGCCTTAGAAATGAAGTGGATTTTGATGATAATTCTGAAAGGTATGTATTACAAACAAAATGTTAGTGGATAAGAAAATTGCTTATTATGAAAATAAATTATATGGACAATTATAATGTAAATTTAAATATGGAAAACTGGACATTTTTGTTTAAAGAACATGATCTTGTCAACACTCATAGATGAGAAATATACAGTCTTAAGGTTAGTTTCTTTTTGCTTGTTGATTCAGTTTAACTTCATAAGGACTCTTCATGTTCTCAGATATGAAGCTGGGTATGGGTGAAAAAAGTCTGTTCCACCAGTTTCATCCAGATGCAGAAGATATGTTTAATGTTACTTGTGACTTAAAGATGGTTTGTGAAAAGCTTAAGAATCGAAATGAAAGGTTCAAAAGGCAGGTATGCAATGTCCATGGAAAGAAATATCTCCTAGCTTCATTTGGTAAATTGCACAATACCATGAACACCATTAGTTGTTTATAGTTTGAGTGTGGTTATCAAACTGAATTAATTTTGAAGAAATTTAAACTGTATAATATATTATGCTTAAGTCACCTTTTGATGATCCATTTTCAATAAGTGGTCCTTTTTTCTTTTGCCTTTCTTCATGCACGTTGGTAATATCAATCATGGTTGAAAATATCGTTATTGTCAACTTATCGCAAGGGCCAAAAATAAAAATTGGCAAAATATCAGAGATTAATATTTAATTGGCAAATTATCGGCAAAAAAATTGGGAACTTAAAAAATTGCTCAAATTTAATTAGAGATGCATTTTTTTTTGTAAACTTCAATGAGGAGATGCCTCTAATGAGTCAGTAATGAGTAAACAAAACAAACAAGCTGAGTCTAGATATATTTAAATGCAAATAGGGCACAAAATGACATCCTCATGTAGAATACTGATGGTTGATGGCCATAGCCTGATAATCTGAACTTTGAAACAAACTAAAATAGCAAATTGTCTTTGTAAAATTATAAGTAAATACAACATCAAAATAGTCTACATCTTCCTCTTCCCCTTCCTAGTAGCTCTAGTAAAAACTATTGGAGGTGGAGGAGATCTAGTGCTAGAAGTCCGCTTTGGCTGTGTCTCCTCCCTTTGCAAAATTGGCTGACTTGATCTCCATCTTGGATGTAGATGGTGCTGCCACTGTTTATTACAACTGATCATCCTCAACCTCCTCATCCTCCTCATCCTCCTGAATGTCATCCAATCCCATTGCGAATCCACCCCCTGCCATAGCCCGCCTCTCCATATCGTAGATCTCATCCTCTGTAAACAATGGTGGCTTCTCCTATGATGTCCAATCATTCTAAGGATCTAGCTCATTCAAATCAAGTGGACCAGGTGGTGTTTCCTCTGCCTTTCTTACGTGCAACCGAAGGTTATATTGCACAAAGACAAGCTCATTGAGGCATTTCTGTGCTAACTTGTTCCTCTTCTTCGTGTGGATTACCTCGAACAAGCTCCAATTATGCTCACAACTTGTTGGCTAAATTTTTTTTAAGCCGCTAAGACTACACCTTACAAAATTGTAACTTTAGGCAACAGTATAATGAGATAAATCTCTCCTCTCAGCAATAGGGGAGGCTCCCTTCTTACTGTAGGTGACTTCAATAGGATTTCAACTAAAATTGAATAAAGGGGTGGTTTTTTCAAAATTTTCCTCTTTTTTCAAGAAAAGATTCACAAGCAATAACAACTTTCTAATTCTACTAAGATCCCCTATTGCTACGATAATACTGGTGACTCGGTAGTTGACGTAAGAACAACTCCTAAGGCAGTAGTTATAATTATATTTGGTAGATTAAGAAAAGAGGCCAAAGTCTCTTGTGATTAATCCTATTTGAAGAATAACTAGAAATAATAGCGAGGCTCAAAGCCTCTCACTAATAATCCTGAAATTATAAGAAAACACTCAAAATTGAATCTCAAAGTCTTCAACTCCTAGTATTTGCAGCCACTATTAAACTATGAAAATCCTCCTACTGTAGCTCAAAGTCTCTCAAAAGGGCAAACTGAAACTCAAATGATTCACATAAGTTAAACTATAAAGTGAACTCAAGAATGATTAAATAATGCAACATAAGAAAATATCATTCAATCACAAGACTTGCAACACAAAGTTTGGAAAATCTTGGTCCTTACATTCACTTCTGAAAATTTGCACAATGAAACACAAAGTTTTTACCACACAAGCTTCTCAAGCATAGTTTTCTTGCCTAAAAAAAAGATAAATATTTACAGTGAGCTCCCTCCTTTATATAGGAAAATAGGAGAGAGAAAAGTGGAGAGAAAAGAGGAAACCCTCAACCACTTTGATTTATTCAACAACTAACTCATTAACTACCTTTGACTTATTCAATGCTACAAGGCTTAAAGCACTTGTAACATGATTACATGACACTGGTATACAGGAACATGTTTTCTTATATTTACAATCTTTACATGCCCTTCATGCAATCTGTCAATCACATGCTATCAAAACAGAGAGAGACTGTGTCCTAGACACTTAGGAATCAGCTTCAAAGGGTGTTTACATAAGCCTCAAACTTACGAAGAGACTCATGTATAATGACTGGATTAGGTGCACCTGTATGCTGAGCAATTGCGGTTACCTTGTGTAGAATATGTGACTTCGTATAACTGGTCACTTGGCTCTGGATCTGATTCAAGGATATTTTGTAGTCCATGAAATGGTTAAGAATACTGAGATTGAAATCATCTGCTCCAAGTTGTAGGCGAATTGTCTCTGCAAACTTTGTCATCACAATTCCTTCATCAATCAGCTCATCCTCCTTTGACATTATTTCACAAGATAGTGTATTGAACTCAACTTTAATTTGATGTTCCTGTTCATTCCATGAGTTTAATGCTATTGTAATTCTGTAACCAATTTACTTAGAATAAAACTTTCGAAGAAGCATTTACAAGGTTAAAATCTGATATAGGCCACTTGAGAATCTTTGGTTGTCCTGTTTGCATTCATATACCAAGTAAAAGAGATCTAAACTAGAACCCTCAGGCAAAAAGGGAATATTTGCTGGCTACAGTGAAACATCCAAAGCCTATAGGGTTTTTATTCCTGGACAAAAATTAATTGAGCTAAGCAGGGATGCAATCTTTGAAGAGGACGTTGCATTCAAAAGATCCAAGAACATTCATGATATAGACATTGAAGATCAAGAGTCTCCTCAAAATATGGAAGAGGATATCCTTCTGAGATTTAGAGGGAGAGCCATGAACTTATGGAAGATGTTAATCCAAATGAGCCTATGGATTCAGTTGATGGGCCTAGAGACACTATTGTGAACCTGAAAACACCTCTATGGACAAGGAAAATGATTCAAGTGGCTGAAAATTATGCAGCACCAAAAGGAACCTTCAGGGAAAGCAAAAGACCTCATAGATACTCCAGTTATGTTGCCTTAATGAGTATAATCATCAAATCAGAACCTTCTAGTGTTGAGGAAGCTTTCAAACTTTAAGTTTGGAAAGATGCTATGACAGAAGAATATCAATGTATTCTTAAGAATGATGTTTGGGACATTGTACCTAGACCAAAAGGTAAATCAATAGTTTCATCTAAATGACTCTTCAAAATCAAACATGCTGCAGATGGTAGTATTGAAAATATAAAGCAAGGTTTGTTGCTAGAGGCTTTACTCAAAAGGAGGGAATTGATTATGAAGAAACATTTGCCCCAGTTGCTCAATATACCTCTATCAGGGCTGTGATTGCTATTACTGCATCAAAAGGATGGAAGATTCACCAAATGGATGTGTAGACTGCTTTTCTTAATGGTATAATAGAAGAGGAAGTGTACCTAGAGCAACCTGAAGGATTTGTAGTACATGGTAATGGATCTCATGTTTGCAAATTAAAGAAGGCTCTATATGGTCTTAAATAGGCTCTTCGAGCCTGGTATGAGAGGATAGACCACTATCTTTTAGGCTTGGGCTTCTCCAAGAATGATGCAGATCCGAATCTACACTACAATGTAATTAATGGTGAAATGTTGATTCTCATACTTTATATTGACGACTTATTGATTACAGGAGAAGACCATCTCATCACTAAATGTAAACAAGATCTAGCATTTGAATTTGACATGAATGATTTGGCTACTCTACACTATTTCCTTGGTTTAGAAGTATGGTAGCAAGCTGATGGTATCACTCTAAATCAAGGAAAGTACACTATTGACATTCTGAAAAGGTTTGGAATAATGAATTGTAAATTCATGGCTACTCCCATGGAAACAAACTTGCATAAGTTAAAAGAGGCTGCAACAAGCTCAAAATTGGTAGATTCTACTCTCTATCGGCAGATGATTGGGTCCTTGATGTACTTGGTCAACACTAGACCAGATATTTGTTATGCAGTAAATTCACTTAGTCAGTTCATGTGTGAACCAAGACAATTACATTTAGTTGTAGAAAAACACATTCTGAGATACCTGCGTGACACAATTGGATATGTTCTAAAATATAACAATGTAGATCTAAATTTGTCTGGATATACTGATTCAGATTGTGCTGGAAGTGTAGTTGATCGAAAAAGCACATCAAGATGTTGCTTCATCTTAGGATCAGCTATGATCTCCTAGTTTAGTAGGAAGCAATCTTCAGTTGCACAAAGTTCCACACAAGCTGAGTACATTGCAGCATCCATGGGAGATTGAGAAGCTTTATGGCTAAGGAAAGTTCTTGTAGGATTGTTTCAGATCCTACTATTATTCACTGTGACAATCAAAGTTGTATAATCCTGTGTTCCATGACAGATGAAAGCATATAGAAATTCCCTACCATTATGTTAGAGACATGGTGGAAAGAAATGTTATCCAGTTGAGATATTTTAGTATAGGTGAACAAACAACATATATTCTCACCAAGCCTCTCTCCAAGACGAAGGTTGAATACTTTCGAGGTAAGCTTGGTATGGTAGAAAATGTAACTTATCTGAGATTGAGTCTCAACAATGTTAATTTGTTGTACTAATATATTCTAAAAATGTTTAATCTGTAAACTCTCTTATTTGTCATGTGTGTGTTCGCATTAACCGGTAAGAACATAACTGGTGCATGGCAAAGAGGTGTTGTCATTGATGTTTAGGGATGAAAATATTGTTCAATCAGGAACAACAGGTATTGTTGACAATAATAAGTACAAGAGAGACTGGTGACACATAGTGAGCAAGAAGAGCTACTATCTCTGTGACTGATAAACCTCTAACTTATCATCAGAGCAACTGGTAACCAAGGAAGGGGCAACTGGTAATCAAACATTCAGAACAATGACCGGTGATCGATAAAGTGTATAACTGGAACCAAGGAACCAAACCGGTATAGACAGAGAAAGGAGTGACAGGTGATGGCTTTGACCTTTACACTACCTAAGGATATAAATCGATCAGTGAGATATCATCAAAACTGATAAACCGGGGAAAGTCACAGTCGACAAACACTTGTGTGACTCTTTGACCCGAGATTTGTTGCACAAAATCCGGACGAATTTGTGTTATAAAGATCAGTTCAAGGCGCAATTGAAGGTTTTAATGCCAAAGATGTTGGCATTAAAACATGGACAAATCTAAAGTAAAGGAAAGTATGCGACACGCATCTGTCGTTTCCTTTATAAAATAGAAAAAGCACATGGCATGCCTCTGATGTTTCCGCAGTGAACTGAGACTCAACTGGGTGATGGATTCGATGGAGATCTTTGTGGAGGTCGCGCATGTAAAAAGCGGAAAGGGCAAAAAGATTATATATTCTTCAACCTGTGAAGAATATTGTTTGTGTTCATTCTGCCAAAGAAAAAGAGTGAACCTATATGCTAGAAGCTATGTAAAGGTGAAAAGAAGAAGAAAAGCGGAGTGTGCAAGGAAGCACAACAATCGGAGGAGAGCATACCTGTGGTGATTGGTGATGACTCTCAATTGAGAAGTAGAACGAACTTATCATGCTTAGTAAAGCCATTACAAGAAGATCAAACACTCTATTGCTCTCTAACAATTGCAATAGAAAAATCCCAGTATTTGGGTGGACATTAACAGGTCCTTTGTATTAAATCCTTTAATAGGGTGACATCTGTGTAGATGTTTTAAGTCCTCTAACAAGGCAGGCTTTAACAGGTCTTATTTCTTAAATCCCTTAACCGGGTCACATTTAACAGTGCGTTTGTAATCCTTTAACATGGAAGGCTCCTAACAAGGTGCACTTCAGAAGAGTGCAAAATTTGTGAGGTTTCCTCACATCGCGGTTTTCTCTCGATTTGGGTTTCCATGTGATACATTTGGTGTTGTCTTTTGCTTTGATTTTGTGATAGCTATTTCTGTGTTAGAATCTGTTTGGTTTAACAGCTTTAGGTATATTACATCAGATTGGTTTTTAAATTTTAGTGGGTGCTGATTCATCCCTCTCCTCTCAGCACCGGTTGGGACCATCAGTGTGAGTCCATGACTTCATGGGCTCCCGTTGTTAGAAATAGGAAATACGGAGGGGGGGGTGAATCAGTATTTCACAAACTTTTACTTTTGCCCAATTATGGATATATGAAATTAACTTGAAACTTGCATAAGAAACTAAACTAAGTAAATTGAATAACAAGCATAACAATAAAATGAATGAACTCATAACACCATGTTTGTTCTCGAGGAAATCTTGGCCAAGGGAAAACCCTAGTGGGGATGATACCCACAACTGATCCACTAATCAAAAGTATCCGGTTAAGGATGCTGACCCTGTTAGGAGTCTGTTAGCTACATATAGTGTCTTTGTCCTAGTTAAAGGACTTTAGGCTTTGTTAGAAGCCTCAACCCTGTTAGGAGTTGCTATTACAAAACAAAGATGTTTGCAAGATGAGCTCACTGCCCAAACATGCAATATACAATGATAACTTCAGATACAAAGGTAAGATACAAAAACCTTTTATTGCTGCTGAATAACTTTATTATTCTGATCTAGCTATGTAGGCTCTTCGCTCTGATATACAGTACTTGCTTCTTTCCTTTCTCACAACTTACAATTTCGCATCATATATATCATATGTCAACTGCTTACAACTTCATATTACATACATACTACTTCGCATTACATTATTCTTATTTATATACAAGCTATTACAAAATAACTTCCTGTCGGCTTACAATACATTAAACTCTCCTCAAAATATAAGTTCATTATATGTTGCCTTAGGGTTAACATCTAGGATGTCGTCCCTAATTAGTTAAGTCATTATTTTGATAAACAAAATAATCCCTTAACTCAATATAATCATATTTTGTCTTCTGCTCTGTTCTGGTCGGCTTAACATTGTCTTTGTAAAACATTAATATTTTCTTCCGTACATGTCGTACAAACTTGCGCTCTCAGATGTAGCTTTGATATACATGGAATGATCTATGTTCAAGTGCGCATGCACTGAACCTTCTTTTATGAACATCGCTAATCAAAACTGTCTCTGTGAAGACTGGTAATTACTGTTATACTTAAACAATTTTCAAGTGCACTCATACAGAACTTCTTCCTCCGATCATGCTGTCTTAATGCGGAGTATATATTGCCATAATGACAACATTCTGATATCCTACTTAGCCAAATTGCCAACAATCTCCCCCTTTGTCATTGGTGGCAACATGTGGGAAAATTGGCTCAGTCGCAAAGATTTTTTATTACAAAATTCAAAAAAGTGTAACATATGGCCATTACAAAAATTTGTGGATCATGTCTATACATGTCTACTTATTTCTCCAAAATGATACTCCCCCTAAGAGTATACTACATACTATTCCGCATATCTATATCTTCTACATATACAATTTTCATACTATATTACTCCCCCTTTGACAACAATGACAAAGGTGTCAATTATATATAAGTATGTCAAAATTGTTTTACCGCCTTGATCTTAATGCTGCAAAGTTGGAAGACTTGCTATGGAATCTGCAAAATTTGCCTTCAGATTTTCTATTTCCTTGTTCCATATCTTCTTTACTGATTCATAAATGCTGAGTAATGCACATAGTCCATAAGATGCTATCTCAACTGCCTTAAGGTTTGCATATGCGAACTTTCCATGTGATGTCTTTGACGAAAGGCATTCTTCTAGTTGATTTTCTACATTACTGACCTTCATTGATAAATGATCTCTGAGTAGAGCGAATCTCTTCAATTTCCTCTTTGTTTCATCCTCAAGAAGTTTTATTTCATCATAGATTTTACTTGCTTTCTTCTCAATATCTGAGATTTTCACATTAGGACTCTACAAATCATTCATTGTTGCTTGCAACTCATCTTCCTTATTCTTTATTTTCTCTGATATTTTTGTTGTGTGGCTATGGGATAGTGTACACTGTATGTACAATGCTTTTCCTCTTTCTAAACATCTTCTTAACTCTTTTATGCAAATGTCCAAATTATCCAAATCATTTCTGATATTCTGACAAACAACTTGAAATAATTGTGCATCATGGGCTGCTTGAGCGTTGACTGATGCAATATCTGACAAATTTGTGAATTCAGTGTCAAAAGCTTTTATTACCTCTTTTGCTTTAGCTTGGGGATCAACCTCACTGACTTGAGTTGATATCACTTCTTGAAGTTTGCTGGTTACTTCAAGTAACACTCCTTCCAAGCTTTTTACCTGGTTACTTCAAGTAACACTCTTTCCAAGCTTTTTACCTTCTTATTCTTTTCAATTATCTTATTTAGGGATGAGATCAACTCTATGTGATCATCATCATCAACTTCAGCTCCTAAGCTTCAAAAACTGATTCAATAGGTGATCTAGGTGGATTTTCTACTGTGCTCTTAGTTTGTGAAACAATTTCAGTCTACTCTTCTTGCACCGCATGCTCCTTTTCTGCTACTTTAATCTGAATTTCTTCTTTCTTCTCTTCTATTCTCGTTTCTACAATTTCTTCTTCCTTATTTTTTGCTTCATCCTTCTGCTCATCAACTTCTATCAAATTCCCAACATCGGCTCCTTGATCATCAAATGAATTCTCCTCTTTGTCTATGGTAATGTTTATGTGTTCAATGTTCATAGACTCATCATTAATGTTGATGGAGGGTGGCGGAACTGGTGATGATTCAGCTTGTGGTTCTGCTTCTACTGCTTGCTCAAATTCACTGAATAATTCTCCCGGTCTAGAGCTCATTACCTTTACAACTGCTTCCTCAGTTTCTCTTTTTATCTCTTCATAATTACCTCCCATTATCAATACTGTCCTGCTTTTCCTTCTTAGATGTGTACTTAGGTTCTTCATGATTTCTCTGAAGTGATCTTCGTCCTTAATTTCACAAAGTTTCCTCACATACCTTTCTCTTATGCCTTTGTCTTCTTCTATAGCTCTCTTCTTCCTCTTTACCAACTTCTCATATAAGTTATCAGGAATCTTGCCTTTTATATCTTCAAACTTCTTGTCCGCGAGAATCATATGTCTGACAACTGCATTTTCCAGATTTAGCTTCTCAAAGTTATTATACATTTCATAATATTTGTTTAGTTTGGTGAAATCCCCTTCATTTATAATCAAAGGGTTCACTTTGTCTATCTTAGGCTTCCACTGCTTCTTCTTGTTGCTGCATGCCTCTTCATCTGCTTGTGGCTCTTCTATTGATGTCCTTATCCTTTCTACTGGAGAAAAGATAGTTTTCTGCATCTTGCCTGGTCCACTTGCCATCTCTTCAACTCTCTTAGTCGGTGTAGTGAAGGTGGATCTGGTGGATTTCCTTGCTGCTGGCACATCCAATTCTTCAATGTCTTCATCAATGTTTTGAATATCTTCTGCAAGGACTGCATGGGTTGTCAAGGGTGGAACTGACAACACTTCTTTTTGTCCAATATCCCTAATTGCTGCTGCTGTCTGCTTCGCAATGACAAATTCATGCTCGGTCATGCCAATATCCTTTAATATTTTCTTTATTGTGCTTTCTACTCTCTTCTTTGCCAATTTCTGCACCTGTGATTGTTGTGCTGTATTGAAGTTTTCTTCATATGTTGCAAATTTGGAACTCTTTGCATCCAAACTGCTGTTAAGTATCCTGTTCACATAACCTTCAATTTCTACTTTAGATACCTCATATTCAAGAGGATCTACAAACTCAATTCTTGGCTCAACTGCTTCAATGTAGGTAAAGTCTGTGTCTACTAAGAAGCATATCTGATCTTTATATTTCTCAACAATAGATGGTGGAATTCTTGATTTTTTTCTCATTTCATTTTGAAAGGTCTTTATGACAAGAGTAGCACTTTCATTCACTTTATCAATGGGATGTCTCAAGTATACCTTGTTTATCTTGGCCATTGAATTTATACCATCATTCCAATCGGATCCTATGGTGTAAGGGAATCTTCTTAAAAGATGGAAAAACATATAAGTGATCAGGGATGAGAATCTAAACTGAGAATTCTTAGTCTTCATTGTATCCTCAGAATCTCACACATATCTACTTCCACTCTGTCAACACACATAAGGTAGGTTGCATGTACCATGCCTGCTGCTGTGTCATCTTCCCTAGAACTTGCACATAATTTTGAAGTCAAGATTTTACACACATATCTTACATCATCTTGCTCAATTTTACTTATAACTATTCCTCTTCCATTATGAAGACTTGGTGTTGTCGAACTGTAAAGAGCCCTTGCCGGCTCTTAGTTTGCAATTTAGGATTTTCAAAGAAATATGATAATTTACCAAATTCTCTGGTTTTATGAAATTAATTCTTCATAATGTATTTGCATTCCAACTCAATTATAATATTCAGAGTTCACCATGACAACCAAATTTCTCAAGGAAAATTACCAATTTGAATTCTCTTAATTTTCTAACACAAGTTTGCTACTATCCTCAGTAAGACTTAGCTCATAATAATTCATCATATCTAATGCTGATTAAAAGAAACATTAAGCTTTCACAATAATTGACTTACGATTACATTGCAGAAATCAACTAGCTGTATATCAACCTGGCTGCAAGCTGAAACACCCAACGCTCCTCTTGATACTCAGAAACAGAATGATGATTCTCCTCCAATTGCATACGCAGCCTGTTATAGGTTTTAGAGTCTACAACAAACAATGCATGTGCAAACTGGATGATAGTCAATCACCATATTGAACCGCCAAACTGTAACGTACAGCCTCAATGCTGTAACCCAGGCAAGACACCACAACCGCTTCCAGATTTGTCTCATGTGAATCTCAAACAGATTGCAGCTGTTAAGAGATCGCAGGTTAAACCTCACGTTCAGACCCGTGGCTCCAATATCACACTTCAGCACCAGTCGCTTAGACTTGTTGCTATTCTCCTTACACCAAATCAAACCACAGCTTGTATATTTTCAAGCACAAACTCGATAACAGCATTCATACACATCAAATGTCAAAGCTTTAAATTCACGTTTATTTCAGAATGTTAGATATATGGTGCAGCCGTAGAACCCAAGCTTCTCTCAATTTCAATATTCTCCAAATTAAATTCTATAAGATTTTTTTTAAGAAAAACACCAGCTGATTGCATCAAAGAAAACCTTGAAGGAATGATTGAGACTTCACACAAATGTTATCAGCAAATCCAGGCTTCCAGAATATTAAAATCTTCAGCATCAATCTAATTCACAACCTTGCCTGTAGAACTTCAAACTCCCAGAATGAAACTTCTTCAATTCAATATACCTCAGCATTGAATTGAAATCTAGTAGTAAACAGATGTGAAATTCACCATTATCCAGCAATGGCTCAAATCACCAGGAAGAGGAATCCGTCCTCGAAACCCTAGCCAGGGCAATACTTCACAAACAACAATAAAAATATGATTGCATAATGAATGAATGAAAGTGCTTTTTCAAGCAAAATATATAGCTTTTTTTGAAAAAGCACTTTTTTAATATTTCACTTAATTGGCTTTATTAAATACTCCCACTTTATAATATAATATTATAAAGTCATTGGTTATTAAATTAAATCAATATAATTTAATCTAATAACACCTTTAAAATTAAAGCCATGAACCGTCTAACTGCAATCATCGAACTTCTGACAAAGCACCAGGACCAACTGCCCAGCCAAAAATAGATACTGCCTTGCCAGAAATAGCCACTGCTAAAAATAGACTTACTAAAAATAGTAAGTCTCTCAAACTGGAGATTCTCTGAAATTGAATCCTGAGATGTTTGACGTTCCGTGCAGACACCCTGCCAATCCTGGCCATACCTGAAACCCCACTTACTAAAAATAGTAAGTTGGCCAAAATGACCCGAACGAAGAGCAGAACTAATAATCTGAATCTCCAGAATGGAATCCCAACGTTGGCTCCACAATTTGACCCCCCTCTGGACACCCGATTAGCTGCGAGGGCCGCCAAACCAAGCTAATCCCGAAGTCTGAAAAACGGGGACATTACAGTCCTCCCTTCCCAAGATTGCTTGTCCTCAAGCAATCAGGAAAAACATGCAACATCACAAACCACCCGGATCTGAAGGATGGTCACTGGTAATGTCCCGATCCGCACTAAACTCCTGTGAAGAAAGAATCGACATCAACCAAACACACACCACTGAAAACAATAGCTGTAAACCAACTGTAGATGCCGATACTGAAAACAACCCAACGAAACTCAACCCATCTGCAATAATAACTCCATCAAAATCTGAGTCCCTGTCAATCCAATACTCACATCCAACTGCACCAAGGAAACAACAATGACCAAATGTACCAGGATCACTGTTATCAACTCTGTCACTTGATAAGCAGTCCTGAGTGTGTGGACACTGCAAGTAATCTAATTTGCAATTGCCAAAACCATCTGCAAACGATGGTGCTAATCCATCCCATGATGGATGGTAGGATACCGGAGCCAGCTTACCCCTGTGTGAGAACAAATCTCCCACCTGAGGGTCAAAAGAAAAATGATGAGCATACCCCACCATGAAATGCCTGTCAGAAACCCCAATCTTCGTCATTGGCTCACCATTACCGAATTGGGAATCAGAAGATGGCTCCAATCTCTGACTCCGCATAATTGTAGGCTGGGTAGGACCCTGCGCAATCCTCTCAACAAACCCAACCTCGAAATCTCTGTGGGGAAGCATAGTAGAAAGAGTCTCTACAATCTTCTCAGCCAACCTCCGAATAGCACAAGAGCCTCGGATGAGGATACCCTCAGACACTCCATAAGAGTCTTGTCGTACATCTGCACTGTCCAACAAATACTCCATAAAAGATTTAGTGTAGTAGAAATTATATGTGGAAGCGTCAACATGCTCCCCCGCAATCCACAACTGATCCCTCTGTAAATGTGGCACAGCCAACTGCACCACGCTGTCAGCTCTGTGAGAAAGATCAACCTGAGCACTCGACTCCATTGGTACTCCAACCTCATCCGTACCAAGTGCTCCCATATCCTGAACATGTGTGTTTGCCACAACATCATGTTCCCCGATACCAACTGTAGGAGCAGACTCACCACCAACCACCTCAATATGCAAACGAACCGGGTCTGGGGCTGGTGTGGACCGCAAATGCTCCAACTCCATGGTCACCTCCTCTAACTGAATTTGCGACTCCTGAAGATTCCGCTGAGTGTCCTCCAAAGCCTCAGTAGTCGTTGTGAGCTCCTGGGTAAGCTCACTCACCTCCTCCTCCCGATCCAACAGTGCCTCATAGGCTGTACTCCCCCACTCAACTAAGTGATCTCGGTCGGCTACCATCTGTAAGTAATTCTGTCTCAACATTCTGACAGCTTCACGCAAAGCATGAATCTCTGTCAATGAAAGGTAACCACCGCTAGACTCATCTGTCATAGGAGCACCCCAACTATTAATAGCCAACAATTGACGAGTGGCATTGAAATGCTCAAGTGTAGAAGTAATATCTCTCTCACCCACTCGCAACTGGCTAGTCACATGATGACTCTGCACAACGGGCCTCCTATGAACAACCTCAAATGTGCTGTCCATACTATGAGAGGAAGCTGTATCCAACAAACTTCCATTGAAATCACACTCTTTGTGTACTTACATCTGAGTACACCTGTATACTTTGAGTACATACATTGGACATGTCCTCATCTAACCCCGAGGAAGCTGCTACTGAATCTGACTCAACACAATCTCCAGCCACCTCGTCCTCTGCAATCATCTGACAATCCAAATCCTGAGACACATCCTCATGAGTCACTAATGGAGTAACTCTCTCTTGATACTCAGAAACTGAATGATGATTCTCCTCCAATTGCATACGCAGCCTGTTATAGGTTTTATAGTCTGCAGCAAACAATGCATGTGCAGACTAGATGATAGTCAATCACCATATTGAATCGCCAAACTGTAACGTACAGCCTCAAAGCTGTAACCCAGGCAAGACACCACAACCGCTTCCAGATTTGTCTCACGTGAATCTCAAACAGATTGCAGCTGTTAAGAGATCGCAGGTTAAACCTCACGTTCAGACCCGTGGGTCCAATATCACACTTCAGCACCAGTCGCTTAGACTTGTTGCTATTCTCCTTACACCAAATCAAACCGCAGCTTGTATATTTTCAAGCACAAACTCGATAACAACATTCATACACATCAAATGTCAAAGCTTTAAATTCATGTTTATTTCAGAATGTTAGATATATGGTGCAGCCGTAGAACCCAAGCTTCTCTCAATTTCAATATTCTCCAAATTAAATTCTATAAGATTTTTTTTAAGAAAAACACCAGCTGATTGCATCAAAGAAAACCTTGAAGGAATGTTTGAGACTTCACACAAATGTTATTGGCTAAATCCAAGCTTCCAGAATATTAAAATCTTCAGCATCAATCTAATTCACAACCTTGCCTGTAGAACTTCAAACTCTCAGAATGAAACTTCTTCAATTCAATATACCTCAGCATTGAATTGAAATCTAGTAGTAAACAAATGTGAAATTCACCATTATCCAGCAATGGCTCAAATCACCAGGAAGAGGAATCCGTCCTCGAAACCCTAGCCAGGGCAATACTTCACAAACAACAATAAAAATATGATTGCATAATGAATGAATGAAAGTGCTTTTTCAAGCAAAATATATAGCTTTTTTCGAAAAAACACTTTTTTAATATTTCGCTTAATTGGCTTTATTAAATACTCCCACTTTATAATATAATATTATAAAGTCATTGGTTATTAAATTAAATCAATATAATTTAATTTAATAACACCTTTAAAATTAAAGCCATGAACCGTTTGACTGCAATCATTGAACTTCTGACAAAGCACCAGGACCAACTGCGCAGCCAAAAATAGATACTGCCCTGCCAGAAATAGTCACTGCTAAAAATAGACTTACTAAAAGTAGTAAGTCTCTCGAACTGGAGATTCTCTGAAATTGAATCCTGAGATGTCTGACGTTCCGTGCAGACACCCTGCCAATCCTGGCCATACCTGAAACCCCACTTACTAAAAATAGTAAGTTGGCCAAAATGACCCGAACGAAGAGCAGAATTGATAATCTGAATCTCTTGAATGGAATCCCAACGTTGGCTCCACGATCTGACCCCCCTCTGAACACCCGATTAGCTTGCGAGGGCCGCCAAACCAAGCTAATCCCGAAGTCTGAAAAATGGGGACATTACACGAACACTGTTTTCTCAACATTCTTCTCATTCAAAGGAATTGCTCCTGTTTTAGATAGTCCTGTTACCTCATGTATAAGATTTGTTGTAATGTCTATTACTCTATCAACCAACCAAAACTTTCCATTATGTATTCTGCTAAAAATTATTTTGGTCCATTCATCATTCTGAAACTCATAGTGAAATGTGTACTTATTGATATCCATTTTACCTAAATGTTCAAAACCTTCTTTATAGGTCATGTCTTGTTTGTAAATCTTATTGTATTCCATGGTTAAACTACCATCTCCCATTGTCTCAAACTTGCATTTTAGATATCCTTTCACATCTTCCAAATGTAAAACTCCATTTGGAACGGTTGACAAAGCCAAACTAGGGTCTTCCTCTAAGGGTTCTACTGGTTCCTTCTTTATCTTAGGTCTAGCGGAGTCTCTGATGCTGTGAACTAGTGATGCATCCATGATTCTATCAAAATGTAACTGCTTTGATAATGAATACTTAGTTAAATACCTCAGAATCGCGATTTTGGGCTTTGCGTAGATCTGGCGAAGAATTTGTCTCCAAATCTTGCAAACTGCTTTCAATATCCACTAACTGGCTCTCTATAACTCTTGTAAACACTTGAATGATCAAATGATGTCAATATTCTGCTTTTATCCTTCAAATCTTTCAAGATATTGTCGTTGCATTAAATTTCTTAAGTGCTTTCATGCCAAAAGCTGTTCTTGGTTACTTGCAAAACTTCATTCTTTTTGTGTACTTGCATACATGTTCATAAATTCATGTGCTCTTAACCATAGCTTCCTTACATCATATACTAGCTCATATCAACTTCGCAAGGCTTAATGTAACTTACTCTAAATTCTATACTATTCTGATGCTTTACTCTAATACATAGTTCATGAAATAAATGCTTAATTGCTTTGAGATGAATTAGGAAATGATTCACACTTACTCTCAAATTCTTCACCTGTTTGATTTCCTAGTATACTGAGTGTGCTCGCTTGATCTGTAGCTTTAACAAATTCAATTTCCTCCAAGTTATTGCAACTTTCTCTGTGATTGTTGATGGTGTTCACATTTCTCCTTGTATAATTTGCATTTCTTCTAGGATTAGGATTTCTCATGTCGTTCATTCTGCAATACCTCGCTGTGTGACCAATGTTATTGCATATCTGACAAATTATTCCATTGTTTCCATATCTCAGTCCCGACTGATTGATTTGTGATTTGCAATTTCTGGCAATGTGTCCAAATTTGTTGCATCTATAACATATAACTCCAATTCTTTCGTTCATGTCTCCAATAGGTCTCTTATCTGCAGGGTTCGTATTTCTAAACATTCTACTATCACCATTATCATTAGATTTAGGTTTCTTACAATCAATAGCTGTATGTCCAAAACCATGACAATTATAATAATAACCAGAGATAGGTTTGAATTGCTTACCTGTGCAATCTCTTTTCATGTGTCCAAAAGAGTTGCATGAAAAACATCTACCTTTGAATTCTCTTCGCATCTTTTTAGGTGATTCATCTTGCTTAGGTGGGTTAGGTATATCTTCAGATTTGTTAGATTCATCAGGTTTCTTTTTATCTTTATTCTCAGGCTGTTTCGGATCTGGTTCTTTGTACTCCTCAATCTTCTTTGGGAATTTATCTTCAAGGTATCCAAGACCAGTTTTATCATAAGATGGTTTCTGATAAGAAATCTATTCATCAATCTTTTCACTACTGGAATATAGTTTCTCAAGATGTTGTTTAGACTGAGTTAGTTCTCCTTTCACATTTGTATTGTATTTCACAAGTTCAGCATATTGTAATTTTGTAGTCTCAAGTTCAGATGTCACTTTAGTAAGTTCAGATCTTAGATCATATTTTCATAGTTCAGATTTGACTCATCTTTGTTGTTATCATCTTTCAAGCTTAATTTCAGATCTACAATCTTTAATTCATGTTTAAGGATCTCATTTTCTTTCTTCAGTTTTGAAACTTCATCACACTCCTTGTCTTGACTTGTAGGTTCTTTCTTTGATTTCAGATCTTCTAACTTTTCTTTTAGTTTCTCAATGTAGTCTTTCGCATTATCATATTTGTCCTTTAGTGTATCTCTTTCTTTAGTAAGAATATCAATCTGTTCAAGAGCTTCATCAAGATTTTTCTGCAACTGATCCATATCTATAGAGATCTTACTCAAGCTGTTAGGATTTCTCCAAATAACTTTGTTCTGAATATCTAAGCTCTGATACCAATTGTTAGAAATAAGAAATACTGAGAGGGGGGGGGGGGGGGTGAATAAGTATTTCACAAACTTTTACTTTTGACCAATTATGGATATATGAAATTAACTTGAAGCTTGCATAAGAAACTAAACTAAGTAAACTGAATAACAAACATAACAATAAAATGAATGAACTCATAACACCATGTTTGTTCTCGAGGAAACCCTGACCAAGGGAAAACCCTGGTGGGGATGATACCCACAACTGATCCACTAATCAAAAGTATCTGGTTAAGGATGTTGACCCTGTTAGGAGTCTGTTACATATATATAGTGTCTCTGTCCTGGTTAAAGGACTTTAGGTCTTGTTAGAAGCCTCAACCATGTTAGGAGTTGCTATTACAAAACAAAGATGTTTGCAAGATGAGCTCATTGCCCAAACATGCAATATACAATGATAACTTCAGATACAAAGGTAAGATACAAAAACCTTTTACTGCTGCCGAATAACTTTATTATTCTGATCTAGCTTTGTAGGCTCTTCGCTCTGATATACAGTACTTGCTTCTTTCCTTTCTCACAACTTACAATTTCGCATCATATATATCATATGTCAATTGCTTACAACTTCATATTACATACATACTACTTCGCATTACATTATTCTTACTTATATACAAGCTATTACAAAATAACTTCCTGTCCGCTTACAATACATTAAACTCTCCTCAAAATATAAGTTCATTATATGCTGCCTTAGGGTTAACATCTAGGATGTCGTCCCTAATTAGTTAAGTCATTATTTTGATAAACAAAATAATCCCTTAACTCAATAATCATATTCTGTCTTCTGCTCTTTTCTGGTTGGCTTAACACTGTCTCTGTAAAACATTAATATCTTCTTTCGTACATGTCGTACAGATTTGCGCTCTCGGATGTAGCTTTGATATACATGGAATGATCTATGTTCAAGTGCGCATGCACTGAACCTGCTTTCGTGAACATCGCTAATCATAGCTGTCTCTGTGAAGACTGGTAATTAGTGTTATACTTAGACAATTTTCAAGTGCGCTCATACAAAACTTCTTCCTTCGATCATGCTGTCTTAATGCTGTGTATATGTTGCCATAATGACAACATTCCGATATCCTACTTAGCCAAATTGCCAACACCTATGAACATCATTGAGAGGTGACGATCTTTCAATAGTTAACCACGCATCATGATGGATACCGTGAGACTTGATATCCGTGGACATGTCATGATAGTTAATCTCTAAAGTAATATCAAATTATGGTGGATATCATGAGACTTGATATTTGTGGATAAGCCATAATGATTGATATTACTGAGATAGTCATGGTGGATATTATGTGACTTAATATCCGTGGATATGCCATGAGCTGATATCCTTACAATAGGTATCATGTGACTTGATGCCTGTGCAAATACCATAGTGATGGATATTACACTGTGAGTTATGGTGAATATCATGTGACTTGATATTCGTGGACATGCCATTACTCCTGATATCACAGTGAGGTGATATCTTTCTCTCTCACAATAAATGTATCTATTGTGTTTAAAATTTAAATCTTGGATAGAATTACTCCTCCATAGCTAAGAGGGAGTGTTAGAGTTTTGTAGCGTCGGTCAGATTACTCTCACCAATGAAATCAACATTTGATTTCTATTCTTCACTCTATATTGATCTGATTATTTGTTATGATTATGGTTATCATAATTAACCTCTGATGCACATCATTAATAATCAGTGATTTAATATTTACTGATAATGTATATAGATATATGATCAATTATATTATAATGATTAATAATCATTGAATTCTGAAGGTATCGATATAAATTAATATCGACATATAAATCATGAGGTTCGCAGCATATATACATCGATCATGTATTTGAGTAATGATATCACTGACATACTAAAACGACAGTTGTTATTAGTAAACGACATTTGTTATCAGTGACATGTCTCACGTAGAGACATGTCTCTACATGGAACATGTAGTTTGACGTAGAGACATGTCTCTACGTGAGGCACAAAACCATTTACTAATACATTTATATGAAGCTGATCCAATACTGAGTGATGTACAAAAATCTTTAAGTGCAGAGCAATATGCTTTATGGTCTTCTACAAATTGGTCTCAGAAATATCGGTCCATATCATATCAACCTTAATATATTGCAGATAGAGATCGAGACATACCTCTGTAGTATTACTGCAGATTGATAGCAGTGATTCATTCTATACTATCAAACTGTAGGATTCTTATATATTATATCTATACCTCTGTATAACAGCAAATAAAAATAAAAATTGTATTTACTTATAAATCTGATATAAAGTTAACACTTATCTCATTCGACCATGCAGGAGTATATATATGATCTATCAATGTTTCCAAATGATTTTTATGGTATGGTATTTCTTTTACTAAAAAGAGATTGACTTATATAAAGGCATGGTGTCGTATATTATGAATGAGTAATATTAAATTTTTTATTCATGTTATTTATTTTGACTTTATTTGTTTATGCTATGCTATTTAATTTAATTATATTGTTTAACGTTTATTTAATTATTTTAAGACTATATTTGTTTCCAAATGATTTTATGGTATGGTATTTGTTTTACAAAAAAGAGATTGACTTATATAAAGGCGTGGTGTCATATATTATGAATGAGTAATATTAAATTTTTTATTCATGTTATTTATTTTGACTTTATTTGTTTATGCAATGCTATTTAACTTATTATATTGTTTAAAAAAAATCCAATTTTAAAATACAAATACAATTTAATCAAAGTTGTCTAGACATTGCACTCACATGTTTGCCGAAATGATTAAATTGTACCTATGAATCAAAAAGGGTCGGGACCTTAAATGTTTATATTATTTATTTTATTTATATTATTTAATACTTATTTAATTGCATTAATAATAATTATTTAATTGTGTAGTTTTAAATTCATAATTAATTATTTGTATTATTTGATAAATATTTGAAATTGGCTTAAATAGGGCCCTGCAAAATAGTTCAACTCGAATTATTTCATTAAGTATCATCTAAAGGATCAAATTAAAATAAAAATATTGTATAACACATTAAAACACTTGTCAAATAATATGTTAGTATATGCGAATCATAAAGGTTAACCTAAAGAGGGGTCGTGACAATCTAGTGAGGAATCCATAACTAATCAACCCTCTACCCTAGGCCCAAGAGTGGATACCATTCCTCCACATTTGGCCCTTTCCATCCATATGAGTGGTTGTACCTAGGGAGGAATCCATAACTTGTGCTAAAATCAGTTCACCCTCCCATAAGTTTGAAAATCTAATTGCAGGTCTTGACTATTGATATTTTGGTGCTTGCGTATGGGGCAAAGACATAGTCAATTAATAACATACATTCATGCATAATGTAAATTTGTTTATAGTTTTAGGTTTTCGGTCTCTAGGAGCTTCCTTTTATAGTAGAATGGTTTTATTAAATGTGGTATTGCATCTTCTACTGCCTCACAAGCGACAAAATAATATGCTAACAAGTTTCAAATTTTTCCTAAAAAGTCACAAATTGTTGAAAGTAGGTGGTGGAATCCAGTATGTTCGACGCTAGTATCTAGCTTCTTCAAATTTCAAATTTACGCTGTAGTTGAGGTTCCTTTTTCAGTTTCAGTCGTACTTTTATAGGTACGAATTTATTATCTCAAGACTAAGATTTGTGTTTGATGTCTGATCAGTCTAACTTTAACATAAATTCTCTCTACAGTTTTGTACATGCAATTTGACTCATTTGAACATTCATCAATTTGAATTCTAGAGGTCTGCCAACTAGTTTTTCATATCTATTAATCATAAATTATATAAATGTGATTACAAGATTGAAATTCAAATTTCCTCTTTATTGTAGGACATTGAGGTGGGTAAACCTGTGCGACCACAGTTAGCCTCCAGAATGCCAGATGCTCAGACTGCATGGAAAAAGGTTTTTAGTCTTTTAACATTTACGTATTCTATACTTGCAGCATGTCTTTTTTTAGTGATGATTGTTGGGTGTACTCTGGTCTGGTTGTTATAATAGATTGATGTGAAGGAACAAAGAAAACAATGTGTTATTTCACATGAAAATTTAATGGCAACATGTTGCACACTTTTGTAGAGAGCACACCTTATATTTTTGTCTTTACTGACTAGCTACAGCTAATATACTTGTTTCGTTTCAGTTACATGGCAAACAGGTGGTTGTGGAGTGCAAATTTGATGGTGACCGAATCCAAGTGCATAAGAATGGAAAAGAATTGCACTTCTTTTCAAGGTTTTTGTTTTTCATATTATGATTCTGATCTATTTTCTTTTGCTGGGGTCTTGGTTCTACTGTTAAGTTTTCAAATATAAGAAAATAGGGCTCCAAATGAATTTGGGAGTGAGGGGGATATAAGAAAACCCACTCTTGTAATTGTTTCCCAAGCTTTGGCTAGTTGCATGTATGAATAAGAAGTGTATAAATTTGTATGTGGTGTGCCTTCAAATGTGAAATTCTTATTGATTGTCCGCAACATCATACATTTATATGCTTTTGTAGCTTAGACAAATAATTATGATTGCAGGATAAAAATTGAAAAGAAAGCAAAACAAAATACAGAGAATCATGTACACATGTTGACTCTTAAATCAACTTTTTTTTTTCTTTATATAAGATTAGTTTAAATTTTTTTATTTGGTTTGTGAAACTCCTATTGATTGTGGCTTAGACAAATAATCTTGGTCCTGGTAAGAAAAATTGAAGAGAGAAAAAAGAAAATATAGAGAATCTTGAACATGCGTTAACCGTTCAAGTCAATTGTTTTTTTTATACAAGTATTCATCTCAGAGTAGATAACTGTATATAATGGAGATTGAGGATAATCTTATCATAGCTGGCAAGATTCACAAGGACCGGTCAAAAGGAAATTCCTTTCATGACGCTTCAACTTCAAACAGTACAGACCCAATGGTCCAAAAGCTAGCAAATGTATTACTTGCTTTCAAAAAGAAAATCTCTCAAGGGTCTTTTGCTGCTCCTTACACAGATATCCAGTGTAACACCAACATTGGGGTATGTCGGGACATTGGGACGGGGGACAAAGGGCCTCAATTTTGGGGCGGCGGGAGTGGGGGGTGGGAGGGTGGGAGAGGGGGGTGTTGGATATTATGCATATAGAACTTGAAATGCTAGTTATGAAATGATGTTTCAATGTAACATACCAAATTAAAATACTTGAACATAGAAAAATTGCAACATGGACCAGAACCATTGAACGTTCAATATAGGAACATAGTACATACCCAATATTAACATTCAAAAATCAAAATTCAAGTACCCGTCTCGGCAGCGGCGTGGTTGCGGAATGGCGGATGTGGGGCACTTGGGTATTCCAAGTACCCGGTACGGGGATGTCCCGAGGATGGGTACTTTGAGGTTTTTTTGGGGGGCTGTGCGTCCCCGAGTTTCACTGAAGATATCCCAAGCAGGACATTTCCAAACGCTGCTGACAATTATGCAACAAAGAATCAGGCAAAGCTTCCCCATGAAGGACATTTCCAAACACTGCCAAGAAATATGCAGTCTTGTCAGCTTATCACCTTCTTTTTGTCCGAGATTCAGTCAGTGTGGGGTATAAACTGTCAGCTAGGTCCCCCATCTAGTCATTCCAGATCTGTGAGACCCCGGAGGAGCTGTTTTCAGCATCAACTTTCCTCTTCCTCTTCCAGGAAAAGTTTCAGAGGCATTCCATGCGCACTACCAGCCCCTTGGGTTATCTTTCTATCTCAGGGTTCTCTTTTACTCCAGTTTTGTAGTGGGGTTTCAGGATCTTTTGTTATGCCCTGCTCCCCTTCTCTCTTTTTCTGTTGTTTCTTGTTTGTTCTTGTTGTTGTTGCTCTTTTCCTTCGAGTGCCGTTTGGTGTCCTTGTTGTGGGCAGGCCTTTTGTCATGTGTTCGGTAGTCCCTCAGACCCTTTGTGGTCTTTTGTTCGACATTAAATTTATCTTATCTTATCAAAGGTCCAAGGACCTCTCATAAGTACCTTGATTAAACTCTCATTAGTAACAAAACTAAAAAGAAACAGGTCATTGGCTATAGCACTAGTTCTAATGCTACACTTTAACTTACAGCTCGAGTAGGCCCAACTTCTAACTTAATCAGTATTAGGTCAGAAAGCAAGAATCTTAGTCACCAAAGATAGTCGCAACTTAGCTATTGTGTCACTCATTAGGTCATCAATGACCTCTACCTCAAGCTCATCAACCATGCATGGAGTTTTTGGGATATCCAACTCGTTTTGTAGACCCTTCGATTCAATCTGCCACCTAGCAACTTATCTACTAATGAAGCGGGATCGTCCTTTAAAAAGAAAGGACCAGGATTGTATGACGGGGAAACGGGAGAGGAATCAATATATAAAGGATAAGTATTTTGGGAGTTATTATTATTTTAGTGGCCAAATTATTATTAAATAAGTAAATGAATTATTATAAAGTTATAATTTCACTTAAGTTGAGGGTTGAGTCATCATTGGAAGGGGCCATTTATTCAATTAATTCATTGAAGCTTATGCCAAGGTATTAATTAAAGTATTGGAGTGAATGAATTATTAAAAGGAAAAAGTATATCTATTTATCCCACATTGGCTGGAAAAGTGTGTGAGTTCTCTCACAAAAGTTATAAAAGACTCACATGAGTTCTTTTTCATTATGTTGATTATGCTTTTTTGAAATTGGTGAAGTTTATGAGAAGAAACAACCAAGGTTTCGACTTCAGCCATTGGAGAAAATAATTCTTCAAGGTTTTTTGCAATTAGAGGTGGTGAAAGATCCACTGATTGTTGCTGCTAGCTATGGCTTCATATAGAGGCCATGATTGTGCCAAATGGTGATGAAATTGGGGTTTGATATCACAGATTATAATTCAGATTGTGCGCAGAGGAATAATAAACAAAAATAATACAAATTGCCGCCATTCAAGACAGCGTAAGAATTTAATATGTCAGCCGCACAGATTCTGGAAGTTGTGTGAGCAATTGAAGGGTGATGTGGGTATTTAGCAGGGCACGTTTGGGTTTTTTTTCAGTGCCATTAAGTCATTTTTTCTTTAGAAACTATGGGTATTTATTTGTAGACAGTTGCAATCAATTTTAGGCGATGAACTCAAGCTATGATCCATTTGCCAGGTTTACTAGTTGCAATTAATTTGTTTCTCATAATATTAGTTGATCATTATATGTAATTCATTTTCAGAATTGAATAAATAGGAATTTTCATAATAGTTGCAGCAGTTGGTTGTATGCAAATTGTATGACAAAATGCCTTTGAATAGCTTGGCGCATTTTCAGAATGACATGTCTACCAAGTGTTTGTCTTAATGTTTTCTCTATATATGTTTGAAGTTAAGAGATATAAATTTGATTTGAGCTTATGAGTTTGCATGCTAAGTGTTTGACTAAATGTCAAACATTCAAAATTGACAACCATAATCAGATTTGAGGCAATATCCTAGTTGGGGATATTACATTAACAGTACCCAGGTGGCTATTAGAAAGAGACTTGAGCTCTGTTTTGAAAGATGAATTTAGAAATTTTGTGGGTCATGTTTTTTGGGTTGTGCGTTGTCCTTAGTTTAATGTAATTCTTCAAATTTTGAGTTAATCTTTTATTATTGTGTGGGATATTAGTAACTTCTACTTTATCTATTGGCTTACCATTTGAGTGGTCTTTTCCTTGTGTTAAAAAACTTTGATAGTGATTTAAAATTTTTTAGTTCAAGATTTCTACAAGTAAATAGGTTTCTTGTGTGACCTTGTGCTCGCTTTTAATTTTACATATTTCAACTGGAGAATGCCTTTCTTGCTTTCAGTTGAAAAGCATACGCCATTTATTTCTAGTTTTATCTGAAAGGGGAGCTACCTCTTTCAAATGCAGAGAAAGGTTGTTTATCTGATTGCAACTTATTCAATTGTTAGTAGTTTTGTCAACTTATTCAATTGCTAGTAGTTTTGTCACCTTATTCAATTGTTAGTAGTTTTATCACTATTCTTGGGTGACTCTTAGATGTTAAAGTATAGCTTCAGTCGGATCTGATGTCAGTATATGAAACGCATTTACACATAAATACACATTTGTATATATATGCATGTGTTTGTTTTCCTTCACATACTGACATCACAAGCTATTTAATATATTATGATCATGCCCAGATCGGACTGCATACATATATATGCTGTGGTTATTTTATCTCATACTCAAGCATTGATATATGACAGTAATGTCATCGAATTACATCTGTTGTATTACCCAGATCAGTAACAAGTTTATGTTACTATGATCACCAATAATATTATCGGGCTTGTATCAAAGATGAGTGCCCAAGTTATTATTATTGGGCATGCCTTAAATATTGCCCAGATTAGGTTTGGGCATTAACAAACTCATTGTGTTAATTATATTTAGTTATGAAAGATGTCATGCCTCTACGGTGACATGACTGTTCAAACTTATATATATATATAATGATTCAAATGCAATGGAGAAAATATCAATCACAAGGCAATATTACTATCCATCGCATCTGCTATTACCAGCGACTATTTCGTCTATATCTGCAGTCATCACAATTGGAGATTACTAGTATTGTGTTATATAAATCACAGATCAGAATATCAGACAAATATAAACATTATATATATATATATTCTTGCAGTCATATGATCACATAATTATGGTATTCACTAGTACTCAAATCAGTGAATCTTAGATAACTAATTTATAAATAAAAATATAAAACTCTATCTCAGATCCTAGTTTCTTTAACATTAGATACAAAAAAGAGTGACAAGATATGTTTTACTAATACTTATTTAGATGGTCATTAATAATATCTAAATTAGCCTTTTTGGAAAAATAATTGTTGCAAAGTTATAAAGCTTTTATGAAATAATTTCTGTTATATCTTACTCTATGGAAATGGAGATAGGCTACAGGTCTTCAATTAATCCTTCATTTTTAAGTAGGGGACATGACATTTGGCCATGCCAAAAGTTGAGAAAGTATCTAGAAATACCTACTATTTTCAAGAAACCTATGTTCTTTGATTTTCACTAGCTTGATATTTTGTGTATTAGCAACTATTCTTTATTGCTTGGTAAAGGATTGAAGCATACTATCTCTTGTTCCACATAGTGACATGGTATAAAATTTCACACCTTTATATTTACTTTGGAGCAATTGTTTATCATCATTCTGAATATTTTGATGTCTGTGCAGGAACTTTTTTGATCACAAAGAGTATGAAGATGCGATGTCAAGTATAATCCTCCAAAATGTTCAAGTGGACAAGTAATTCAAGAACTTTGCAATTTTATTTTTCTTAATCATGTAAATATTTAATGCTTAGTGTCTTAATTTTCATATCAACGACACTGTCACTCGGAATCCGAGTTTGTGCTTGATAATCTATAATGTATTCTGCATTTTGTGTTTTACATGCATATACTCATTTCATAAGCCACCACGGGGACCAAATTGGCTATAAGCTGGAAGAGGATAGTCATATGTGGCAAAAATATTTCTTTGTTGCATTCTTAGTTATCTAATTATGTGGAGAATAATAGGACAAATGAATTATTTGTCATGTAAGAAAGTCATAAGGAAAGGAACATGGCTAGATATCGGTGTTATTCCATTTTAATCATTTTGTCTTTTGAACATTTATTTCTTGTTGTAGTATATGTTATCTGTTTAGGATAGTAATTATTCTGTTTAGACTTCAAAACATATTCAATATCTTCTTTGTTTCGCATGAAAAGTAAAGATATTCACTTGATTTTACATTTGGAAGTTAATTTTTTAATTAAGAAACAATTCTATGAAAAGGTTTGAATTCATGATATTCAGTCATCAAACTGCTTGTGAGCATCATCAGGCCACAATATCATAAGCACATTAGCAGGCGTTCTTTTTTTCTAGCAACTCTTGACGATTTCAACATTTAGGCATTTAAAAAAATTGATTTTCAAGATTTAAATGTTAAAAATATACTTGTGTTTTGAACTTTGGATAAAGATATTGATCCTCATGTGGGTTGATGTTTTTAAGATGTATACTTGATGGTGAAATGCTAGTTTGGGATAAGGGTAGCAATCGGTTTGCAGACTTTGGAACAAACCAAGAAATAGGTCAGAAAACATTCTCTAATATCTTTGCATCTCATTTTTGGTGGTTTAATTACTTTGTTGATTAGGTTTCCTTTAATTTATTATACCTTATATTGGACAGCAAAGGCTGCTAGGGATGGAGTAGAAACCAATCAACAGGTGTGATTTTCACTTTTGAGAATATTAAACCTTGGTGGTTTTTGCTTGATATGAATTGTGGCATTGGAGTCCGAATATTAACGAAAAATTTGTTTTTACTTGTTTCATTTGTTTTTGTGACAGATTTGCTGTATCCTTTTCTGTTGAACACATTCTTGAGACCTTAGTTGCTATTTCAAGGTCAAACTTTTCTTTTCTATAGAATAGACCTATCACGGATGTACATGAACTCTTCTTTTTATTTTCTAAAATAAAACAAAATCTTTAAGAAAAAGAAAATCGCCAAGACGGCAAATACACATTCCAGTATCCATCTTCGTTACAGATATTTATAAGAGTACTGATTTATCTTGTGTTGATTGATGCCTTCCCTACCCATATATATTTGAAGGTAGTCCTAAATAGTTGTGTTAGTCAAAGGCATTGTGAAGTAAATCAAACAATCATTGCACATCAGATGCGCATTCCTGGATAATGCGTACTGTCTACAAGCATATCTACCCATGCATTTGAAACACAGTTACAAGAATCTGACTCGATGGATGATTTTCGACTTGGATTTGGATTTAGCACTAAAACTTGGAAAATTGAAAAACTATGGAATATAGATTCTTTTATAAGGATTTAATGCTTTTAGCATACACTTTTCAACAAATCAATTTTAAAGAAATAATAATATTATGATTATCAATTAGAATACACAATATACATTGATCAAATGAGTTCAAAAGAAAATTTTAATTGGACACAATCTTTAGATGTTTAATTTTTTTTTCAACTGTTCTATGGGTACAAAACTTATGGATTATGATATTCATGTTTTCAAACAAAAATCAGAATATGGTGTCATGAACTATGGTAGAGCAGATCTTTTATCTCTCATCCTAACATCACCGGCTACGTGTAGCTTAGACTGGATTGCGAATGTTGTTATATTTGTAGGAGGATAACTTAGGATAGGGATTGACTTGGAAAATCAAAATCATAAATTGTGATGAGCCCAACTGGCTCTCAATAGCAAACTGACTTTTTTCTAATTTAATTGCAATTGTTTTTGTGTTTTCAAAACATATATGAATTTTCCAGACTTTAAAAAAAATAACATCAACAGCAATTTTATTTCAATGTTCCTAAACTGATTTAGCATTTGCAAATAATACAAAGCAAAGTTTAAATATCAATGGCACCTTAAATGTCAAATGGTTGCCATACATTTGGGAGTAATCCTTGGCTGGAAACGTCAACCTCTGTATAAGATGCAGCCACTGCTAATACTATTCCAACCCCCTAAAGACGTCACAGCACTTCCAATTGATTGAGGCAGTCACTCATGCCCTCAACGTGACCCCACATTAAGTAGTAACAGTCACTAAGACTGTACACAGCTGATTAGGGCCTCCCTTAACTCACATGCATCAACCTCTATTGAAACGTAGCAACCAGAAGTTACCACACAGCTACAAGCAATATCCACAGCCCTTCTAGAAATTATCACAGCTCTTGTATTGTCCGTACGACAGGCTTGCAATAAATTTCAATAATAAATCTGCAACTCACATTCCTTTCTTATAGCCACCAAGTCAGATTGCATAAAAAATCTGGAAGAGTTCTCTCCAAAATGAAGACCAAACTCTCCAAACCCTTGCACACTTCCCAAGAAATTTTGAAATTCTTCACAAGACAATACTTCTCCAACTTTTCAAATTCATAAAATGATCAATGGTGAATGAAATCCCATTCTCAAGGCTTATTTATAAGCTTTTAATGAAGGCTTCTTCTTAACACCTTTCACTAAAGGGCCTTCTTCATTACACAATCAAATTATAACATATAATCGTGTAAGTTATTAAATTAAAGTAGACTTAATATAATAACTCCAAATATAATGTGATGTTATAAAAACTTCTGACAATAACATCCTGAACTCTGACAACAACATCCGAAACATACACTACCTTGCCAAAAATAGCAACCAGACCAAATTAGACTTACTAAATATATTAAGTCCCTCAAACTGGAGATTTTGCATAAGAAGCTTTGAATCATCTAAAACCACTGCACAGACGCTCTGCTAAGTATAGCAATACCAAAAATACCACGTACTATAAATAGTAAGTCTGCCAGTTTGACCCCAATGAAGAGCAATCCTAGCATCCGAGATCTCCAAAGTGGAAACCAACCACCGGTTCTGCCAAATGACCCCCTGTGACAACCTGATTAGCTTACAAGGGTCGCTGAAATAAGCTAATCCTAGAGGCTTGAAATCGGGGACATTACATAAATGGAATTCAATTATTTGGGATTGAAATGGGAAATGGTGAAAACAATAAAAAAATTGCTTTTCCAACTGACATTGTAAACTCCCTATTTTTGTTCATTCCAATAGCTTTGACAGTTCTATCTTTCTTGGAGAGTGACAGTCCCAACCGGTGCTGAGAGGGGAGGAGTGAATCAACACCTCTAAAAACTTTTTCTCACTATATCCAGTGAAGTAAACTTATAGCACTAAAAGTAAGCAGATTTAAGCAAATAATAATAGTAAGTAAACAATCACAAAGTGACACCAGATTTATCTTGTGGAAACCTGGTTAGGGTAAAAACCACGGTGTGAGGAGACCTCACAAATTTTGTACTCTCCTGGAGTACGCCTTGTTAAGAGCCTTCCCGGTTAAAGGATAAAAATGCACTTGCTAGATGCGACCCGGTCAAGGGATTTGGTACAAAAAGTTTGTTAGGACCTGCCTGGTTAAAAGACTTTAAACACCTTGAAAGATGTCACTTGGTTAAAAGATTTTGATACAAGGGACCTGTTAGAGTCCACCCAAATACTGGGATTTGTCTATTGTAGTTTGCTAGAAAACAATATTAGAGTGATCTTTACAGATGGCTTTGCTTAGCCTGATAAGATATCTATTTGTGCTCAACTGAGAATCATCACCAGTCTCCGCAAGTGTATTCTCATCTACTGTTGTGCTATTTTGCACAATCTTCTATCTCTCTTTCTCAGTTTTCTATTACCTCTGCTTCTGTAGCATATAGGTTCACTCTTTTTCTTGGCAGAATGAAGGCAATTCTTCTTCTCAACAGTCATAAGAATATATACATTTTTATTGCCCTAACTGCGCCTCAAATGCATGACCTAATCCTGAGATCTTACGAATACATCACTCAGTGAAGTGTTGGTTCACTGAGCAAGCATCCAATGCAAGCTCTGGCTTGATCCACTACATGAAGAAAACAACAGTTGCGTGTCAGGCAACCTTTCTTCATAGGAGATAACACCTCGATTTAAAGCCACTGAATCTGGCCATTTCTTGACTCCTCTACCAGGGCATCCACACAAATGGCCTACCACACAAAAATATAAACTATTTCATTCTACATCACAACCCCTACATTTCCAACGGAATGCACCACCTCCTGGAGGCGCTCTTATAATATCAACGTGCTTCCACAAAGGAGAATCAGAGTGGGGTTCTATTCTTTGTTCGGTATTGCCTACTAAGGAAGAGGTAGATGCCATTGTAGTTCCTTTTCCTATGGGAAGAAATTTTAAATTGTATACATATTTAATATAAAACTTAAACCTTCAAAAGCAAGAGAATGAAAAATTATAGAAAAAATGACTAAGATCTTATGGAGATGAAAGAGAAATGAAAAAATAAAAAAGTTAAACAAAAACAAAAAACAAAAAACAAATGAAACAAGAACTTACCTCTACTCATTGTAAGCTTGCAAAGGTGTATGTATGAGGCACAAACACTTGAAGAAAGCTCATAAATCAATCTTCCAACTCCTCCTTGCACAACCAAGAACTTGCTCTTTTGCTCTTGCTCAAGTCAAAATAACCTACTTGCACACCACAAATGAGAATGAGAAGCAAACATTAGCCTTTCATAACAACCTTTTAGGGTTCCGGATGTCAAAAATTTATAATTTTTTTTGCAGAATTTGTCTCTTAAGTGACGTCCACGGCCCGGAGTTCGCCGTTGTTTGCCACAGGTTTGGTTTTCCAACTTGGTCCTCTCCGGTACGTTTGTCCGGGGCAGAAGTTCGAACTAGTCCTGGATTTTCGAACCCTGCCCAGACCCACGGGCAAACCGGACCCGGACCACATACTAGTTCGTACTCGGGCCGGTCCAGAGGGGTCCAGGGGCGAACCAGGGTAACTTAGTATTTAAATAAATTGTCGAATGAATTAACAAGTCGATCAACTTAGTTAATGAAGGCCGACGATTATAAAGTGGATTGTCGGTTTAGTTAATGAAGACCGACATTCATAATGTGGAGTCATGTCCACGGAGGAACATGAATCCACGTGAACTTTGTTCACGCAGACTCATGTCCCTTTGTGGACATGACTCCACATTAATATATATAATGTGAGATCGGGGGTTGATGAAGACACACTAAAAAATACAAGTGTTAAGCATCTTCGGCCATTGTGAATATTATATATGCAATTCGGATTTCCTAATATATAGTTATCTGCAATAAATAAATTATTAGTATATATATATAATCAAATGAGATTGTACTTAGACCATAAAAATAATAAAAAATAATTGTTCTACTATATACAAATCTGATCCAAATTTAATATGGTATTAGAGTAGGTATAGGAAAAAAATCCGATCAGATTTTCAATAAAGCGATCTAACTACCATATCTTTTGGAAAATATTATATTTGACAAAATGGTAAATGGAGTTAGACTTGAAGACAGACTTGAGGGTGCCTCAAATTTTGTAGCATGGAAATTTTGAATGATGCTTACGTTAAAAGAACATGAGTTAAACACTATGGTGGAAAATGCAGACCTTGAACCTAGTGGGAAAGTGTAATGACCCTTACTATAAAGGCCACTAAAAACCCCCAAATCTGAAGTGAGACAATCCGTCAAACACTTGGCAAGCAACTGAATTGTTTGTTTGAGATGTTGTGTTTCAGTGTGATAGTTGTTTGAGCATCAAGTACAATTGAGATAACAGTACCAATATTGAAAAGTAATACAAGGAACAACAATAGAACTCTAGATAGCAATGCAAAAGACCCAAATGCCAATGTATCGTATACTTCTCCAAATCAGATCGCAATGTTCAGTAGACTGGTTTTCTATAAATATATGACTGTTACAAACTCTGAATTGTGACAAGAGAGTGTATGACTATCACACATGAACAAACCCTTGCAATGCACTATCTCAACCTAACTACAATATAGCATTGTCTGATTATCAATTGACTGTTTTCAGATTATGAATGACTGTGACAATATTCAGACTTCAAGATAATGAACTATCAGCGAGGTCACTTGCATTGTGATCAATACTAAACTGATTACAAAGTGTAGCAATGACTGGTTATAATGGACTGTTCCCTGAGCACACATAAGGACTATTACATAACAGAGATTATGGCAATGCCAGTACCCAAACAATGCACTCCCTTTCCCAATACAGTGTTCTATAACTCTATGATAACCCAGTTACAATGATAATAACAGAGCCTAAGTATGACTGCTGTAACAGTGACTGAAAACATGCAATTTTCATCAAATATGACAACAACCAAAACTCATAAAGGAACCTGGAATGCTGCACTCTGATTGTTGATAATTGCTGATGAAGCGATAACTGAACTGCTCCCCAAACAGAACCCCAAACTGCTACTGCTCCTGGTACTGTACCTGGCCATACAGTATGGACATGTACGGCCCCTGCTAGGAAATAATTTGCAAGGTGTTGCCAGCCGAAAATGGTATGTTTGGAATCGCCTAGGGTTAATATATAACCCCTCAAATGCATAAAATCAAACTCCAGGTAGTTTGAGAGGTATGAGCAAAAATGTGAGTTCAGGCTTTGATATGAACTTCTTTGAAAATGCACAAATTGATCTCCAACCTTCACCAAGATTCACCAATGTAAGAGGTGAATTCAAACCCTTATTCCAACCACAAATAAACCCTTTTAACAATTTCTCAATGAAGTACCAATGAGATGGCTGAGTACCAACTCCAAACTTGCAACCCTTCAGTAGATATTTCACTACCTCAGTTATGCCAATCCAGGGGAGTGATCATTCCCAAAGATCGAATAGTATTTGCAGATCACAAGGCTACAAATTGCTTCACAATGAAGAAGTAGAAGAAATCCCAAATCCAAGCATGTCCAAATGAAAGCCCAAGCCCTCTATTTATTCTTTTCCTTGAGAAGTTGCTAGAACTTCTAGAAACATCCAATTATAATGTACTTTATAATAAAATAACATTATAATAATAAAGTACATTTCTCAACTCAAAATTATAACAATGTAGGCCCAAATGTCTCATAACTGAATGTAGGCCCAACTACGACTGAACGTAGGCTCAAGACTGAACGTAGGCTCTGCTACAACTGGATGTAGGCCCAAACTGGATGTAGGCTCTACCGAATGTAGGCTCTGTCAGCAATATGCAATCAAATGATCAACATAATGACCCTCTCTCCAAAGCATTTGCCTACGATAGTCGATGATAGGCAAATCCGTCATGCCAAAAAATGTCAGCCAAAATGGGGACATGACAGAAAGATGAAAAGATTCAATGGGAAAAGAACAATACCAAAGCAATGAAATTAATGGTAGACGGAGTGAAAGATCACATAGTACCTATTATCATCAAATTAGACTTAGCATATGCTATTTTCAAAGCCCTAGAAGACATGTTCGAGATGAACAACACTAGTAGGGTTCTTGCTCTTAAAAATCAACTTCACCACATGAAGATGAATCAGGGAGAGACTATCACCTCATACTTTATGAGGATAGCAGATTTGAGAAATCAACTCTTCACAATTGGCCATACGTTTGATAGTAAGGAACTAACAATGATAGCCCTAAATGGACTACCTGTCTCATGGGAATCATTTATTCAAGGAGTAAGTGCTCGCAACCAAACTCCCTAAATTTGGCTGATTGAAAATAGATTGCATTCAAGAAGAGTCTAGATTAATGACTAGAGGGATCAACGTGAATTCCACAAAAGAAGACATTCGGATTCTAACCACTCAATCTCGCAAAAGAGGAAAGAAGACTAACTTCAAATGGAAAAAGGACAAGGAAACAAGTGAGAAACAATCATTCAAGAAAATAAGAGACCTATCTAAAGTGCAATGCTATAGATTTGATAAATATGGTCATCTTGCAGTGAATTATCCTAATAGACCTAAACCCCAAGCTTCCTTCGCTGAAGTTAGTAAAACAAGCATGGATATAGAATTAGAGAAACTTGTATTTTACTTTATCCTATCTAGTCAAGTTTCAAACAATTTAAACACCTGGGTAATAGATAGTGCGGCTTCCCGACACATAACAGGCTTCAGAGAACATCTAGATTCCATAGATGAAAATTTTGATGAAGAAGTAACTATTGGAGACGATACAAATTATCCAGTAAAGGGAATTGGGACCTGCACCATCAATCTAAAAACAAGCATCTCACTTCAACTCACAGGTGTACTATTTGTACTTGGGATCAAAAGAAATCTAGTCTCTATTTCAGCACTCGAAGACAAATGGTACAAAATTACTTTCTTGGAAGGGAAAGTACTAGCTTGGCCCAAGAACTCAAACATCAAGAATGCTTATACTATCGGAACAAGGCATGGATGCCTCTACAAGCTATGTACTTCACCCTCTCAAGCCTTAATCCATGAGTCAACAAATGCAAGTGAAATTCGACTAAGGAGACTAGGACATTTTCATTTTCGTGGCTTACCCTCTCTAGAGAAGATGGTAACAGGACTACCTAAGCTCAAACTTGAACTTGAAGGGGCCTGCAAAGGTTGTGCATTAGGGAAGAACACCAAAAGCACCTTTCATAATAGTGAAAGTAAATCTAAAATTGCACTAGAATGTGTTCATTCTGATTTATGTGGTCCTACGTATGTTCCCCCCATAGGAGCATTTCTGTATTATATTATTTTTGTAGATGACTACTCTAGGAAGACATGGATATACTTTCTAAAATGTAGAGAGTCTAAAGAAATTCTTATGAGGTTTAAAGAATTTAAGGCTCTAGTAGAAAACATATTAGGGAAGAAAATTAAAATACTAAGAACAGACAATGGGAGGGAATACACTTTGGAAATCTTTCAAAACTTTTGTATAAATGCTGGGATCAAGAGGGAGTTCATTGTTCCCTACAACCCCCAACAAAACGGTGTTGTGGAACGAAAGAACAGAACTATTGTTGAGGCTGGAAAAGCCATGATGCATGATCAAAACCTAGAAACTTATCTTTGGGCTGAAGCTTCTAGTACTGCTGTATACATCCAGAATAGATGCCCACACTCCGATCTAGAAAACAAAACCCCTGAAGAAGCATTCACTGGAATTAAACCTAATATAAGTCACCTGAGAATATTTGGCTGTCCAATTTACATTTGCATCCCTAAGGAGAAAAGATCTAAATTAGAACCCTTCTGGGAAGAAGGGAATTCTTGTTGGGTATAGTGAAACTTCTAAAGCCTACAAAGTTTACATTCTAGGGCAAAGACACATTGAATTAAGCAGAGATGTGATATTTGAAGAAGATATTGCATTTAAAAGATCCAAGGGCGAAAAAGAAATAAATGATGAAGATTCTCAAAAGGATCCCTCTTCTGAGATTCAAAGGGAGACTCAAGAAATCATAGAAGACATTAATTTCATTGAACCCATGGATATCTCTGACGAATCTAGAGTAAATTAGAAAAGACCTCTATGGGCTAGGAAGATGATTGAAGAAGCAGGAAAATATGCAGCCCCTCAAGGAACTTTCAGGGAAAGCAAAAGACCAAATAGATTTTCCAGTCATGTTGCACTCATGAGTGAACTTATAAATTCAGAGCCCTCAAATGTAGAGGAAACCCTTCAACATCAATCTTGGAAGGATTGCATGACAGAAGAGTATAAATCCATTCTCAAGATGACATCTGGGATATTGTACCCATAGCCAAAGACAAATCAATGGTCTCCTCCAAATGGTTATTTAAAATCAAACATGCAGCAAATGGAAGCATTGAAAGACACAAGGCTAGGTTTGTTGCAAGAGGCTTCTCTTCGAAAGAAGGTATTGACTATGAAGAAACATTTGCTCTAGTTGCTAGGTATACCTCAGTTAGAGCTGTAATTGCTATTGCTGCATCTAAGGGATGAAAACTTCATCAAATCGATGTAAACTCTGCCTTCCTAAATGGAGTGATTGAAGAAGTATATCTAGAGCAACTTGAAGGATTTGTAGTGCATAAGAAATTGTCCCATGTCTGCAGATTAAAGAAAGCATTATATTGTCTCAAACAAGCTCCCCAAGCTTGTTATGAAAGGATAGATCATTATCTATCTAAACTTGGTTTCTCCAAAAATGACGCAGACCCAAATCTCTACTTCACGGAAATAGATGAAGAAATGTTGAATCTGATTCTTTATGTTGATGACTTATTAATCACAGGAGAAGATTATCTCATCACTAAGTGCAAAGAAGATCTAGCATCCGAATTTGACATGAAGGATTTAGGTATTATATACTACTTCTTAGGTTTAGAAGTATGGCAGCATGCAAATAACATCATCCTAAATCAAGGGAAGTATACTATTGACATCCTTAAAAGATTCAGGATGATGGATTGCAAACCTATGTCTACTCCAATGGAAACAAATCTGCACAAGTTAAAAGAAGCAACTACTGACTTAGACCCTGCAGATCCTACTCTTTACAGACAAATAATTGGATCACTGATGTACTTGGTGAACACCAAGCCAGATATATGTTATGCAATGAATGCACTTAGTCAGTTCATGTAGGAACCTAAGCAATTACACTTAGTAGTAGTTAAACACATCTTAACATATCTTTGTGGCGCAATTAGATATGGGTTAAGATATAAAGATGTATATCTTAACTTGCATGGGTACACTAATTCAGATTGGGCTGGAAATATTGTAGATCGAACAAGCACCTCAGGATGTTGTTTCAATTTAGGATCAACTATGATATCCTAGTTCAGTAGAAAACAATCTTCAGTTGCTCAGAGCTCCACAGAAGCAAAGTATATTGCAACATCTATGGGAGCACTAGAAGCAGTGTGGTTGAGGAAGTTTCCAGTTGGATTATTCAGGAAGTCACTAGAACCTACCATCATCCACTGTGACAACCAGAGTGGCATAAAACTCTCCTTGAACCTAGTATTTCATAACAGATCTAATTACATTGAGATACCTTATCACTACATTAGAGACATGGTGGAGAAAAATGTAGTTGAGTTGAGGTATGTTAGTACAGATGACCAAACAACAAACATCCTTAGCAAGGCTCTTGCAAAATCAAAGGTAGAATAATTCAGAGGTAAGCTTGGTATACTTGTAGTTACTGAGATTGGGTCTTAGCATCTTTAAATCATTGTACTAATGAAATGTTTCTAAAATTTTTCATGAGTGTTGTTTCATGACATTATGGGCCCTTTGTACATCATTAAGAAGTGATGACTTCTAAATGATTATCACTTGTACTTTTGGAAGTTAATGCAAGGTGAGGATCTTACAATAACTTGACCTTCTATCATAATGGATATTATATAGTTGATATCTAAGCAAATCATGATAGATCATATCTTGTAAATCAATATCAACTGAGAGATAGATATTGTCTCTAATATCTACTAGTTGTTTTGTATACATACATCATGGTGGATTAACATCCATGTTAAACCATGCATATGATGTCCCTATGGTAGGTATCACATGGGTGGTATTGTTGGTTCCCAAAACCGATGGATTGAAATCCTTTAAATCTCACCAAGTCAATGATAGGATATTCAATAGGTTGTGGCCAACTTGACGGAACCAAGAGATATTATTCTGGTTCCCTGCACTTCTGGCTCTGCAAGGCCAAGGCGGGTGCACCTGTTCTTGAACCAAAATACTCAAGCCCAGGACTCTTATAGCAGAATGGTTAAGTGCGAATATAATGAAAACTTACGAAATGGCAAGAATTATAGAAAGCTTTGTAAATTGTTAAATAATAACAAGAGTAAATAATTGTATAAATATAAGAATATTTTAAATAATAATTATGAATTAATGCCACAAATGAATATATTAAATCTTCAAAGGAGAGATAAATAATTGCCAGCATATGAATTACAAATTAAGAGTAATAAAAAGACCAGTGTCTAATTACATGGGCAAACAGAGTCAATATTATAAGCTTACTACGTACAACTTTATAAAATTCAATGTATTAAAACTAAAAATTAATTATCCAGACGCGACAGATCAATTATACAAGTTCAATTTTAAACTAATCTAGGATGCAATTTAACTTCTGTGAAGCGGAGACAAACTAGATATAAATATGGAAACAATTAAAAATTTCACGATATCTATATTTATTAAGTTTAAAATGAAATAACGACCTAATCCACTTATCTGAATATTAAAATATTTATAGAGGTTAAAAATATTTATAAAGGATGAACTTAATAATAATTAAAAACTCCAATGCACAAAAATAAAATAGATACCCTTACAGATTATGCCGAAAATAAAGTTGCATTGAAGACACTCCTTACGGATGATCTATTCAATGCAATTTAATTCCAAAATCTCACATATATTCACTCTATAATCCAGAATTCACGGTCTTTGTTCAAAAATTCATCCTTTGCCAATTGAAAAAATAATATATCCAAATGTGATATTTTTTGCCTGTATATTATAACCAGCTGTGTTCGTATGTCCTTTTTTTTTGATTTTGCATCTAATATTTATATATACACGAAAAGATGCACGGTTTTCCTTTTAAGGGATGCATCGTTTCAAAACAATAAACTGACACTTGTTAATTTGTATTACAGTTCGGTGTAGGGAAACCGCTCATTAAACTATTTTCACCATTCCTTTGTATATGAGGCGCGGGGCATCTTTTCCGGTGAGGCAGGTGGTGCGCGTATATTTTGAAACGTTGTGTCTTTCCAAACATGAAAACTTAATATTACCGCTATATGGCATAACACTCATGTTAATTGATAAACGTGCTTTATCCCTTGGGACTTTGGTTAAGCATGATATCGTTTTCACATCCTCTGCTTCATGAAACGCTGCCATCCTGTTTGCCAACTAATTTGCAGTGGCCTGAACTATCCCATGTTGAGTCATATTGCTTCCCTGTGCTTTTATTCACACCTTTGCTCTCACATTCTTTCATTGGCATGACTTCCTCCTTTCATATGTGACACGGGCATATGAGCCAATAAAGCCAATGATGTATGTAATATCTGAACAGTTGCTCCAATTATATAAACTCCTGTGATTCACATTAGCACCGTATTCGTATGCTTCTTCCGCTTTTATTCTTCTTTGTTCAGGCAGAGCTCCTCCCTAAATCGTCAAGGCTCGACTCCCTTAGGCTTCATTTTATATTGCAAGGTAAGAGATACGGCTATCCACTGTGTGCGTATCTTTATCTTCTCTGTGCGAACACCTGTAACAAGCACAAAACATTATTAAATATTGATAATTAAACCAAAACAATTGATTCGGCTGCTGGTGCTTATATCTTGACATCAAACTTTTGATGAAGGACTTCCAATAAACATTCAGGAATCTTTAGACTTTAATTGGAGCACTTCACCGTCGAATACACTCTCATCTCCACTGTCCTATCAAAAAAATGGTATTCCACTATATTGTATCGCTGAAGAACTTATAATTACCGCCTTTCTCTGTGTAGTATATTTGTTCCATTATACTTGATCATATATCCAAGCCGTCCTGTTGAGTCTAATTGCTGGAAACAACACTTGGTTCACTGTTGTTTTTATAATGCGATTAGGACCATAGTTTTGCCTGTGGATAACAATAATGACTGGTGCTGCATTTGAGACTGCCAGCTCTCCAATCTCAACAATAAAATTGGACATATGTCTTTCATAACTGTACAATATAATGACCTTTGCAGGGAATCAGGACACACATTCAAAGTTTCTGGTGAAATATCTTACATTAGCCATTCATTTCAATCTCCATCTGATTATCAATATGTCTTTGAAATCTCTAATAAGAAAAAGCCGAAAGAAGACTTATCTGATTGTCTTTATCCGTATTATCAGATAAAGAAGAAACAGTTTGGATATTATTGTTGTCATTATAATGATGCTTCACAATCTCATGACCATCACCATATTGTCTTACTCTACGGCATGAGTATTTCATTAATACGTTGATAATTCTGAGACCAGATATTCTTTTGTATAGCGCTGTTATATTGCACCTTAAATCATTATTTTTGAACATCTACAACACGCTTCCAACTGTGCTCTGCACTTTTGAAAATACACTGCCACTTGCGATAATCATCACACAGAATCTCAAAAAGAATTCCTTTCATAGAGCTCTGATTATCCTTTGAAACTGGCAGTCTACTATCCCTTCTGATATTGATTATCACTGTTGACTGTTCTGGACAGGGACATTCCAGAATTGCATCTTTCTTGGCTCTACAATACAATGGTTGCTGCGTAATAATCTACAAAAATAAAAAACTATTACTTCATTATATCACGCTGAGAACAATTGCCTGTGACATTATTGTCTATCTTTTTTTTTTAGTATTAACCTTTATATAACGAAAACATATGATCAATCTTTGTTACTTAAATGCTTTCAAAATTAATGCATGAAAATTGTAATTTATATAAAATCTGAAATCCATTTATCATAACTTATGGGTATGTAAAACATATGCAGAAATCTTATCACATGAATAATCTAACTAATTATTAATGATAATTTTAAGAAAGAAAATGAGAGAAAGTAATCAAATGGAAGCCTTAATTTGTAAAAATTAAGGTTCCATCAGGTACTTGTGCACATACTTTACAAACAATGAGAGTACTTGGTGAATAACATGAGACTTGATATTCGTAGGCCATTACTCTGAGTACTTGGTAAATATCACGAGACTTGATATTTGTAGGCCATTACTCCTGATATCATTAGATGATATCATTATGGTGGATATCTCCAAAACTGATATCCATAAAGATGCCATAAAATCTGATCTTACATTGAGGTAATATCTCTTCCACACCATGTGTGGACATGCTGTGATTATCCTCCCTAGCTAAGAGGGAGGAGTGTTGATGATTTGTAGCATCGTTCGGAATAATCACATTATAAGTACAAACACTTTCCATATGTCAAGATTAATTATTAACATAATTAAATAATATAATAATCATTATGTATATATATATGTATGCATATATTTATTAAAGAATGGCTTATATATATATATATATATATAAAAGAATTACTGAGAAATTATACTAATTATGTTAATGAAAATTACCAACTATGAATAGTAACCATGGTATTATCTAAATAAACCGTCGAATGAATTAACAAGTCGATCAGCTTAGTTAATGAAGGCTGGTGATTATAAAGTGGACTGTTGGCTTAGTTAATGAAGACCGACAATCATAAAGCGGAGTCATGTCCACAAATGATCATGACTTCACATTAATATATATAATGTGAGATTGGGGGTCGATGAAGACACACCGAAAAATACAAGTGTTAAGCATCTTCGGCCATTGTGAATATTATATATGCAATTCGGATTGTACTCAGACCATAAAAATAATTTAAAAAATTATTCTACTATATACAAATCTGATCCAAATTTAACAAAGTATATATATATATACATATATATATGTATATCATATATGATATATGTGTATATATATGTGTGTGTGATTATGATTTTGTTATTATTACCAAATATATATTCTATATAGTATATATTACATATATTAGACCAAGTAGTGGTTCTTCCATCCTTGATAGGATTCAGATATTATATTGGTAGTATTTTTTATTTATGCTTGCCAGCAATATTATTTATTCCTCCTCTCTTCTTTGTGAAGAGAATCGAATATATATATTTTGCTTTCCCTTTATAACCCGACTTATTCAATGATCCATTTTCCATTGGTTAGCACCCAAAATATATTATCTATTCATTTTTATATCTCTTCCCTTATACACTGTCTTATGAGATAATATCTAATCTCTTATTATTCCTCATCTATCCCCCTGTGTATATTATAATTTCTGTTCTCTTATAGCTGTGATAGGAAGGGAGAGGTTATGTTAGATAAGACACATCCCGTGTCTTATGGAGTTCGTATTCTTCATTAAGAAGTCTTAATTATTGTACATATATTAATCGCATCCCTTCAATCCCTTCAATCTGTTCATATGTGTGGAACATTGCCAATTTGATACTTAAATATTACTATTTTGCTAATTGCGATTGTCCCTATTTACTTGCTGATTACTTTTAGCAAGGTTGCTATGTATTAAGTTAGTCTTAGTTAGAATGTAGGACAAGTGTGATTTCTATTTGAAATATTAAAATATTTAAAAATTGATTATTATTTAAAATATTAAAATACTTAATAAAGATTGATTACTATAATTGTTTCTCTAAGTCAAGGAATTAAATATATGATACATAATTGATTATCAATATAATTTTACATTATTAATAATTTAATATTAAGAATGGATATATTATCAATAGTACTAGTTATTACAATATTGATTCTTGTCAACATAACATTATATTATTAATATTATGCAATGTTCTCAACGGCCAATCCGGCTCGTGTAGTACCTAAACACTCATCCGATGGCGATATTTGGTCCCATGACGTCTGAAACACACTGCCCACTCAACACCAAAGTCTGTAAGCAAGGTCCGTATGGCACTAGACCCCGTGCAACTCCAATATTTCCATATGGCGAGTGCATTCAATACTAACGTACAGTGGGAAAGAAAGACTTCACTGCCACCCTTACCTCGTATGGTCAAGTGTGGTCTGTACGGTCAACACTCCTCTTACCCCTGGATGATCAGGTATGGTCCGTACGATCAACACACTCGACCGCACATCCACTATTTCTGCCATACGACCAACAAACCAATGCTTGGACAATGGTGGATAGTTCGTATGGTAGGAGCCATATGACCCTTCCTCGGGTAATTACTGTACTGCCGTGTGATCAGCTCTAGACATGCTTGGATGCCATATTAATATATGAAATGTCAATAAGAGATTTAATTGATTTTTACTGGATTCACACATGCAACAAAAATTTGTATTCAATAATGATAGCATGACATATTACATCTTGTAAATCTTCCATACAACTATTCTGGAACAAAGGCAGAATAGGGTGAGGAGTGACTCCCACCGAAACCGCCAGTACCAAATAGGGAGGGTCTTTCACCTCCGAAATGGTATACAATTGAACTCCAACTGGAATTTGCAATAGCAAATAAATATCAAAGTTCGCATACCTACAACAACCTACTAACCGACCTTAAATATGTCTTTGGGGAAACCTCTGAAGGATTACAAAAAGTGTTGACATGCCAATACGCTACCTAAAATAAAATAAAAATGGACCTGAGGGATTAAACTTTAGTTTCAAGGCCCTACATACAAAAATTATTAAATTAAATTATTTGATTATATCGGGGACATTACAGTCCTCTCGACGCGAGAAATACTCGCCCTCAAGCAATGGCAGGCTTGGATGTTCCAGAATCTGCTCACGTTCGCAAGTGGCGTCCTGAATCGGTAGATCCTTCCATTGCACAAGGAATTCATTGACTGTGCGCGTCCTCAACCTCTTATCTCTAATGTTGATAATCTCAATCGGCTCCAGAATTAGTTTCCCCTCTTCATCAATGGGTGGTAGTTCCTTTGACATTGTAACACGCTGCTCGACGACCTTCTTGAGGCACGACACATGCAAAACATTATGAATCCAACTCTCCTCAGGTAGTTCCAAATCGTAAGCAACTTCGCCCACCCTCCGAATCACTCTGTAGCGCCCATAGAAGTGCAACTTCGATTTCTCCTTACCGCCTATCTTCATGAAAGATTGTCTGTACGGTTGAAGCGAGAGGTATACCAGATCGCCATCCTCAAAACTCCGCTGAACTCGGTGTTGGTTGGCATACATTTTTTGCTGGTTCTGAGCCCGTTACAAGTTATCCTCGAGACTTCTCAGGATATCCAAACTCTCCTGTAACCAGTCTTTGGCCCTCGGTGCACGATTGTCATCCAACGCCAAATCCATAAATGAAGAAGGTTCATAGCCATACAATGCTTTGAAGGGTGCCATACCAATCGACATGTGGTAGGTGGTGTTGGAACAGTTCACCCAAATGTAACCAATCGTTCTTATTAACACACTTATCAAAATGTTCAAAACAAAGAGGATACTCCTACGAATTGACAAGAAAATTCCGTAGGGTTGCCACAATTTTGTGATCTCAAAATTGAGGACAACAGCTGACTCTAACTGGGGAACGTGCCTCGTTTGTTCTTAGAAACAATGAGGAATGTAGAATCCAGACCTCTAAGTGCCTTCATCTACTCCATTGGGCTATAGAGTCAGGCGACCAAAAATATAAAAGACTCAAAAAAAACCTAGAAATCTAAAAAGACTTGCACATTATGTACAAAGCGTACTTATCTGGAGCTCATTCAAAATAATGCTTCAGATGCTGCGCACTATATGGCAGTGCGAAAGGAGTTCCATCACGGTAAGCCAACAGGAAACTATTTTCTCCGGCTATTTGATGAATTGTGAAAGGACCTCGCCAAAGAGAATCAAACTTGCTATGCATACCCTTTGGTTCTCGCCTTTTATCCCACAGGAGGACACGATCACCAATTTGAAATTCTCTCTGTTTAGCTTTTTTATCAAAAAGCTTCTTGACTTGATGCTGGTGCGCTGTAAGCCAATCAACCACTTGAGTTCTTTGTTCCTCCAATTGATGTAAGAACATGATTCTTTTATCCAAAGAACTCTCATAAGTTCCTTATTCTATGGCCTTAGCCAACTTAAGAGCAGGAAGTTCCAAAGTTATGGGAATTTCTGAATTTAGACTGTAAAGAAGCTGAAATGGTGACATACCAATAGCTCTCTTTGGTGTAATTCTGTCTGCCCACAAAGCATGAAACAAAGCTTTGTGCCAGGACCTTTGATTATCATCCACAAGCTTGCGAATGATAGTAACCAGATTTTTATTACTAGATTCAGCCTGACCATTTCCTTGCGGATAATAGTCGGATGAATGTGAGAGAGTAATACCATTTTCAAAACAAAACTGAGTAATCTCAGATTAAGAGAAAACTGAAGCATTGTCTGTCACAATTTTATTGGGTACCCCAAAGCGAGAAATAATATTCTCCTTCAAAAATGAACATACCACTGATGACGTTGCACTTTTGACTGGAATTGCTTCCACCCACTTAGTGAAATAATCAGTTGTGGTCAAAACATATGTATGACCCGCACTGGATACTGGATTAATAGTACCAATGAAATCAAGGCCCCATTGCTGAAAGGGCTCCTCAATCACTACCGGCTTCAGAGGTAATGAAGCAAGCTTTTGTTTTCCTACAAACTGTTGACAACAATCACATTTGCGTACCCAACTGTATGCATCTTGGAAAAGAGTTGGCCAGTAGTATCGCGCTCGCAAAATCTTATGAGCAGTCACAGGTGCTGAAAAGTGCCCACCACATGCCAAATCATGAAATGATTCTAACAATCTGTCCTATTGTGCTTTATCCACACAACGAAGAAATATGCCATCAATGGTACGCTTATACAATCCACTGTCCCAAAGGACAAAGTGAGCAGCTGTCAACTTTAAACTTCTTTGCTTGTAAGTCAAATGAGCCGGACACTCGCCATATGTGAGAAAATAAGCAATATCAGAATACCATTCATCATTTGTACTTACAAACAAGACCCTGGGTAAATCTTCAGGAGTTACCTCTTCTGGTTCATTTTCAGCCATAAGCTGACACAAACCTTTACTATGAACTAACTTGGTTGATTTGATTTCAATATCATATTCCTGAATCTTGGCAATCCAATTGCCCCTCTTTGTCCCAAATTCCTGTTGTGTCAAAATTGACTTGACGGTTGTATCAGGAACCAACACTTCAACATGAGAGTTGAGAATATAGAATCTAAAATATTTGATTGCCTTTACAACGGCAAAAGTATTTTTCTCCATCAATGAATACTTCAACTCATGTGACTTAAGAGGACAACTCATGAATGCGATAGGAGATTCTATATTTTCAGCATTCTTCTGCATGAGAATAGCTGACATAGTATGCTCGGAAGCATAACTATACATGATAAAATCTTTAGTATAGTCTGGACAGACTAAAACTGGTGCTTGAGCAATTGTTTCTTTAATTTCCTTGAAAGCAGCCTTTCCTTCAGCACTCCAGCAAAAAACAGACGCTCCTTTCATCATATTTGAGATATGACGAGTCTTCTTTGCGAAGTCTGGAACAAATCTCCGTAGGAAATTCACCTTTCCAAAGAAAGAATGAACCGCAGTCTTACTTGTGGGTAATGACAAATTTTGAATAGATTTAACTCGTTCAGAGTCAATCTTTATTCCTTCTTTAGACACAATATGTCCAAGAAGTTTTCCCTCTATAACCCCAAAGATTGACTTTTTAGGATTAAGAGAAATTCCGTGCCGCCGACACCTCTCCAACACTTGATGCAAATGATATACATGGTCTTGCCTTTGCTTGGAGAAAATAGTAAGATCATCAAGGTAAACCACAATGAATTTGTCCTTGATATCACGGAAAGCTAGATCTATTGCGCGTTGGAAAGTAGCGCATGCATTTATCAATCCAAATGGCATCCTGTTGTAAGCAAAAGTACCCCATGGAGTTGTGATTGCTGTTTTATTTTGATCATCTTCTCTAACTTCAATTTGATTGTAGCCAGAAAATCCATCAAGCATGGATAACATCTGAGAACGAGTCACTGTTTGCAACACATGATCCATGATTGGCAAAGAATAATTATCCTTCAAAGATGCTTGATTCAGATTGCGAAAATCTACACAAATACGAATTTCACCATTTTTCTTACGCACTGGAACGATATTAGCCACCCATGTAGAATGCTGGATTGGGAAGATTATTCTTGCATCTAACATCTTCTGAATTTCTGACAGAATAGTGCCAGAGATTTTGGGATTATACTGGCACTGCTTTTGCCTGAAAGGAGTAGTTCCAGCTTTGAGAGGGATATCATGTTGCAACACTTTGGGACGAAAAGCTTTCAAATCATCATATGAGTACGCCAAAACATCAATGTACTCACGCAAAAGATCAATAAATTGATCTCGTTTCTCAGGTGTACAACATTTACCAATATTTACAAATTTAGGATCACTCTCTGACCCTAGATTATATTTTTCAAATTCCATAGTAGAGCTTGATCCAGCTTCTTGTTGATTTTTGACATAACGATCATGTTTATCAAACAATCGTTCTAGAGAAACCAAGCCATGAGGAATTTTATTCCCTTTCAACTGAATGGATTCTTCACCAGTATCAGGATCTTTCCCAGAAATTTTCTCCTGAGGAGAACTGCTACCTTCAAAATACAATTCTTCAAAATTTTCTCGTATCTCTAGGAAATTGATGATCTGGTTATCATCATTGAAGACTTGCCAATGTTCAGAATTATTTGGAACACTCGGACGAAAAACTAACTGAATAGAATATCTATCTTGTTCAAAACTATTATGAGGAATCAAAAGAGTTGTAGATGCAGCAAGAGAATCAGCTTTATCATTAAATTCTCTTGGGACCATAGAAATATTAAAGGAATCAAGACCTTCAATATAGTCCCAAACCAGGTTTCTATAATGCTTCAACCTTTCATTCCTTGTTTGATACTGATTTCGAACTTGACACACAACAAGCTCAGCATCTCCTTGAGCATGTAAATTGCGAATCCCCTTATTCCGAGCAGCATCAATACCCAATATCAAAGCTTCATATTCGACAGTGTTATTGGTATTTTCAAACTGTAGTTTGAAAGAATATGGAAAGAACTTGCCTTGTGGAGAAATCAAAACAACTCCAGCACCAGAACCAGTTGATGAGCAACTGCCATCAAACTCTAATGTCCATACTTCATTTGAACTTGAAGTATCTGCATCATTAGATGAAGAAGAACTTTTATTATCATTGACTTCGATTTCCTCTCCATTTGTCATGGGTATTGCAGGAACTTGATCAACCACCGGATCCTCAATTGCATCCGCAAATCTCTCATTATCACATGACAACATAGATGCATCTGAAGGCCAATCTTCAGCAAATTCTTAAATTTCATCAATATGAAGATAATAATTACCCATTCCAGCTGACTCAAATAGAATCTGAGCATGAGGATCATCAGACTTAACAACAACATATTTAGTTTCCCTTTCAGGAAGCAGCTTCTGCATATTTTCTTTAACAGGTATTTGTGCTTCAGACATATCCATGTTAAGTTCACCACCCACATCCTTACAGAAATTCCGACCAAGCAACATACCATAGGAAGCAGGAACATCAACAACTAGAACAGTCATTTTGATTTTCTTTTCAGGGAAAGATGCAAATGCAAACTGGGCATCTCTGATTTGCCCCCGAAGAGGCACTTGTTTATTCTCCATGGAATAACAATTTCCAAAAGTCTTAGTCAAGGTAAGACCTAAGGCTTTAGCTACTTTAGCCGGCATAACATTATCAGACGCTTCGGAATCAATAACACAATTACTCAACTTAAAGCCATTGATAAGCAAAGAAATATAGAAAGGTTCTATTTTTCCTGAGACAGATGATGGGATAGTGACTAAGTTATTTGGCAAAGTTTTAGGTTCCGGGGCAACCTGAGCTTGAGTAGGTTTTGATTCTTTGACAAATTTATTCAATCTTTCCAGTTGATCTGGATAAGTTTGTAAATATTCAACCTCAGACATTTGAATCTTTGTCTTCTTAGCATGATCTATAATATCAAATGCTTGAAAAGAACTAGCTAGAGGAGATGAAAAAGCTTCAACTTGAGATTTTGGATTAGACATACTGAGTTTCGGTATAGTAGAAGAAATACCAGGAGCATTAGTTGTACTTACTTGGTCTTTTACTGCATCTTTAGGCAAAGTAGGCAGCGGTGTTCCTCTTTTAGTAAGCGTAATAGGAGTTTGTATATCAACGTTTGCTTTAGCAGTTTCATCCTTTTGTTTAGCTAGCTGTGTTTGGGAACGTGTCATAACTGCATAAGCATGACCAAAGTTCTCTTCAGGATCTTGATCTTCATAATAGACATACCCGATATTAGAGTTGCCAGCTGCTCCATCACTTTCATTGTATAGGGCAGCATTATCCTCCATTTGATAATCATCTGGTACAACATCAGATTGATCATGCTCAAAGTATCCCGTAGCTTGATTAACTGGAGGAGCCTCAAGCGCAAGCCTCTCTCGAGGAGGAGGGAGCTTGGCTTGATTCTTTGCTGCATAACTGTTAGTAGCATTTGGAAATGTTCTTTGAGGAATATCCTTATATGGAGCATTAAAGGAATTTTGAGAAATCTGCTTTTTAAGAGCAAGCAACTCATTTGCTAATTTTTGTACCATTGGATCCGTACTTCCTGAAGAAGAAGAATCATTGGAACTGCCCTTGAAATGATCTCTTCGAATCTTACCAGCCATGATAAGATCATCTTCGATTTCAGTTGCCAAAACTTGAGCATTTGCTAAAGTGGTAGGAACAACCCTCCTCAACAAGAAACTAACTTCTGAAAGTTGAGTGTAAATGAAGAAACATTTGAGGTTCTCCGTCGTAGGTTGAGATGGAGCTGGAATACGATTAGCCAACTTATTGAATTTTGCAATGAATTCTCGCATTCCCTCTTGAGCATCTTTCTTCATTTGAGTGAGCTGTGCAAGCAGTGCATGCTCATCTTCTGCAGGCTTGAAACGCTCTTCAAATTTGGTCTTTAAAGAATTCCAATCAGTGATTGATCCCGAAGCCAAATTATAAAACTAGTCTGTAGCAATCCCTTGCAAGGTTTCAATGAAAAGCCTTACAAAGACATCTGGATATTCCACACCAAGCACTCCACATGCAATGTAAAACACTTTGATATGCTCATCAGGGTGTTGTTTGCCATCACCATAGAATTTGGGAAAATTCTTTCGTGATCCTTGTGGCAATGGATGTATTGGTGTAGTAAGATTCAAAGGAGCAAAAGCCGTTCCCCATGGACCCGTAATAGCCATCTTTGGAAAAGTGAATGGAACTAGTGGTTTATGGAAGAATAGAGAAGTCTCACTTGGAACATGACTCCTTTTTCTTGAAGTTGGATAACTGGTAGTTCGTTCTAGAGTAGTTCTCTTGACAAGGAAATCAAGTTTAACTTTCTAGGACCAACTTAGAGTAGCACCTTTTGAATCTTCTCCTTTGGAACGATGTTCGTATACACGATAGCCCTCTAGTGTGAAAAACTAGATTTAGAACAATGGGAATAATGAAATCTTCAAATGAAAGCGTGAGGCTTCCGAATGAGTCGCCAAAAACTGTTGGCTAAAAATTTTGTAAGCTACTAAGACTACACCTTACATAATTGTGACTTTAGACAACGGTGTAATGAGATAAATCTCTCCTCTCAGCAATAGGGGAGGCTCCCTTCTTACTATAGGTGGCTTAAGTAGGATTTCGACTGAAATAGAATAAGGATGATACTTCTAATCTTTTCCTCTTTTTTCAGGAAAGGATCTGTAGATAAACACAACTTATAAATTCTACAAAGATTACCTATTGCCACGATAATACCGGTGACTTAGCAATTGACGTAAGAACAACTCCTAAGGCAACAGTTACTAATATATCTGGTGAATTAATAACAAGGGTCCAAAGTCTCTTGCGATTAATCCTATTTTGAGATAACGAGAACTAGTAGTGAGACTCAAAGTCTCTCACTAGTAATCCTGAAAATAAAAGAAAAATACTTAAAACTGAAGCTCAAAGTCTTCAACTCCTAGTATTTGCAGCCACTACTATTATAGCAATTCCCCTCTTGTAGCTCAAAGTCTCTCAGAAGATGAATTGAAACCTCCAATGATGTATACAAGCTTAGCTTTAGAAATGAACTTAAGAAAGATCGAACAATGCAACGTAAGAAAACACCATTCAATCTCAAGATCTACAACATAAAGTCTGAAGAATCCTGTTTTTTTAATTCACTTTTGATAACTCATACAATGAAACACAAAGTTTTCATCACTTAAGCTCTCAAATATAGCCTTGCTTGCTTCAACAAAAGATAAAAATATTTACAAAGAACTCGCTTCTTTATATAGGAAAATAGAAGAGGGAAAAGTGGAGAGAAAAGGGGAAACCCTTAACCACTTTGACTTATTCAACAAACTAACTATTTTGACTTATTCAATGTTACAAGGCCTAAAGCACTTGCAACATGATTACATAATTCTTGTATACAGGAATATGTTTTCCTGCATTTACAACCATTACATGAACTACATGTAATCTGTCAAACACTCTATAAAACAAGGAAAAAGTGTCCCAGACACTTAAGAAAATACATCAAAGGGTATTTACATAAGCCTCAAACTTGCGTAGAGACTCATGTATCATAGCCGGATCCGGTGCACCTGTGTGACTAGCAACTGCAATAGCCTTGCGCAAAACATGAGATTTGGCGTACCCAGTCACTTGTCTTTGAAGCTGATTTAGGGATATTTTACATTCCATAAACCAATCAAAAGCAGCAGGACTGAAGTCATCTGCACTCAGGTGAAAGTGAACCATTTCTGAGAACTTTGCTATCACAATCCCTTCTTCAATCAGCTCACCATCTTTTGAAGAAACCTCACAAGACAGTTTCTCGAACTCCTTCATCATGTGACATTCTTGTTCATCCCATGAGTTCAAAGCTGCTTGCAAATCTGTGATCAACTCACTCAAGACTCTCTCCTTATTAACCATCAAATCAAGAGACTCGAAGTATGAATCAGCAGAAGAGATAACTTCAAGCTGGCACAACTTTTTGAGGTCAAGTTCTTGTAAAGTTTTTCACACATTTAGATCATCACTCAGAACTCTCAGCTGCTGATGGAAAGATGAAATAAGTTCCCTTATTTCATTGATAGTGATGCGTATGTGCCTCAAGACTTCCAATGAATCTTTAATCACTTGTGTACCCTGTGTCTCAATCTGTGCACACCATTCATCAATAGCCTTTGCCTTTTTATGACGTTTATCATAATCTTCATGATGTGAAACTGAGATAGGAGCAGCATTCTGAGAATTATTCATCATACTGATGACTTCGAGCAAGTGTGCATTCTCCTCCTTCAATTTATTCTTTTTCTCCCAAAGCTGGTCATTTCTTTGTGAGTTGCATAACAGCGTCTTGAGCATCCTATTGGCAACCCAAACGTGTCTGCTTTCCTAGTTCCACCCTTGTGATTCTGAAATTAGAGGGCTGCCCTTCTTCTGCAATTTCATCAACCAAAGGTTCAGCAATCTCAGCATATTCGGAATTGTCCTCCACCACAATTCTTGAGACTGTCTTTGCCTTCTTGTTCTTGGGAGCTCTTGGCTTAGACGCATGCTTGAAATGAAAGCCCTCCAAAGGAATCTCTTCCTTCTTTCTTTTCTGTGTTATGGCAGTGATCCAAGGAGGTAAAGAGAAAGAAGAGGAAGTTACTTCTGTAGATGCAACGGCTATAGTGGTAATTGGGTCTGTCTGTGCAAGTGTGGCAACAAGAGGAGCCTCTGTTAGGATTGCCATAGGGGTAGGGCTACCATGCCTAACCTCAGATATGGAGTACTCTACCTGCACTAGAGTGGTGTCCAACATTGTCACCGAGGAGGTAACCATTGAAGGAATGGTCATAGAGTATGCATCAAACACACTCTCAAAGCTATGATAAGACTCCTCCTGTATGACAATAGGTGTAGCTGATGAGATTGGTAATGCAGATGTCACCAAGAGTGAATCTATAGGAGGTGCCTGTCCTGTAGTAAATTCATCCGCAGCTGTACCCGAGGGTGAATCAGGAGACTCATCTGATGCTGGTGCTGAATCAGGAACCATGGTTGTGGCTGAATTACCCACAGGAGGAGATACGTCTAGGGAAGATACCTTAGGTGAATCGGGCATCTCATCATCACTGGATACTACCTGAATCCTCTCAGATTCTGTACTCTTGACCTTGAGAACTCTTCCAGTGTCCTTGCCTCCCTTAATAGTAAGCTTAGGAAGAGTGGATACGATTGGGATGACAAGATCAACTGCTGAAGAAGATGCGCCATCTTTGGCTCTTCCTTTAATTTCCGATCTCTTACCAACTGGACCACCATGATCAAAGTCCTTGCCTGCCTTTACCTTGATACTTTTCAGCGCTCATCGTTTCAACCAGATGTTAGTATTTGTAAGCGTGGATTGGAAAAGATCCCAAATAGAGACACTCTCTTTTCTTGACTAGGAAGGAGGCAGAATAGGCAAGTCCTCAACATGATTATGGATATAATCACGATCAAGGATGTTTTCATCATCTTCAACCCCTAGAGGGATATCTGCAAGGTTGAAGTCAATGATCTGCTTGAGGGACAAGCGTTGGTAATCCATCCTCCGTATGTCTGTCTCAGTGCAGAGGTCAATCCATATATCGTCCAATCTGTACACATGTGCAAATTGCCTCCTCATCTTGTCGTTGAGCCCTCGCCAGTCGAAGTGACTCCTAGCCATGAACTTCTTCAAGGTGATTCTCTGAAGCTCATACTCCATGTTTTTGGCTTTGGGGATTGTGTCTATGGAGTATCCTCCAATCTTCAATGGATTTCGTGAAGAAATCCCCACACCTGGTCTATGTAATGCATTCGGGTGCATCTGGACAGACATGAGTTGCTTTGCCAACTCCATGAGTATGATTTTGTCTATAGGATACCTCGGAAGTGTATGTGGCTCTCCCTTGAAGTAACCTACACGCATGTACGTGAAGCTAGGAAACTGAAGAAATAAACAGCCATATTCATTAACCTTGACCCATGCCTCATCTGACACACGCCTGTTTGGGAGACTCTTATCGAACATGCACATGAAATGCCCATAAAAGGCATCCTGAACCCTGCGGTAATGAGAACGGCTAGCCTTTAACACGAGCTGAGGAAAATACTCCCACACAGGAATCAATGACCTATCTCCCTTTGTAGATAATCCAGAGAAAGAATCAAGAGAGGCAACGATATATACAAGATATGAATTCATGTAGAATGTGCAAGTGTTTACAACTTGGGAAAGCTGTTCACACAACATATCGCTGATCATTTCTCCCCAGAAAATTCTTTTCTTTGATCGGACAATGAGAGAAATGTACTTATACATCTAGGGCTCAAAGGTGTTTGACATCTTTAACCCTGCTAGGCGGCTGAATATAGTAATGAGGTCACTGATTTCTTCTTTGAACTCAGTGCGTCGAATCCCCTTGGGCCATCTTGCAATGTTTGGCCTCTTATTAAGCAGCCAGTTTTCATTAATGAACTTCATGCATGAAGGAGTGTCCTCGTTCCATCTATCAAGGGCCTTCTGTTTGGTGATGTTGATGGTAATAGGACTTAGCGGCACTTTGAAAATCCTATCCACTGTCTCCGGATCAAGACTAATAATGGTTTTACCATCTTGATCTTTGATGGTTCTAGAAGTGGAATCAAAATTCCTTGCACATGGAAATACAAATTCTAGCTCTAGGGAAGCCAATGGAAATGTAGAGACAAGATGTACGCTGCTCTGCTTGATTGAAATCATGTCCTTTGTAGCCGCAACATCTACTCTTTGAAGAAAGTCTTCAAAGTTCATATGAGAAACATCTGTATCCTTAACCTCATCACAATATGAAACAATCTGTGAAGGCGGAATTGAATTGTGATATGAGTCGTATTGATACTTCATCTTTTTCTTCTCCTTTTCTTTTGGAAGTGCGATCCCTTCAGACATAGCAAGTTTATGCAACAAGTGCAAGATAACACTTCTGATTTCTTGTTCTTTTACTTTCTTTAAATATTTCATCTGGTTCAACATTTTTTCCTCAATAATTTTTCTTGCCCATAATGGCCTTTTCTTATTGTTAGGAATTTCAACATCTTCAAGGTTAGATGAAGGAAATTTATTGTTTTTTATTATGTTCTCATCATCTTGAGAGGCATTCTTCCTCTGATTCTCAATTTCATCATTTTCTATAATATTCTCTATCTGGTTCTCATTTGATCCTTCTTCTATGAGTGTAGAGACTTTCAGAGCAATATCTTCTTCGAATTTGATATCTCTGCTAAGGTCAATAGATTTCTGTCTTGGTATGTAGACCTTGTATCATTTAGTAGTTCCACTGTAACCAACAAATATTTCTTTCTTTCCAGAGGGTTCTAGTTTGGTTCTTTTCTCTTTAGGAATGTGAACATATACGAGACTGTTGGGTGGATATTTTGCAACTGACAGTTTTGAGAGCAAAATTCAGTTTACAAAATTTTGATACCAGCCACAGCGTGTGAGACAAGGTCTCTCCTACCTTAAAGGGAAGGCTCCCCCTTCTCACTGTTCCTTGGATCAACTGAAGGTAAGCAAGAAGTTAAGAGATTATAAAAATAGGGTGTTACAAATATTCCTTCCTCTTATCTTTCAAGAAGGAATCCACTTACCCGAAGAATGAGTAATGGGCAAAGCTTTAATCTCTATACTACACTTCTATCTAAAAGCTGGAAACAGTGATACTGATAAACCAACACCAACTCACAAGTTGATTGAAAAGTGTACCGGCTTGACTCTATGACCTATTTATCTATTCTATAAGAAACACCTCTACCATTGGGGCACACAGACTTTCAGAAGTAGAGATTTTTCTAACTATTCTAACAAATTGTATTAAAATGAGATGGTGATATAGTCTACAGTCACAACTTCTAGTCTTATATGACCACAATTGCTCCCAATCGCAATTTCGGCTCCAATTGTTTCTAATTTTCAAATTGCTCTTAATAAAACACAAGAATCACATAAACAAAAAGACAGTAAAACCAAATTGCAGTCACCGCTTCCAATTTGATTCACCACAATTGCACTCAGTCACAACTTCAGCTCCAAATGTTTCTTTCTATTTATATTTCTCCAAAATAGTAGTACACAATCACAGTTATGCTTGCACAAGTTTGGCAGAGCTCTCTTGCATAAAAATAAAGATGAAATTTACAATGAGGGCTCATTCCTTTTATAGGGAAAGGAAATGAGAAAAAGGAGGAAAAAGTGGGAGCAACTCAACCACTTTAACCTAGTCTAACTAGGTGAGAAGAATTATTGGATTACATATCATAAGGACATGTAATTGAATTTACATGTAATTGCATTGCATGCAATTCATCTTCTCCAATCTACAAAGCATGAAAACTACAATAGAAAGATGAAAAAAGAAGAATTAATCCTTGAAATTATCAAGGAAAGCCTTATATTTGGCAATACATTCATGAATAAGAGGAAGATTTGGAATGTTCAAGATCTCTGAAATGACTTCAATCCTGATTGCACCTGTACCAGTTGCTTTCACAACCTTGCAATTATCATCAAGAGAATCCATCAAGTGTTTTGCCACAAATTTATATGCAGCAAATTTGTTCATTGTTTGGGCTCCAAATTCTTCAGAATCAAAATCAGCATTAACCCTGTCAATATATCTTGTGATCATGTTTTCTTCAGTAAAGAGATTATCATCTTGAGTAAGGACTTCACATCCTAATTGCCTAAAATTAATATTGATATCCTTTTCAACTACCTGACAACTCTCTAACTCCTCATGCAGCTTTGTTAAAAGCTTTTCTATTCCTTGGACTTTGTGATTCACGAGTCCCTAATTCTGGTAGAACATATCCTCAGATGGAATGACATCATATGAAACAAGAGCATCTAACTCACTATCAACCATTTGATCCCAAGTGTCTAGATCTTTCTTCAGGTTATTGACGTCTTGATTGAAAGAAGAACTCATGTCATGAAGTCTTTCTTCAATCTCTCTGATACGCTCAAGGACTTTGTGCGTATTTCTTATTGATTGAACTCCTTCAGAAACAACTTCTTCAAACTAAGCCTTCACTGCTTCTGCCCTCCTGTTTACTTGAGCTGTTTGTGATGAAGTAGCAACTGTTTGAGATGTTTGCTGATGTATGACCTTATGAATTCGAGCATTTTCTTGCTTCAACAAGTTCTTCTTCTCCCAAAGCTCATGATTCTTTTTTGACAAATTTGGCAATGCATCTTGAGCATCTTGCAAGCATCCTAGCCGTGTTTGCTTACCAAGTTCTGCCTTAGTGAACTTGTAATCAGAGCAAGTCAGCTCTTCAGCTGGTTTGTCTACCAATGGTTTTGCAATCTCAGCATACTTGGTTTTCTCATCATCAACAACGATTCTTGAGACAACCTTAGCCTTCGAAGACTTAGATTTACCTTTCCTGGCAGATAAATCCTCCATAGGTAATGTCACTTTCTTTCTTTTCATGGTGATTTTTCCTAACCATGATGGCAAACTAAAACCTTCTTTTGCTGGACTCGAAATAGTGATTGCAGTAGGCATTGATCCTGATTGTATTTCAGTTGTTATAGTACATGCCTCCGTCTGCACAGCAGGAGCCATAAGTGTCCTCTGAGATGACTCTGTCATGAATGTTTGAAAGCCTGTAACCGAAGTATCAAGTTGGGAAACATGACCTTTCATAAGAGTTGGGAAATCACCAAAAACATTTACTAAATTCTCACATTGTCCTGCTGTGAGGATAGGAGTTGTAGAAGAGATAGGAAATGCAGACATGTTGACCTCTGAAGCAGCAATAACAGGAGTGAACACAGTAGAAAATGAATCAACACCATTATCTACAATATGTAGAAATGACTCTTCTTGATTAGAAGGATCTTCACTATTGGGCAACTAAGGAGGAGATATGATCATTATCTCTCCTTCATCTGATTCTTCTTCTTGAGGAGGTGTTTGAACAGGATCCAGGGATAAATTTAGTCTTTTTTCTTTTCTGACTGTAAACTTGATGGCTTTAATCGTTTGAGAAGACGAGGACTCATCCTTATTTCTGATTTCCACTTGTGCTTTCCTTCCAATAGGACCAAAATGACTGCAATCTACTCCAACCTTTGGATGCACTCTTTTGAGTCCTTTGCTCTTCAGCCATTTGTTGGTATTCAACAAAATAGATTGAAATCTATCGAAAATAGAATTCCCTTCTTTTTGCTGCCATTGAATGGGAAAAGGAACAAGTTTATCAAATTGAGTATTGCAATACTCAGGATCTAAAACAAAATCATAAGCTTCAATTTCAATTCCTTCCGGAATTTCAACCATGTTAAGATCAATGATTTGCTCCAAGGTAAGCCTACAGTAGTCCATCCTCATGATATCTATTTCGGTGCACAAATCAATCCAGACATCTTCCATGCGATGAACATGGGGGAAAGGTCTGTTGATCTTTGAATGCATGCCTCTGTAATCAAAATCAGATCTGGCCTTGAATTTCTTCAACGTGATGAGCTGAAGTTCAGCTTCCATTGCCTTTGCTTTATACACTGAGTTAAGTGTATAACGACCAATCTGGAGAGGTTTGGTAGTGGTAATACCAAAACCCCATTTATGCAAATTATGCTGATAAGACTGAACTTCCATGAGTTGTCTTGCCATTTCCATGAGAATGATCCTGTCAGTAGGATATCTCGATCAACTATAGGGCTCTCCCTGAAAATAACCCACTCTTAGATAAGTGAAAGTTGGAAATTGCAGGAATATGGAACCAAATTGATTCACTTTTTTCCAGGCCTCATCTGACACTCTTTTGATAGCCAACTCTTTGTCAAATGTGCACCTAAAATGCCCAAAGAAAGCATCTTGTACTCTTCGATAATGATATTTGCTTTTGACAGTCCCAACCGGTGCTGAGAGGGGAGGGGTGAATCACCACTTGAAAAATTCTTTCTTTTTCTTTAATCTAATGAAGTAAACTTACAGCACCAAAGCAAACAGTTCTAAGCAAATAAACAGTAAGTGAACAAATACAAAGTGACACCAGATTTATTACGTGCAAACCCAGTTAGGGTAAAAACCACGGTGTGAGGAGACCTCATAATATTTGTACTCTTCTGAAGTACCCCTTGTTAAGAGCTTGCCCGGTCAAGGGATAAAACGCACTTGCTAGGTGCGACCCGGTCAAGGGATTTGTTACAGTAAGATCTGTTAAGACTTGCCCGGTTAAGGGACTTCAGACACCTTGAAGGATGTCACTCGGTTAAGGGATTTTGATACAAGGGACCTGTTAGAGTCAACCCAAATACTGAGATTTGTCTATTGTAGTTTGCTAGAAAACAATAGAATTAAGATGTTTACAGAAGGCTTTGCTTAGCCAGATGTGATCTCTATTTGTGCTCTCTTGAGAATTATCATGGGTTGACACAGGTGTATTCTCAACTATTGTTGTGTTGCCTTGCACAACTTTTATTCTGTCGATTTTCTCTAACCCTTGATACTTTTCTAACCTTTGCTTCTATAGCATATAGGCTCACTTTTTTTCTTGGCAGAATGAAGGCAAAACTTCTTCTCAACAGACATAAGATTTTATTCAGTTTTGTTGCCCTGACTGCGCCTCAAATGCATGACCTAATCTTGAGATCCAACGAATGCATCACTCGGTGAAGTGTTTGTTCTCTTGAGCACGCATTCGATGTAAGCTTTGTCTTCATCTACTACATGAAGAAAACAACAGTTGTGTGTTAGGCAACCTTTCTTCATAAGAGATAACACTTCGACTTAAAGCCACCGAATCCAGCTTTAAATCCTTCAGTCGCGCCTCAAGTAACCATTGATTCCGGCTTTAAATCCTTTTCCTGCGGCTTAAATCGATCACCAAGACAACTCAAGATCACGCGGATTTACTACAATAAATTCTGGTAAAGAAGAGTTGGTTGGAACAGACAGTTGATTGTGACTTCCTCGGTTCATACCAGCGTCTTATAATATATCGGTTGAGTTCTTTATGCTATATACCGGGTATATGCCCTTGGTGAGGCAGATTACCGGTTGCACTATTCTTACTGGTTGTGTTATAGACAATTGTTGGATATACGTTTATTTGTACTTGTCTATACCGGTTGAGGGCATTGATACTAGGATACACTCTTCTCTGTTGAGTGCATTATCCGGTTGTTGATGCTGAGTGTAGTGAGAAGTTTCTTAGCCTTTCTTAATGAAGAGTCCCCTCTATAATAGAGAACAAATCTCTATCCTCTTTTGCCAAACAATGACAACACTTAGACCGGTAGAGAAATTACCGGTTAGTGATGCCAACAATCTCCTCCTTTGGCATTGATGGCAAAAATATGATAGATAATCATATTCTCCCCCTTTTTGACAATAGAATGCCAAAAGACTAATCAGGAAGATTTGCATACTCTGCTCCCCCTGCGAGCAACAGTCCTTTTTATCAGTTCATAAAAGATAAGATGTAACCTTTTGAATCATAATGAACTGATGACTTCCTGTTGATAATTACTGATGATCCAAGAGGGGTACAACCCCCAGTCTACCTCTGAGATACTCAAAGGTACTCTTTGGTAATGGCTTTGTGAATATATCAGCAATCTGTTCTTTTGTGGACACATACTCCAATCTAACTTCTTTATTTTGTACAAGTTCCCTCAAGTAGTGATACTTGATGACAATGTGCTTGGTCTTGGAGTGCATAATAGGATTTTTGGATATGTTAATGTCATTGGTACTGTCACAGTAAATTGCGATTGGTTCAGGTACCTATTCCTGAATACCTTCCAGCAATTGTTTGATCCAGATCACCTGTGTGCAGTTTATTGCAGTTGCAACAAACTCAGCTTCAACAGTGGATTGTGAAATTCAATTCTGCTTCTTACTTGTCCATGATACTATTCTTGCACCTAGAAAGAATGCACCACCACTTGTGCTCTTTCTATTATCCACGTTGCCAGCCCAGTCTGCATCTGTGTAGACTTTGATTTGGAATCCACCCTTGTGTGGAAACCATAAGCTATATTCCTTGGTTCCTTTTAGATATCTGAAGATTCTCTTTACTGCAATTAGATGTGTTTCTTTGGGATTAGTAGAAAATCTTGCTATTATGCCAACTAAATGAGCAATGTTCGGTCTGCTGTGAACAACATACTGCAATTTTCCTATCATGGACCAATACATTGTTTCGTTGACTTCTATGGCAGTATCCTCCTTTGATAACTTAAGACTAGTTATCATTAGAGTTCCAACCGGTTTGGATTCTTCTAGTCCAAAGGTGTTGAGAATTTCTTTTATGTACTTGGACTGAGAGATGAAGATACCTTCTATTAGCTGATAGACCTGCAGTCCAATAAAGAATTTTATGGGCCCTATCATAGACATCTCAAATTCTTTCTTCATTTCTTCAGCAAATGCTTTGCTCATTTTGTCATCTCCTCCAAAGATGATGTCATCAACAAAGATTTCAGCAATTAGATTTCCATCCATTCCGGTTTTAAGATACATATTGTTGTTGTCACCGGTTCTGATGAATCCAATTGTCAGAAGATATGAATGCAACCTTCAATACCAAGCCCTTGGGGCCTGCTTGAGCCCATAGAGAGCTTTTTTTAATTTGCAGACCATATCAGTCTTTTGAGCAGATGTAAATCCTTCCGGTTGCTCAATGTAGACTTCTTCTAGTATTCCATTGAGGAATGCAGACTTCACATCCATCTCGTACACTTTAAAGCCTTTGTGAGCTGCATAGGCAAGAAGAATTTTTACCCCTTCCAGTCTGGCTACTGGTGCAAAAATTTCTCCATAGTCTAGTCCAGCTTCCTGAGCATGTCCTTTGCATTTTGTCCCAATTACATTTTTGTCATCAGGTCTTGGCACAAGTTCCCATGTGTCATTCTTTTCTATTTGCTCAATTTCTTCGTTTATGGCCTTGACCCAATTTTCATCTTCAAGGGCTTCTCTGGTGGTTTTGGGCTCAACACACGAGAGAAGACAAACGTTCTGTTTGGCCTTTTTCCTTGTTAGGATGTTCCCATGTTTGTCACCAATTATATTGTCAGTAGAGTGATATGTGACATACCTTGGAAGAGCTGCCCTCTGTTCCTGGTCCGGTTCATCTTGTTTAGCAATATCTTAATCATGGTTCTGAACATCTACCTGTCCACCATCTTGTGGTGTCTTGTTACCTTCAGGCACAGTCTCTCACTATTGATTTCTGTCAATGGGAGTTGTCTCGTCTTGTTCAGTTGTTGCGGTTCCCTTTTTGACTTGAACTCGGTTGATTGTATAAACAGTGGTGCTGACAGCTTCTCTCCAAAAGTGATGAGGACGATTCTTTTGGATCAACAAGGTTCTGGCATAGTCGATCAACATTTTGTTTCTTCTTTCTGCTACTCCATTCTGCTGAGGAGTCTTAGGTGCAGAGAACATTCTCTCTCTGCCATGTTTCTAACAGTAATGAGTAAACTCCTGAAAGGTGTACTCACCTCCTCTGTCCGACCTCAGACATTTCAACCTTCTACTAGTTTCTTTTTCCACTTTAGCCTTGTAAATTTTGAACATGTGAAAGGCTTCTGATTTCTCACGGAGAAAGAGTGTCCACATCATTCTTGAGAAATCATCTACGAACAACATGAAATACCGGTCTCCATGCTAGCTCTTTGTCCTCATTGGTCCACACAAGTCTGTGTGTAGAAGATCTAGAACATTTTCAGCAGAGAAGGACTTGCTACCGAAACTTGCTCCTGTCAGTTTTCCTAATTAACAATCCTTACAAATACCTCCCATGGGTTTTGCAATTTCTCGGAGTCTTCTGATTGATTTCTTCCTTCTTACTTTGACAATGTTGTCAAAGTTTCTATAGCAGAGTCTCTTGTGCCATAGCCAGCTATTGTCTTCTTTGGAGATAAGACCAATCTTGCTCTATTCTCCTTTGACAAAAGCAATTAAACATGCTTCTTCTATTGAATCTAGGTAGAACAGATTGCATTTGCTCTGTCTACCGGTTGCAACGTGGGATCGAGATTGATTTTTGACTACGCAGGAGCCTTGACCGAATTCCAACTGAAAACCTTTGTTGTTTAGCTGTGCAACACTCATTAGGTTATACCTGAGTCCTTCGACCCAGTACATGTCTTCATAGACAACAATATTGCAGAGAACAATAGATCACTTACCCTTGATGGCACACGGGGCATTGTTTCCAAATGTGACTGATCAACTGTCGTTGAGCTCCAAGTTGAAGAACTTGCTTTTGTCACCGGTCATATGGTGAGTACATCCGCTGTCAATGATCCAATTGTCATACTGATGTGATTTGGATATGAGTGCAACTTCATTAAGAGCTGGGCTCTCCTCCTTTATTCCAACAAATGCAATTTCTGGATCTTCTGAGTCTTCAGATTCATTGTCTGTGACTCCTTCCTCCGCAAGATAGCAATCCTGCTTTGCTTTGTTCTTGAACCGGTCTCTTTTGTCTCTATTTTCATTATCTGGACATCGAGCAACAATGTGTCCTATTTTGTCACAAGAGAAGCATTTTAAAGGGAGTTTCCCTTTGTACTTCCCTTTCCCTCTGGGAAATCTCTTAGCAATCAGAGCTTCAAACTCATCTTGCTCCGTCAACTCTGAGAGCAGATTCTGAATGAGGTTGCCGATCTTACCGGTAGAGGAGTTACCTGTTTCTCTTCCCTTTTTGGTAGAAGAGGCATTGACCGATGATTTAAATGCTGCTTCCTGAATAGATAGGCTATTATCAAAGTTGCTTAATTCAAAAGCGGCTAGCTTACCGATTATGGAGTTTAGGGTGACTTGATCATTTATCACGGATCCGAGCTCTTGAATGGCAGAGATCTTTATGACTTACTGAGGTCTGAGAGTTCTTAGTATTTTGCTCACTACCTCTTTTTCAGTCAGCTTGCCTCTAGCTCTTTTGATGGAGTTGATCACTTCCTTGATTCGGTTGCTATATTGCTCGATATCTTCTCCATCATTCATCCTCATGTCGTCATACTTTCCCCTGAGGCTTTCGACCTTGGCTCTTTGAACATTGGGATCTCCTCCATAGACTATTTGTAACTCTTTCCACATTTTGTAGGCGGAGTCAAGATGTTCAATTTCAGCACTTTCCCCTGAGGCTTTCGACTTTGGCTCTCTGAACATTGGGATCTCCTCCATAGACTATTTGTAACTCTTTCCACATTTTGTAGGCGGAGTCAAGATGTTCAATTTCAGCATACACGTGGTTGGGTAAGGTGCTAGCTATCATATCCATGACAGCTGTGTGCTCAGTCTTAATTTTCTCTTCATTAGGTGTCAAGGTACCAGCGGGCTCATTGTAGTCATTGGTAACTTGCTTCCAGTACTAGTCACCATTGGTCTTCATATATAGCTTCATTCTGCTGCACCATAAGGTGAGGTTTTCTTTTGAAAACTTTGGTCCTTCGTTTCTCATCATCATAGCTTTCTCTCTGTGCGATTAAGCAACAAAGAAAAACAGAACAAGGTTCTAATACCAATTGACAGTCCCAATCGGTGTTGAGAGGGGAGGGGTGAATCAACACTTGAAAAATTCTTTCTTTTTCTTTAATCTAGTGAAGTAAACTTACAACACCAAAGCAAACAGTTCTAAGCAAATAAACAGTAAGTGAACAAACACAAAGTGACACCAGATTTATCATGTGGAAATCTAGTTAGGGTAAAAACCATGGTGTGAGGAGACCTCATAATATTTGTACTCTTTTGAAGTACGCCCTGTTAAGAGCTTGCCCGGTCAAGGGATAAAACACACTTGCTAGGTGCGACCCGGTCAAAGGATTTGTTACAGTAAGATCTGTTAAGACCTGCCTGGTTAAGGGACTTCAGACACCTTGAAGGATGTCACCCGGTTAAGGGATTTTGATACAAGGGACTTGTTAGAGTCCACCCAAATACTGGGATTTGTCTTTTGTAATTCGCTAGAAAACAATAGAATGAAGATCTTTACAGAAGGCTCTGCTTAGCGATATGTGATCTCTATTTGTGCTCTCCTGAGAATTATCACCGATTGACATAGGTGTATTCTCAACTATTGTTGTGTTGCCTTGCACAACTTTTACTTTGTCGATTTTCTCTAACCCTTGATACTTTTCTAACATTTTCTTCTGTAGCATATAGGCTCACTCTGTTTGTTGGCAGAATGAAGGCAAAACTTCTTCTGAACAGACATAAAAATATATTCAGTTTTGTTTCCCTGATTGCACCTCAAATGCATGACCTAATCCTGAGATCCAACGAATGCATCACTCGGTGAAGTGTTTGCTCTCTTGAGCACGCATTCGATGCAAGCTCTGTCTACATCTACTGCATGAATAAAACAACAATTGCTTGTTAGGCAACCTTTCTTCATAAGAGATAACACTTCGACTTAAAGCCACTGAATCCGACTTTAAATCCTTCAGTCGCGCGTCAAGTAATCATTGATTCCGGCTTTAAGTCCTTTTCCTGCGCCTTAAATCGATCACCAAGACAACTCAAGATCACGCGGATTTACTGCAATAAATTCCGGTAAAGAAGAGCTGGTCGGAACAGACAGTTGATTGTGACTTCCTTTGTTCATACTGGAGTCTTATAATATATCGGTTGAGTTCTTTATGCTATATACTGGGTATACGCCGTTGGTGAGGTAGATTACCGGTTGCACTATTCTTAACGGTTGTGTTATAGACAATTGTTGGATATGGGTTTATTTGTACTTGTCTATACTGGTTGAGGGCATTGATACTAGGATACACTCTTTTCTGCTGAGTGCATTATCCGGTTGTTGATGCTGAGTGTAGTGACCAATTTCTCAGCCTTTCTTGATGAAGAGTCCCCTGTATAATAGAAAATAAATTTCTATCCTCTTTTGCCAAACAATTACAACACTTAGACTGGTAGAGAACTTACCGGTTAGTGATGCCAACAACTTTGTGTGAGATTAATCTGATCATGATACTCCCAGACAGGCACAACCGATCGATCTCCTTTAGTGGAAAGCCCAGAGAAATTTCCCATGGTTGCAGCAATCTAAATGAGATAAGAATTCATATAGAATTGCACTGAGGTACCCACATGAGTCATTTGTTCACACAAAGCTGTGCTCACAAATTCTCCCCAATAAATCGGTTCCTTGTTTTCAAGAATCTGAAAAATAAACTTGTACATCCATGGCTCGAAATTACATGAATCTTGGAGGCCGCAAATTCTGCTGAGGAGTGTTATTACATCATTGATTTCTGGGGAGAAATCTGATCTATGAATTGTTTTGGGCCATCTGGAGAAGTTAGACCTCTTATTAATGAACCAGTGGTCATTTATTTATCTTTGATAATCCGTCTTATGCTGATTCCACAACTGTAAGGATATGTCCTTAGACAGATCTGCACATTCAGGGCTTGGAGTTATTCTGAAAATTTGTTCAATTACATCAAGATCTAAACTGAAAATGACCTTTTCATTTGCATCTTTGACCACTTTGCCTTTGGGATTAAAATGATGTGCATACTCGAAGACAAATTCGGGTTCTAAGGCAGCCATATGGAAAGTGGAAATCAAATGAATATTACTCCTCTTGATGCGCCGTAGCTCCTTATTAGCAGGTTCTTCAAGTCTTTGCAAGAAATTAGCCATATCAATATTCCCTATCATTGTATCTGTAACTTGATCCAAAGACGATGAAGCAAGTGAAGGTGTAGAATGAGCTAGCTCTTTCTGATATTGATATTTCATCTTTCCTTTAGCTTTGGTAGGTGTTGACATATCCTGTGCTGCAACATGGAAATCCCAAAGGGTAAATACATCATCTGAAGAGATTGAACTCATGAGAGGATTTCTAGTTTTCAATGATGGATCTATGAAGAACAAGGTATTTGGAGTATTGATTAGATACTCAGTGAACACACATGTTGGCTGGAAATGGAAAAAATGACATATGTTTATGGATGAAAATAAGTGAAAAAGGACTTGTGAAGATGCATTGCATGAGGGGTTTTATTTGTGTGGCCAAGAATACAAGTTGGAAGTGCATGAGAATATGTAAATGGTAATTTTGGCATTAAAAGAGTGACCTTTTAACCAAAAACAGACTCTTGAAGGATGATGACATGTAATGAAAGATGACATGTTTTCACATGTAATGGATTTAGGAAATGTAACTTCATGTATTGGCGAATGAAGGATGAATAGCATGGATGGATGTACTTGCATTGTTGAGGAAATGACTTCATCTTTCATCAAAAACAACAAACAAGCAAGCAAAAAAGAAAGAAAAACACAATTACATACCTCAACAAACATGTTTAAAATCTCCACATGCAATCTTGTTTTTGAGAAACAGGTGATTTTATGCATTGTAAAATGGATGATTTAATCTTATTGAAACACAAAAATACACAATACATGGGTTTCATTTGAACAAATGGAAACAAATGAGCCATAAAATGCAACATTGTAGAGGAAATAAGATAAAAAAGAAAACAAAAACCATTACAAATACTTGGAAGCCATTGAGAGAAAAATGGAAGGAAGAGAAGTTAAAATGCCTTTGTCTTCTCCAAAAACGGGTTCTAGAGATGTGTTTGCATCCAATCACTCCAAACTTTTGACTATTTCCAAGACTCAAATATGGTGGACGTTTTTACATGTAATGGAGGCAAAACGGGCTCTCAAAATGCAAATGCATGGATTTAGTGAAGTGTTTTGAACAAGAATGACTACTTCTAGCCAAAACGGATTTGAAACATGCATTTACATTTGTTATTTGTCATGTTTTTAGCTTGAAAAAGACTCAGGAAATAAAAATGCAGCCTCTACATGTCTTTGCACATCACGTTTTTGGACAAAAATGATGCCCTAGACCAAAAACGTTTTTATATAATGCATACACAACCCACATTTTTGGAAGAAATGGGAGATTTCAAGCAAAAACGAATTTGAATGTGGCATTTACAAGCAAAAACGGGTTTGTAAGAGAGATATACAGCCAATTTTTTGAAAGAATATGATTTTTTTTTCATCAAAAAGGGGTTCTAAACAAGTGAATACATGTCATGTTTTTGCATGAAATGGGAGCCTGTATCAAAAATGTGTTCAAACAATGCATACACAGCCCACGTTTTTGAAGAAAATGAGAGTTTTAGACCAAAAACGGGTTCAAACAATGCATATACATGTTTTATAAAATATGTATTTGGATGGGTAGACCAAAAACGCACTCTTAGAGAGTGATTACATGTTTTATTTTTGATGTTTAACATTCAAAACATGCAGCAAGTAAAAACACACTCTTAGAGTGCAAATGCATGTTTTATTTTGAGTCAAAAACTCACTTTAAAGCCAAAAAGGGTTTATAACATGCCATTACATGTTTTATTTTGCAAAGACTTTTAAATGGTTAAGTCTTTTACATAGGAAGTGGACTCTCCGGATGCATTTACATGTTTTAAAATGAATGCATTTGGAAGGAACAGTCTTTTACATGTAAAGCTCATTCTCTGGTTGCATATATATATTTTATAAAACATGTTGAAAGCCATTTACATGTAAAGTGGAGACTTTACATGTAAATGCATGTTTTATTTTTAATTCAACATGTAAAGGGAGCCTTTTGATGCATTTACATGTAAAGAAGAAAATAATAAAACATGTAGTTGCTTTTACACATTTAAGTGATTCATTTAAGCACATGTTTATTTAAAATGCTAAGTAAAATATTACTTTTAAAGTCTAAAATAACTATTAACACAAAATATAAGTAATATAATGTGCAAATATTTATTTTATAAAGTAATATTAACCCATATGCTATTAAAACATAAAGTAAAACTTAACATTTAAATAAAATGATAAAGTTATATAGTCACTTAAGTGAAAAATTAAAAAGCAACTCAACTTAAAAATATATCATAAAGTGCACTTTAATCACTTAAAAATTTAAGTGATAAAGTAACTTAAAAAGATAACATAAAGTGATTAAATGTTATATTTTTCAAGAAGTGAAACTCAACTATTGAAAATAACATCAATTTTTTAAATATGCAGTTGAGCTTGGAGAGTCCACTTTTTGGGCACTTAAATGACCATATCTTTTGACTGAAAGGTCCGATTAACACCTACGATAGATCGAATTGAAGGGAAAACCGAAAGCAAGAGATTGGATGAAACAAAAAAACCAAAAGCAAACAAAAACACACTCAAAATCACACCAAAGGATGCCGAAGGACTCAAAAATCAAGTATAGGAAGACAAACTAAAAAAAAAACGAAAAAGACTTGACGAAAACTTTCAGCATAAAGATTCACTAATCAAATTGAGATCAACTGATTGATCATTATTGGCTAATTGAATAGTGAAACAAACATAGAGAAATACGAAACTAAGATTAAAAGTTTCGTACTGTTACCTACATTTTGTGATGACAAAATGCAGGACAACAGGGACATCCGAAGATTCTTAGATGACTTAGATTTGGTTTCTTCCTTGTAAAAGCTTCTTTAGGTGTAATGTTTTCTAGGATTGAGTGAGGACACCTGTTTTGAATGTATACGTCAGTATTAGATGCTTCGGCCCAAAATGAGGTATGAAGATTTTGATCATGCATGATGGCCTTGGCAGCTTTAATAATGGTTCTGTTTTTCCTTTCTGCTACTCCATTCTGTTGAGGATTATACGGTACTGTATACTCCCTCTTAATCCCAACAAATGTGCAAAATTCTTTAAAGTTTTCAGAGATATATACACCTCCATTGTAAGATCTTAGAGTTTTTATTTTCTTCCCAGTTTGGTTTTCCACAAATGCCTTCAATTCTTTGAATTTTAGTAATATTTCATTTGATTCTTTGAGTTTAAGAAAGTAGATGCAAGTTTTCCTAGAGTAATCGTCAATGAAAATCATATAGTATGAAAAACCTCCTAGTGATAGAGTTGACATAGGTCCACACAAATTTGTGTGAATGAGTTCTAATACAACTTTGGTTTTATGTTGTCTAGAAGGAAAGGATCTTTTGATATTTTTCCTAGGGCACACCCTTTACAAGTACTAATATGATTTGATTTTAGATTAGGTATACCTGTGGTGATTTTCCTTGTGGAAGGAAGGGTGCTAAATCCAAGATGTCCTAATCTTCTGTGCCAGAGTTCATTAGAGTTTGATACTTCATGACATAGAGCTAATTTGTGATTAATACCTAATTTGTATAGGCTTCCATCCCTATACCCTATAGAAATAGAATTTTTGATATTAGTGTTCTTAGTCCATATTAACACTTTATCTTCTTGAAATGTGACTTGATAGCCTTGATCGGCTAAGCTTGAAATAGAGACCAAGTTCCTTTTTATGCTTGGTACAAAGAGAACATCTTTCAATAATAGAGATACCCTATTTTTCAATTTGATTGAGCAGGTCCCAATTCCATTTGTTGGATAGGTGGAGACGTCTCCACTTGTAACTTTTTCAGAAGAATCTTCCTCTAGGGTTTCAAATTGATCTTTGAGTCCAGTTATGTGCCGTGATGCTCCGCTATCGATTATCCAAATGTTTTTGCTTGAATTTACTTCACTTGATAAGGCCAAGAAGAATAGAGATATTTCCACCCCTTTGACTTCGGCTAATGCGGCTTGAATTTTCTTCCTCTTTGGATAGAACCTATGCCTATGTCCAAGCTTATCACATTTATAGCACTGTACTTTGGAGAAGTCTTTGTTTTTGTGATTTTTGCTATGGTTTCCCTTCTTATGTTTGAACTTCTGTTTTTTGCCTTTGAAGTTTGAATGAGTGTTTAGAGCTTGAATCTCTTCTCCTTTGTTAGGCCCGATCCCTCTTGATATTAACCGGGATTCCTCTTGAGTGCAGTCATTCTTGAGTTGATCAAACTTAGGTAGAGAAGAACGTCCAGTTATACATTGAATAAAAGATTCCCATGTGATAGGTAATCCTCTAAGGGCTATTAATGTTTACTCCATGTCATCAATATTGTTTCCAATGGTGGATAGTTGATTTCTTAATTTGGAAATTCTTAGGAAGTAAGATGTGATGGTTTCCCCTTTGTTCATTTTTAAATTCAAAAGTTGTTGTTTGAGAGTAAGTAATCTACTTGTATTATTAATCTCAAATGTCTCTTGAATAGTTTTGAATACTTCATAGGCGGTTTTAAGCCTTGCTATAGAGGGAAGAATATGGTCTTTAACAACATCGATTATTATCTTCTTTGCTTTGTTGTTACGCCTTTTCCAAGTTGATTTGTCAGGTTCATCTTTAGGCATCTTTTTATCCTCCTCAACATACGAATCTAACTCGAGTTCTTGGAGCAATGTTAGGATTCTTATTTTCGATGAGAAGAAGTTTGAAGCACCTTCAAGTCTGTCCTCTACTTTAATGCTGTTGGCCATTATTATTTTCTTCTTATATTTTATAATGGATCTGATAGAATTCAGAATTTGATTATATTGATTCTTCTCTACACAGGCTTTGATACCATGTTAGGAATAGAGATCTTTAATAGAGAGAATTCAATATTGTTATTTGTGTTATTCACAACTACTATATTATATGTATTTTCTAAACTATATATGCAAATATATATATATATATATATATATATATATATATATATATATATATGTACTTCGTATATGCTGTGGTAGTAATATGAACACTGTTATTGATATGTTTCCACAGCATATACGAATGCATATATATATAGAACATAATAGTCATGTCTATCTAGAGACATGACCGTATGTGGCTTAAGCCATGCACGGTCATGTGTTTACATAGACACGCCGCTTCATAACATAATGTTGGCGCTGTTTACATAATGCTTGGCGCTATTAACATAACACTGCGCTTAGTGATATGTGTTACGATAACTATCATACGATAGTTATCGTAACTCTAAATGTAACCAATACAAAACTTATCGACCGTGGGCGATGTAATAAGAGTTCGTCGAATATAAGGAATCTGATCCATTAAGTATATTTGTATGCAGTTGACAAGCATATCGAATCTGATCAATATGATAATGATACTATATATATATATTTGTACACACAGATATATATATATATATATATATATATATATATATATATATATATATATATATATATATATATATATATATATATATATATATATATATATATATATATATAAGTCAATCATATTGAAGCTATATTTTAACATTTTTCCCGTTCAGATACTGAATATCAAAATCAAATTCTTGGATTTTTCTCACCCATTTCTGTTGCCATTCGTTCAAGTTCCTCTGCTCCAAGAAATGCCTCAGGCTGTTTTGGTCGGTCCGCACGACAAGGTTTGCTCCGATGAGGTATTGTCGAAACTTCGTCAATGCGTGCTAGATGGCAAGCATCTCCTTGTTGTAGATGGAGTACAACTGTTCCACTCCCGAAAGCTTTCGACTCTCAAATCCAATGGGGTGACGGTCCTGCTGGTACCCTAAATTTTGAGATTTTAGGAGTCCCAATCCATTATCAAGAATCAAGTTTTTCCATACTAAAAAAATCAAAGAAAGGAAGCTTTATGACACAAATAAATAGAGCTAACTAATTGAAGCCTTCAAAAATGTTGGAATTTCGACCTTTTGCAAAGATGATGCCGACAGAGCCTAAAGATGGTCAAATTTTAAAAATCTAAAAACGACCCAGTTCGGGAAATCAAATTTCCTATCTCCAATAAAAATCTTAGCTTTCCACAAAGTGTTTTGGTTTTTTGACCAGACCCAAATCTGAAAATTAGGTAGTTATTTTTTAGTTAGTTTATTGTTTTTCAAAATAATTTGTAACAAGGGCTGTGTCTTTTCACCCTAAAGAGGTGTGAAAGCCACTCAAACACATATATATATACTTAATGTAAAATGTAGAGAGAGGGACATATTCGAAGAAGCATTATAATTGGAAGAAGAATATTTGTAAGGGGGAATAAGGAGCTTAAAGCATGACTTTGTAATATAAATTTCAATATTATATTTTAATAATAAATAAAAGGTCCTTTTGTTTATTTTCAAGGCAAAGAGATTAAAATTGGCATGTTGATTTGTCCTTTATGATCAATAAAGAGATGATTGGATTATCCTGACAAGGCTTTATTTTTGCATTGGATATTTTCTTGCATTCTTTGTTCGACAATCAGGATAGTGTGAAATATATGTGTTTCCTTATCTCTATCTAATCGAACTTCCAGCTGGAGAAGTTAAATTCCTTTTGGACTAATAGAGAATTGCATATAAGATTTGTCTGTTGCAGAGCTCAGGGGTAATTGATGATATTTAAAATAAATATTGTCTCGTAGAGTTGTACATAATAATCTTCATAATAGTTGACTTTGTTGCTTGAATAAACTAAGGCACTGGTCATTTAAAATCATTGAAATATAATTATTGGAGTTATCAATTGAAGTCAGAAATCTATATACTTCCTTCTTGCAAGCATTTTTATCAATTATTAATAAACATTATATATAACATTAAAATCATTTCAAGTAATCACATAACTTTATATTGATAGAGTTTGAGGATGTTTGCCAACCGAAGAACTCACAAGCTTAAATTTGCTATAGAAAAGCCTTGAATAAAGTGATTAGGTTCGAGGTGAAGGTTTACACACCTAGGTGTAGCGAAGCCTAAAGTGCAGGGGAATTTGGATAATTCTCGTTTGTTGGCCAAAAGTAATTTGGAATCCTATCAGAGAATTGGCAGGCTCTTGGATTTGCAATCTGTGGTTTTGGGAACCAACAGGTCCTGCATTGACACCGCCCGAATGCCCTTTCCCAATGTGTCTCACCCAAGAATGAAGGGTCAAGTGAAGTCTGGTAGTGCGAGGACTGGACAAGAACTCATGACTTCAACTTGTCGAAGGTGTGCTACGCTTGCTCATCCCAATGGAAGGATCCCTTCTTTGTTAGATTTGTGAGTGGTGCAATGAGCTGTGAAAATCCCTTTACAAATCTTTTGTAATAACTGCACAATCCAAAGAACCCACATAGTTTCGAGATATTTTTTCGAGGCGGCCAGTCCAGAATGGCCTTGATTTTCTTTTGATGTACTTGAACCGCACAGACACTAATGACGTTTCCCAAATACAATATCTCTATCATTCCAAACTCACATTTGGAGCTTTTTGAAAACAATGATTGTGAGTCCATGATTGTCAGAACTTCATCCAAATGCCTTAGATGTTCTTATGTTTTGCTGTAGATGAGTATGTCATCAAAGAACACCAACAACAACTTGCACAATTGCTTGTTGAAAATGTGATTGATGCACTAGTAGAAGGTGGTCGGAGCATTGGTCAACCCAAACAGCATGACTGAGAACTTGTATTGTCCGTAATGGCAACAGAAGGTTGTCTTCTCCACATCTTGTTCCCTTATGGGGATCTGATGGTAGCCAGATTAGAGATCTATTTTGGAAAAATAGGCTGTGTCTTGTAATTCATCTAACAACTTGTCGATCCTGAGAATGGGGTTCCTGTTTTTTATAGTCTTTTTGTTCAGTGCACTATAATCCACGCACATCTGGAGGGATCCATCCTTCTTCTTTACCAGTAGTACCGACGACGCGAAGGGACTAGAGGGCCTGATCCATCCTTTGTCGAGGAATTCCTAGATCATCTTCTCTATCTTATCCTTAAACTTCTTAGGATGACAATAGGGTGTGGTGATGACAAGCTTTTCTCCATCCTCCATCTCGATGGTGTGCTCAAAGCCATGGTGGGGAGGTATGCCAGGTGGAATGTCAACGAAAACCAAACTGTGCTTTCCCAATACTGCTTTCAGCTGGTCATCATGGTAGTATACTTATTGCCTCCTCAAGGGTTCGGTCGAGACCAAACAATGTGCCGCTTAGACTACATTATCATGTTTGAAAATCGCCTCCATCCTTCGTGTCGAGATTTCCCTCAGACCACCATTTGACATTCCCCTCATCAGAACCTTTTTGCCATCCACTTCGAAGGAGAACTCCATCCTTCTGAAGCTCTGTGTGTACTCGTCAAGAGTCTCCATCCACTGGATGCTCAATATGACCTCCATGTCATCCAGATCTACTAAAAAGAAGTCGTTTGTTACCGTGTGGTTCCTCATGGTAATGCTCAGTTGCAGAACCAGATGGGTACATGACAAGAGATCTCCTTTCGCTACCTTGACTTGAAACCCTTGGTGTGCCTTCGTACACAAACCCCTTTGTTTCATGAGTGATGAGTTGATGAAGTTGAGTGTGGCTCCACTGTCAAGGATGACCATGACCTGCTATCCCTAAAGGGTACCCTGTACTTGGAATACTGTGCACCTTGGAGTACTAGCAAGAATCGCGATGGTGCCTCCTTGTCGTACAAGCGTGGCAATCCTCTGTGCATAGTTTATGTTAGCCTCCTGGGTAGTTTGCTGACCATCACATTCGGGCTCAGGTTCCTCATGCTCCTCTTTGTCAGACATAACCTCAATTCAATGGATTTTTCCTTTGCCCAAGCATTGATGCCTTGGTTCCCACTTCTCCTCAATTAAAATAGAGCTTCCTTCTCTTGAGATCTTGTTTGGTGGCTTCATCCAACGATGGCTTCTTTGGAAGGGGCTTGTCTTTCTCCTTCGGAGCATGGGGTGGATTGGGGTGCGAATAATTCCTGGAGGAAGAAGAAGATGATGTTGCCATGTTACGTGCCTTCTTAATTGCTTCAGTGAGTGTGATGGGGTTAAATAACTGCACCCAACCCTTCAAAGGTTCTATCAGCCCATCCACACACAATGCAATCAATTGCCTCTCCGAGATATCTGTTACCAGCATGGACAATCTTTGCAATTCTGTAATACAACTATCGATTGATCCTAATTGCTTTAGTTGCGCCAACTGCTTAAAATTGTGTTTTGGATCTTTCCCGTCGAATCGGTCTATTAGTCTCTCCGTGAATTCAGCCTAGGAGGTTATGTGATCGTGGCCAAGGGTAACTATTCCATGATGCCACCATTCATGAGCGATCCCTTCCAGGTGAAGTGCCACAAATTTGATTGCTTCATCCTCTGGCATCGGGTTAAGCTGGAAATATGTGTCTGCCTTCTATACCCATGTCCGCGCAGATCTTGATCACAATTCATCAAAGGATGACTGGTTCACCTTGCCTATCTTCCGTTTGAGGTCATCTTTATAATAGCCACAACCGTTGCTGCTTGAATATCTCATTCATAGATCAGCATAATATTTGATGTATATGTCTCCTTCAAGATTCGTGTTCCTCCAATCTTGCATTAGTTGCTCTTGCATTTTTTGGAAGGTGGGCTTTCGCTCTCTCGGAGGTGCTTCGTTTCTTGGTGGAAATGTTGGCATCGATGGTTGAGAGCGTGAATGATGAGTGTTAGTTCTCCTTGTAACTGAATTATCGCCGTGTCCATTTTGTTCTCCGTTCGTCTTCCCTTTTGCCAACCTCTGCAATGTCTCATCTGAGCCGTTGTCGTTCTTGCCCTCCGATCATGGTTTCGTTGAGCTGTGCCTGGCTTCTTGTTAGCTCCCTTAACAGTGCCATAACTTCTGTGACAGGATCCTGTGGTTCCCCCATTTTGTTGGCGGAACGATATCTCCTTCTGGCGTATGCTTTGAGTGCGTTATGCATCCATGACTTGACAGGTTGGTAGAATCACTCGCTCTGATACCACTGCAATGTTCCCAACGGCCAATATGGTCCGTGCAGTACCTAAACTCTCATCTGATGCCGATATTTACTCCCACGACGTCTGAAACACACTACCCACTTAACACTAAAGTCTGTATAGCAAGGTCCATACGATACTAGACCCCGTGCAACTCCAATATTTCCATACAACCAATGCATTCAATACTCATGGTGGGAAAGGAAGACACCACCGCCACCCTTACGTCAGACGGTCAAGTATGGCCTGTATGGTCAACACTCCTCTTACCCCCGTACAATCAAGTATGGTTAGTACGGTCAACACACTCCATCATGTGTCCACTATTTCTGTCGTATGGCTATTAAACTAATGCCCGTACAATGTTGGATAGTTCGTATGTTAAGATCTGTACAACCCTTCCTTGGGTAATTGTTGTACCTCTGTACGGTCATCTCTAGACACCCTTGGATGCGATATTAATATATGAAATGTCAATAAGAGATTTAATTGACTCTAGATTCGCGCATGCAACAAAACTTTGTATTGAGTAATGATAGCACTTTAGATTACATCTGGTAAATCTTCCATACAACAATTCTGGAACGAAGGTAGAATAGGGTGAGGAGTTACTCCCAGCAAAACTGCCAGTACCAAATAGGGAGGGTCTTTCACCTCTGAAATGGTATACTACAAAACTCCAACTGGAATTTGCAATAGCAAATAAATATCAAATTTCGCATACCTACAACAACCTGCTTACCGGCCTTAAATATGGCTTCAGGGAAACTTCTTGAAGGATTACAAAAAGTGTTGACAAGCCAACATGCCATCTAAAATAAAATAAAAATGGGCCTGAGGGATTAAACTTTAATTTCGAGGCCCTACAAAGAAAAATTATTAAATTAAATTATTTGATAATATCGGGGACATTACATATTAAGAATTGCTATATTAATATTATGAGTAATTATAGGTTGCATAAAAAATTGTGTAGTCCAAGCAATTATATTTTGTGAAATTTATATATCTATTAAAATATATTTATAGTTTCCATGGATCAGGTAGGGCTTATTAGATTAAAGTGCTAGAAGAATTAATTAGCAAAATAATGTCTCTTTAATGGAGTAAAAATGATTATTATTTAAAAAATATAATTTTTGGAAAGTTCTGTAGATGGTTACAAAAAGAGGTTGAAAAAATGTAATACCCCACCAAGAAACCCTCGAGGGTAAGAGATAAACAAACCTAAAATAGCAATCAGGAATGAGTTGAATTCTATATCCCAATTAGTAGAGTAGAGGAATCTATCGAGTCTTAGCTGAATGAGGTAATAAAATTGTGAAGTAATAAAATTGGGAAGAGTTTTACTAATGGACATATTAATACAATAACGGGCAAATACTAACCTAGATTTTCCTTTAGTGACCTCATCCGTGGAAACATAGTTGCCAAAGGTGTCGCCAATCTAGCTGAAGATCTGTTTGTCCCAAAATTCGAGTGGGAGACTTGGCATATGAACCCACGTAGGGGCTGTTCGGCTTATATCAACCGCAAGGTTGAAGCCCTACTTTCATCGATAGAGGGAAAGGAGATGTTTTCCATTAGTCCATCAACCAAACAAAATGGAGGTCATATCTTTTGTTGTCGTAAATTTAAACAAAAATAAGGCCTTAGGCATTGCACTAGTCGCAACACCTCCTTTAAGATTCCATCTCTGAGATACCCTCTTTCTAACCATATCAATGGTTGGCAAAAAAGAGAAGTAGCCTACCAAAGTGTTTTTCATTGAAGAGACAATATGATCAACCTCAACATGAGGAACCATGATAGTCGTTCCCTCCATTTGTATGTACTCTGGAACTATCTCAGCATCCACTTTCCTCTGGTAGTCACCCATGAAGACAAATGTTCCAAATGCTCCACCAAAATAATCGTAAATAAGACGGGCCTAAGGAAGGGAGCCAAAATATTTGATAATTCCTTTGTTAAATAAAGGGACATGACAATTATGATGCTTTGATTGATGATTAGATGTGAAAGGGATGATATCATATCATTCAAATATATGAGAATGCATATGATGTTAAAAGTTCCCTTGCAATGACTCTTCTTACATCGACTTTTTATATACATGCATGAACTAGTACACTTGATGTGTCAATGTTTTAGTGACTATAGGTATGAGACAATGACTTCTCTTGGCTCCACATATCTAAGTGTGCCCATATCCCTGACAATGGTTACAAGAGATAGCACACTCGCCATTAATCTTACCTTGTCATAACCATCATTCGTAATTTGGACGATTCTTTTAATTAAAGCATCTACCAAAATGTTGATCGAAGGTGTAAATACAATTAATTAAAAAAATATTCCAAATTAGGAATGATGCTTATGGCAAGGTAACATTAATAGCCAGTGTGCTATCTCTTGTAAACATTGTTATGGATGTGAGCACGCTTAGACGTGTGGAGCTAGGTGGAGCCGTAGTCCCATACTTGTAGTCACTAAAACCTTGACACATCAAGTGTACCAGCTCATGCATATATATAAATAGTTAATGTAACATGAGTCATTGGAAAGGGATTTTTAACATCATTTGTATTCTCATATATTTGAATGATATGATATCATCCCTTTCACATCTAATCATCAATTAAAGCATCATAATTGTCATGTCCCTTTATTTAATAAAGGAATCATCAATTTTTTTTGCTCCATTCCTTAGGCCTGTCCTATTTGCTTGTAACTTGTGGACCTATTTGCATAATTTAAATCTTGGCCTAATTGGAGATGCTTTGGTCTCATGCTTATATTGGCCTCTTGGAGCATTTGTACATCATTGATCTTAATCTTCTTATGTTGTAATTCCAAGTTGGAATTCAATTTGGTGATGCTTGGCAGTTTTGGTGACCTCGGGCTCACCCTAGTCTGTCTATAAATCTCCAAATTTGTGAAGTCCTTGCTTGGAGACAAATTTGTAATAACCATGTAATCAGAGATATTCTATATTGTGTTTGAAATTTTGAATATTTTGTTATGAAGAAATACTGGCGATTTATTCTTGGCTTCAGCAATAATATTATGTTGGCAGTATCAATACTTTACATCGATAAAGTTTTTCATATTGTCTGCCAAGGCATATCGACTAATTGCTAAGGATGATTATAGTGATCAATTCATTCAAATTATTGCAACGGCCATAAATTTATATAAAACGGGATTTAAAGGAATATCTCCCGCTAGTCTGATATATTCGAAGATTTATACTATAACAAGCGAGGCTTTGACCTTCGTGCCGGACTATATTCAGCAGTTCAATATTTGCTTAATGTTTTGATATATTAGATTCTAATATATTGAAGGACTAGAGGTGTTAAGATTATTCATGACAAATATATTTTAGAGCGGTTGAGGAAGTAATATTTCGTGCAGACTATATTTGATTCTCTATTGACATTTATCGACATTTATTCATATCCCGTGGATGACTATGATTTGAGCAATGGAATATGAACATTTCGTTTCCAATTATGATCAGTGAGAGAAATAAAGTTGGGCAAATATTACAAAATATATGGTTGTGATAGAAGATAAATTGCGTGAGCGATACTTCATTATTGATGCAAGAATAATAAATTATTGGTGTTGTCTATAGACTTAAACATTGCCTGAACATATAAATCTGCAAGAATAAAGTTTATATTGTTTATGTGCAGTATCGATTCTTACTATGTGCTAAAGGAGTTTATATTTGCCACCAGTATTCGCCAATGGAGTTTTACTGGAGGATGTCGGGCTGCTAAAGACTTTAGACAAGTCTAATTGATAGCAACATTATTGTTCATGACTTGACTAATGTTCAATATATTATCAGCTTGATATATCTAAATCCTTGTGGGAGCAGATACATATTTGGGTGAATTCCTGTGAAGGAGTGATGTCGGTCGACTCTTGAACACATGATATTACAGATGTTGGAGGAACGGTTGGAATTGTTTGGTGAAGCAAAAGTCAGGCTATAGAAGTTGTTCTGTGGCAGAGGCAACTTAGATTGCTGTGACTATCATGCAGGAGCTACTACAGAGTATGTATACAATATTAAAGCATTGTAAACCTTATCCTGCTTATATAGAAGTCTCAGTATTTGCAATGCTTTGTTTGGTTTGGAGCTATTAGCCTGTTGTTTCAGACTGTATTCAAAGTACTTGAAGAAATGTCAATTTGAAAAGGCTATATAAGACGAGATATTACAATAATCATAATTTCATCTAATTAACTGCATTAAATAATAACATTAGTATTATTTCATTGCAACAAATGAGCATATAAATATTCCCCAAATAGGGCCAACATCAGAATATCATCATCATCATAATAATCCACTAAATCTAACATATATCTCTAACTACATTGATTATAATTTAATACCATAAAACACAACTTTGCTTCGTTTTATAATTAATTGAGTTCACATTACATTTCCATATTAACATTGATATTTTAAATCACAGCACTATTCCATCTCAACACAGTTTTTCCAATGCCGAAATCACAATTAAAAACGGTGGAATATCACACAGCAACCAACTCATAATCATAATTAAAAGTAAAATCATTGGGTTCTCATAACCAGGCGCAAGAAAGCAAGGACACATGCCAATGCAAAAACATAACGCAGGTTGGCATGAAGCAGTCCAACACATTGCTAGTCCAAAATGATATGGAAAATATATCATAGTAGAACACAAACCAAGCACTCAAGGTCACACACTGCAACGATGAAGTATCCAACCAATGTCAAAGCACCAGAAAGATGATCCTCATCCAAACTGCTAATGGCATAACCACTGACACAAAGCCAAGTCCACATCATGAAGTATGTAATACAGAAAAGAAAATGGGGAAGGCCTTACAGATATTCATTTGATTCATTCCGAGTATTTGATATTTTATTGAAACCATAGTTGTGGAGTTGAGCAGATTTCTACTTATGTAGGATGAAAACTCTCAATCAAGGATTGTTTGGTGGTGTTTGCAAATAAGGGCTTGGAGCAAATTGATTTATTTTTCTAGAGTTTGCCAACTTTGCAATTACAATTTTTTTAAGGTTTTGCAGAAAAAACATAAATTTGTGTATACTATGTGTCCCAAGTGTAAGGCATATCAGAAATTTTATCAATTAGTGCCGTGTGTGCCTGTGGAGAGTATTTAAATATTAAAATATATTTTTTATTAGCTGAGTTTCTGGCCCAGCCGTACCATCTTATATCCTAAGATGATTAAGGGTGGGGTCATACATCCTACAAATTCCCTAAGGTGGTCGATATGTATTTGAAAAGCTTAAAGCCTTAAAGAAGACTGCTGCAGCCTCTTTAAGACTTCCTTTCATCCTGCGCTGCACAAGAAAGAGAAGGTGCAGCATTGTTTAGAGGCTGATGTACAAGTTGGGAGCGTTGTACCATGCTATGTAATGTAAAACAGCCATAAGATAGAAAGATAAGTTGCTTATTGGAGGTTTGACTGGTCTTTTTTCCAGGTCAGCATTTTGGCACATGAACATTAAGGTTTAATTGATGTTATTATTGCTGTAAGAAATTTCTGAGTATATTTTTATGCTACATCAATACTCAAAATTGTATAAAATCATCTGTGGTTTACATAATGCAATGAATTTTTTACATGAAATGTTGTCAATAAATGGATTTGAGAATTCAATGTTATGATAATTTTTGTTCTTTCAAGCCTTGACTTATCATACCAGACATGGCATTTGATATTCTATATGTGGGAGATTCTAGTGTGATCCACCAAAGCTTGCACGAACGACATGAACTACTTCGTGAGATTGTGAAGCCTTTGAAGGGACAACTAGAAATTTTACTTCCCCAAGATCATCTAGATTCATGTCGTGCTTTGGGTAAGAATAATTTACTTATTTGTAGGTGGGTGTTATAAGCGTTGTTAATTTGTTGCAAGTTTATTCTTTTGTATTTAGTTGTTTTAGGTGCAATTAAATTAAATTAAATTAAACATTTGTGAAGAGAACAATACATTTTATTTTTTCTTCCAAAAATTGGGTTAATCTTTTGCATGTAAAGTTTCCATTTGGTGAAGTAAGGACTAGGAATACTAATAAATGGAAATTTGAGGCATATTCTTCATTTTTATCTCATGCATTTTCAAATTTCTATGTTGTGTGCCACTTTTTGTTGTCATTGCAGGTGAACATTGTTGGTCATTTGTAGCCCATAGTGCAGAAGATGTTGTAAAGTTTTTCCAAGAAACTGTTGAAAATAGGTGTGTTAAGGCCTATTTCTTTCGCTAATTATGCAAATAACATGTATTTCCATTAAATGAATAAGTGTATTGCCAATTACTGAAATATATTTTGGTTCATATCTTGTCAATTTTTAGCATCACTTGAGGTGAATCCATTCGCTGCATTTGTTGTTTGTTGACGTTTTTGTTGTATAGGTATATATGTAGACAATTCATGCACAAGGCTGATGCCATTTAATAAATACATTATTAAGTGCAGGGCTTTACTAAATCTCATTGTGCATGTGATAGGTGATCAGGATGCTTTCAAAATTTGAATTTTAAAGCATCAAATTGCAATAGAATTGCCAAAGATAACTTAGGAATTGTAGACGAGAATTCAAAGCCTATGTTTGAAAGATGATGGTTATGCTAATCACACATTTTCTTCAATGAGTGGATGTTACTATTAAATGAACATTCATCTCTTCAATGAACAAAACTATAAAGCATGAGTATAATTCTGATTGTAATCATCCTTTTGTATATTGGTTATATTTATAATAGTTCCTACAAAACTTTGCTTCAATCTGCATCACAATTTTCTAAAAGCTTTCCTTTTTGTTTTTTCTAGCATCTCATTTCTAATTGATTGCATTCTATATGACATGTTCTTTCTCATGTAGCATTCTGTAGTATCACCTACCTGCTCGACACGACCATGGCCTTGCTCGACATGATCATTCACCTGTGTTGGGCGTCACTGGCCGCATTGTGCCTGGGCGAGGGTGTGCATGACCTTTGTTGTGTTTGTTTCTGTGTTTCCGTCATTCTTCTCTGCTGTTTTCCTGTTTTCACTTTTACTTGCCCAAGGGTTTGGCATTTTGTTTTCTCTCTCTGAGTTTCAGGTCGTGATTGTGCCTCCTCCTCCTTTGTCCTGCGTTGTTCATTCGTGCATGTTGTCCTAGGACATGTGGGGTTTTCTTAGGGCGCAGGGGGCCGTGGCTCTGTGCTGCTTTGTCCGGGCTTCATGTGTGAGCCTCCTGTGTGTGCTCGAACTGCATTAAGGCTCGTTTTTCTCCTGTGGCTTTAACTAGTATTGGCCGGCTCTTTCTAAGCTTTTGGTTTTGGTTGTCTTTGTTGTGGGCTGTTTGTTCTGGCTAAACTTTTGTTTTCTTCCTGTGCGTGGCTGTCAGTTCTGGTTAGCATTTGTTCTCTTTTTGTGCGTGGCTTCATGGTCTCCTCAGAGGAGCCACCTCCACCTCCAAGCTTGACGCCCCTGCATACTTACCAGCGCAAAACACAGGAGATACAGGAGCTCTATGACAGAATGGGGAGATTGGAATCTGAAAACTAAGACCTTAAGCAAAGTTTGCAGGACATTTCCAAAAAATTGTCCTCAGTGGTCTCTGAGAATTCTGAACTTTGAGGTCTTGTCAATTCAAACATTTAACAAACCATAGTTAAAGATGTTGACATCATGGAAATCAAAGATAAGCAATTGAAGCTGTTTAATCTACAGGATCAGATCGAGAAGCAACTCAAATCATGGGCCTCCATTTGCAGCAACAATGGTCCTCCTTTTGTTGGTGTGGAGAAACTTGTCTAGTCTAAAATCACCGAAGAACGCACAAGATCCCGCGAGCTCAACCTCAACGTGCTAGGCCTCCCTTCGGTCTCCACTGAGCCCATGGCAGTTGGATCAACATTTATCATCGATTACCTTGGTCTCACAAGCATCATATTGGATAGGGCTTGGATTGATTACGAGAATACTCTTTTTATTCGCTTTTGCTTTGTTGCTGACCATTTGTGTGCTCTCAGAGCTAGACAAGAGCTTTTTCGTTGTCTACAAAGGTTTTTAAGGATGAGGACCTTACCAAAATACAGGTGGTTGAACTCAAGCAGGCTAGAGAGCTTGTGGCAACAATAACGAAATGATGGTTTTGTCTCCTCTAGGGGCAAGATGGGGTGGTGGATTCTCTCACAGTTAACTGCTGGAATGGGAATGGGTCTTTTTTGGTCATCCTCGAGGTACTTCAGGATGCCTTGGGTTCTTCTGATATCCTTCTTCTCACTGAAACACACGAGAGTCCTGTTCTTCCTCTCCCAGGCATTGTAGGCTTTTTTTAGCTTTCCACTTATAGATGCGAGACTGGGAGCTCTGGTGGGGTCCACAGTTTTGGCGAATTCGCATGCCTTGTTAGCAATCATCTTCATGGCAAGATCTCAATTGTATAATCAGATGCCTCTGCTATTCATTTGGATCTGGTTTTGTAACACTGCTCCCATATTATAGACACTTTCATCGGAGTGTGTTACTTCCCTCTGACTTTTTCCTTCTATGCTATCCACAACGGTCTGGACGGTGATCCCTATGCCAATCTTTATGACAACAATGCTTAGTTTTCTGTGTGGCCGGTGACATTCTCATGCTTGGTGATTTTAACACTAGGACCTAGCTTACTTAGGTGCCCCTTCATGATAGGGTGGTGGACTCGTTTTGCATTGGTGATAGTGATCCTGCTATGTCAGGATTACTTAGATCTTCTATGATGCCCTAGGACCCTTTACCAAGTATGGCTGATTTTTCCTTCATCTTTGTGAGTCTCTAGGCCTTGTGATCGTGAATGGATTAACTTGCTTCACAGGTTCGGGCTAGTGTGGTTGATTACGCGCTCTTTGGACGACCATTCCTCCATTCCATCCACTATTTCTCCGTCCACCCGATTCCTCTTGGTGATCATGTCTTCCTTAGCCTCTCCCTCTAGTTGAACTCTCCCTACGTTGTCCCTTTGTCGTCTCCTTCGCTTGCCTCCCCCCACATACCTTTTTCCGGTTTGAGGATGGGGAACTTGACCTCTTCCCGCACCATCTCAAACTTCTTCTCCTTCCCATCTCCTACTCTTCACTTGGGTGCCCCGCGTTCATGTTTTACCGCCTCTCCACCTCTATCATGGATGTTTCTCATTTGTCCTTCCCCCATTGCACCACTCCCCAACATATAAAATCCAACCAACACGCTGAGCATAAATACTCGTCGGGAAAACTCCCGAGAGTGCACAAAAGAGCTAATGGCGACAACTACACCTATGCCAACAAAAGAAAATGGGCCCGAGATAAACTAAATCAATCGGGACCCAAATACAATAATTTTATTAAAAATGAGGACATTACACTGCAGTAAATAATAGAGTTTTATTTGGATGGCGCAAGGGTTTAGGAGACAAAACGACATCTTCAACATTTACTACTTCAGTCGTGGCGGTTTTATTCCAGGTTTTTTTTATGTATGTCATAGTTGCCTTTGGTGATCATTTTCCAATAAAGGATTGTTTGGATTTTTACTTGTATTTAATTAGAAAATATATAGAAGTTGGAGTAGTATTTCAAATTGGTTCAGAATTTCAGATTATGGTTCACATAAAATAGGTTCAGCAATTAGAGCATGTGAAGGGTTCTTACACTATGATAGAGGTGACTCCTTGAGAGTCATGCCTATCATAGGCGTGACTCATAGTCATGTCCTTTGATAATACATTGTATATGAAACATAACACCGCTTCAATACTTATCTGGTGATACCGATTCATTACCAATACTAATCAGTTGATATCGATTCATTAACAATGGTTATTGGGTTTAATACCTTCATTACTAATGGTTATCGGGTTTAATACCGATTCATTACTAATTGGGTTGATACCGATCCAATATCAATTATGATTCAATACTCATCTTTATCGAATTGATTCGATCATAAAGAAAATCGTGTATATATATATTAGTATATATATAATGCTAATAATAATTATCATTTTATATATATATATATAGTCTTATTTAATCTGATTGAAAATATGTATGAATTTCTCTAATTGATATATATAGATTATAATATGAATTTATCTGATCGTGGCTATATGCAACAACACTCCCTCTTAGCTAGGGAAGATAAATCATATATATCACATTTCCCGTGATAAGAAGTCTCACATATCTTGTGAAGACAAACATCACATAACATGTGATAATAAGTATCACATAACTCGTGACACTTAAAGGATGATATGCTTGAGAATATTATATTCTCCTTATACTTCCTATCTATGGTGTGTGCACTGACATTACGCCGCATAATGTCCATTATAACAAATCATGCAACATCCATGAATAATATCAAGTCAACATGATATCAATATTACAAGATCATCATCTTATAATATTTGAATACAAGTGTTCATTTCCAAATGATCGTAACCTTTTAGAGATGAACATAGGGGGTAGAGCCCATAAAGTCATATATCAACACATATGAGAAAAGAAGTTTACACAGTAAACATCTTATTTATATGTATCAGTAAAGATTACAATGCAAATTACAATTTAATCATACAAAGACCTTTCTTGAAGTTTTCAACTTTTATTTTGGCAAGTGGCTTGGTGATTATATCTGCTGTCTGATCTCCTGTACTGATATATTCCATCTAAATCACATTCCTATCCACCATGTCTCTCACATAATGATAAGGAATCTCTATATGCTTCGATCTATCATGAAATGCCGGATTCACAAAAAGTTTTATGCAACTCTGATTATCACAATGGATAATTGTAGGTTTCAGGGGCTCACCGAATAATCCCACAAGTAGTTTCTTGAGCCATACTACTTCTCTTGCTGCAATAGAGGTTGCAATGTATTCGGCCTCTGTAGAACTCTGAGCCACTGAAGATTGTTTTCTACACATCCAAGATATCATGGCGGATCCCAAACTAAAGCAACAACGTGAGATGCTTTTTGAATCAGTTACATTTCCGACCCAATCAAAATCTGTGAATCCATGTAGATTCTAGTTGACTTTCTCATATTTGAGTCCATAATTTAGAGTACCTTGAAGATATCTCATAATATGCTTCACAGCCATAAGATGTATCTCCTTAGGCTCATACATAAACTGACTCAAAGCATTTACTGCAAAATAGATATCCTTGTTGGTATTAACTTGGTACATCAAAGATCCAATTATCTGCCTATAGAGGGTAGGATCTGCAAATGGAGAATTTGCTTCTGCCTTCTTTAGTTTATGAAAGTTTGTTTCCATGGGGGAAGATATGGGTCTGCAATTCATCATACCAAATCTCTTCAATATGTCAAAGGTGTATTTTCCTTGATTTAGCACAATGCTGTCAGAGTTCTGCCAGACTTCCAATCCAAGGAAGTAATGTAGAAGGCCTATATCCTTTATTTCATACTCTTTAGCAAGGTCCTTTTTACATTGATCAATAAGGTGATCTTCTCCTGTAATTAACAAATCATCAACATACAAGATTATTATTAACATATCACGTTTACATTGCTTGAAGTATAGATTTGGATTAGCATCATTTTTAGAAAAACCGAATTCCGTGAGATATCTATCAATTCTCTCATACCATGCCTTAGGGGCTTGTTTAAGTCCATAGAGGGCTTTCTTTAATCTGTACACATGAGATTTTGCAGTGTGAATCTCAAATCCTTCTGGTTGCTCCAGGTAGACTTCTTCCTTTATTTTCCCATTTAGGAATGCAATCTTTACATCCATCTGATGAACTTTCCATCCTTTGGCCGCTGCGATGGCTAGAATTGCTCTGACTGAGGTATGTCTAACAACAAGTGCAAATGTTTCCTCATAATCAATAACTTATTTTTGTCAGAAACTTGGTAACAAATTTGGCTTTATTTTTCTCTATACTGCCATCTGAAGCATAGTTGATTTTGAATAGCCACTTGGATGAAACAATAGATTTTTCCTTTGGCCTTGGAACTATTTCCCAAACATCATTTTTTACTATGGACTGGTATTCTTCTGTCATGGCATCCTTCCATACTTGGTGTTTGAGGGCTTCTGATGCAGTAGAAGGTTCAGACTTGGAGAGATCATTCATTAAGGCCACATAGCTGGAAAATCTTCGGGGTCTTTTACTTTCTCTAAAGGTCCCTGAAGGAGCTGCAAAGTTCTTTGATTCTTCCATTGTTTTGGTGGCCCAAAATGGTCTTTTCTTACGATTCTCTTGAGGTGAGTTTTGTACTTCATCTTCATCCTCTGCAGGATACTCCATCTGAAACTCAGGAGTAAGATCCTCTTGTAGGTTTGAAGGTGGAGTGATACTTTCAGACTCAAAGGAATTTCTAGCCCTTTTAAAAGCTAAGTCCTCAAATATTACATCTCTACTGAGTTCAATATTTCTATTTCTAGGTATAAATACTCTATAGGCTTTAGAAGTTTCACTATACCGAACAAAGATTCCTTTTCTTCCAGAAGGTTCTAGTTTTGTTCTTTTCTCTGTAGGTACATGAAAATAGACAGGGCATTCAAATATCCTTGAGTGAGTGATATATGGTTTTACACTTGTAAAAACTTCTTCAGTTTTGTCTTCAATATGAGAGTGAGGAAATCTATTTTGTATGTATACAACAGTGTTGGAGGCTTTTGCCGAAAGATAGGTTTCTAAATTTTGATAAGGGAGCATGACTTTAGCTGCTTCTACAGTAGTTCTATTTTTCCTTTCATCAACCCCATTTTTGTTGATGGTTGTAAGGAAGAGTGAACTCCCTCTTAGTCCCTGCTTCTTTGCAAAATTCTCTAAAAATGTCAGAGGTATATTCCCTCCCACTATCAGTTCTTAGGGTTTTTATTTTCTTTCCAGTGGAGTTTTCAAAAAGGGATTTGAATTCCTTAAATCTCCTGAGGATCTCTTTTGATTCTTTACATTTGATGAAGTAGATCCAAGTTTTTCTGGAGAAGTCATCAACAAATATTACATAATATAGAAACCCTCCCACAGAAGGTACATACATGGGTCCACATTGGTCAGAGTGCACTAGTACTAAAACATTACTCATTTTACTAGAACTACTTTGAAAAGAAGCCTTAGTATTTTTGCCTGGGGCACATCCCTTTCATGTACCTGAATGATATTGTTTTAACTTAGGTAAGCCAATGACTAATTTTTCCATGGAAGATGAGGCATGAAAGTTTAAATGTCCTAATCTTCTATGTCATATCTCATTAGAGTCTGCAATTTCATGAATTAGGGCAAGATTAGGTTCAGTACATACCTCATACAAGTAGCTATTTCTGTGCCCTAGGGTTACAACTTTCTTGATAGAAGAATTCTTTGGCCATGCCAAAACCTTGGTATCCATGAAGGTTACTCTCTACCCATTATCCTCAAGTGCAGATATGGAGACTAGTTTGCTCTTGATGACTGGAACGAAAAGAACTCCGGTGAGTTGGATAGACATTCCTTCAACTTAATGGTGTAGGTCCCGACACCTTTTATTGGATGTGCAGAGTCATCTCCAATGGTTACCTCTTCATCAATTTGTTCTATCATAGAGTCCAATAGTTCTCCGTATCTAGTGACGTGTCTTGATGATCCCCTGTCTATGATCCAGGCATTAGATTTGTTGGATACTTGATTGGAGAGGGCAGAGTAGAATTCATGTTTCTTTGAATCATGCTCTTTTTTATTTCTTTTCACTTTTGCAAGTGTAGCTGCTTGTTTAATTCTATCTGGGCATCTAGCTTCATAATGCCCATATTGATCACATCTGAACCATTGAACGTGAGAAACATCTTTCTTAGGTGAACCCTTTTCATGATGGTCCTTCCTCTTCTTAAATTGTTTCTTCTTTCCTCTCTTGTGAGACCTTACATTTAACACATGTAGATCCTCATCTATGTTCTTTTGTTTGATCCCTTGCTTGTTTTGGCTTGACTATTCCCGAAGACAATCAGACCTTAGTTGATTGATGTTGGGATATTTAGACCTTGCACTAATGCCCTGAACAAAAGTTTCCCAAGTTGTTGGTAGGCCATTTAGTGTAATGAGAGTCAGTTCTTTGCTTTGAATTACATATCCAAGTGTTGTCAATTCATCCCTTAGACCAGATATTATCATAAAGTATGCATTAATGGATTCTCCTTTATTCATACTTGTCTGATTAATTTCCCTTTTTAGGGCTAGAGTTCTGCTAGCATTGTTTATTTCATATGTGCTTTCGAGTGATTTAAACATGTGATAGGTAGTCTCATATTTTTTTAGGATTGGCACTATATGGTCTGTAACACCATCAACTTTTGCAAGTGTAGCTTGTTGTTTAATTCTATCTGGGCATCTAGCTTCATAATGCCCATATTGATCACATATGAACCATTGAACGTGAGAAACATCTTTCTTAGGTGAACCCTTTTCATGATGGTCCTTCCTCTTCTTAAACTGTTTCTTCTTTCCTCTCTTGTGAGACCTTACATTTAACACATGTAGATCCTCATCTATGTTCTTTTGTTTGATCCCTTGCTTGTTTTGGCTTGACTATTCCTGAAGACAATCAGACCTTAGTTGATTGATGTTGGGATATTTAGACCTTGCACTAATGCCCTGAACAAAAGTTTCCCAAGTTGTTGTTAGGCCATCTAGTGTAATGAGAGTCAGTTCTTTGCTTTGAATTACATATCCAAGTGTTGTCAATTCATCTCTTAGACCAGATATTATCATAAAGTATGCATTAATGGATTCTCCTTTATTCATACTTGTCTGATTAATTTCCCTTTTTAGGGCTAGAGTTCTGCTAGCATTGTTTATTTCATATGTGCTTTCGAGTGATTTAAACATGTGATAGGTAGTCTCATATTCTTTTAGGATTGGCACTATATGGTCTGTAACACCATCAACTATGATCTTCATAGCCTTTTCATTTCCTTCAATCCAAATGGATTTTTTGGGATCATTCTCTGGCTCTTCTTTTTCCTCCTTTATGAAAGACTCGACTTTATTTTCTTTTAGAATCATTCTAGTTTAGAATTTCCATGATGAGAAATTGTTTCCTCCAAGTCTTTCTTCGAATTTGATAGCGTTTGCCATAGAAATGTGATATATAATAATTAAAATTTAATAATTGATAATGGATTTCTAAGTTTAAGAGCTTCTTGGATCTTCCTTAATCAGAGCTCTTATACCATGTTATGTGATGTCCCCTTCTAGATAGCGACATCATGCTAGTAAGTGATTAGCCTATCAGTGGATCCTCGTAGGCTAGTAGGCATGGATAGGGGGTCTTTTCAGGCACAGTGTAGTTATGATTTTCAGATGGTTCAGTAGCGGCAGAGCTCAGTGTTTTCAGTTGGCTTAAGAGATTTTTTTGGCTCAGTTATATGGATTTTGCTATTTTTAGCAAAGGTTTCTATATTTGGGTTTATTTTTGAGCCATAGAGATGGACCCCTGCTATTTTTAGAAATATTATTTGATCACATGGAAAATTATTAGACCAACTCCAGTTCTAGAGGGTTAAGCCAAATTCTCATTTTTAAGGGAGTTATTCAGTTTTCAGTGGTTATATATTTTAATTAAATGGCAAAGGATTTAATATAAAGTTAAATTGACTTTATATTTAAATCACTTAAGTGATGGGTTTATAACACATCGAATGGGGCCAATTGAGTATTTTATTTTGGAGGTGAATTATTAAAAGCTTTCCCTAAGTTTAATTCAATTAAATGTTAATGATTTTATTTAATGTTATTTCATTAAATAAAATCGCAGCCTTGAAGTGGATTTTTTATTAGGGTTTTGGAGGCCTATATTTGCTTGGGAAATGAAGAATGAGCTATCGATTGTTATTTTGCAAATTGATCATTTTGATTTCGAGCTCTGAGAAGGGTTTCAGCTTTGCCATTGAAGAACGTAGTTCTTTTGTGTGTATCTATTTGAGCTGGTGAAATATCCAGTGAATTAGGAATTTTAGAGAGTTTCATCCAGAGACTCTATTTGTGCTTCAGCAGTATTGGTTTCAGCAGCAGGAAGAAGAAGAAGATAGTATTTAATTGCAGCTTTATGGAGGAATAAGTCGCAGCCATTATCCTCTTTTAGATTTACAGCCACAACATTGTAGAGTTGAAATAAATAAGTTCCTGCAGCAGCTGGTGTATTCTCCCAGGTTTTTTATGCATTTTGTAGTTGCCTTTGTTAATCATTTTCCAATAAAGGATTGTCTTAATTTCCTTTTGTATTTCATTTGGAAAATAAATAGAAGTTGCAGCAGTTAATTGAATAGTTTTAGAATTTGAGATTATTGCATATTTGCTTTTTATTTCTAAAACCCTTGAAAATCCAAAAAAATCATAAACTTTCAAACAACGAATTGAGATAAACATCGGCAGCAGTGAAGGACCGATTTGGGGTTCTTACATGTTAATTCAAGGCAAACTTATTATTCAAACTTCAATTTAATTTTATATGCAATGTTGATTATTTATATATATCTAATGATTCTAACAGTGTTAATGTTTATTTGCAGTATTTTAAAACTGAATGTAAGTAAATGCAATAAACTTGTATTTTACTATGCTTATATTGCAATGAAGAAATATATCCAAAACTGTATTGCTGTTCACAGTACTTTGCACTTATTGATTTCGGTGCTAATACTGAATAGACCGCTCAATATTTATACATGATGGAGTGAATGGCCACGTATATGTGTAATGTCCCCTTCTAGCTAGCGACATCATGCTGGTAAGTGATTAGCCTATCAGTGGACCCTCGTAGGCTAGTAGGCAAAGATACGGGGTTTTTTCAGGCACAGTGAAGGTATGATTTTCTGATGGTTTTCTATATTCGGGTTTATTTTTGAGCCATAGAGATGGACCCTTGCTATTTTTAGAAATATTATATGATCACATGGGAAATTATTAGGCCAACTCTAGTTCTAGACGGTTAAGCTAGATTCTCATTTTTGAGGGAGTTCTTCAGTTTTCAATGGTTATATATTAATTAATTGGTAAAGAATTTAATATAAAGCTAAATTGACTTTATATTTAAATCACTTAAGTGATGGGTTTATAACACATCAAATGGGGCCAATTGAGCATTTTATTTTGGAGGAGAATTATCAAAAGCTTTCGCTAAGTTTAATTCAATTAAATGTTAATGATTTTATTTAATGTTATTTCATTAAATAAAGTTGCAGCCTTGAAGAGGATTTTCGATTAGGGTTTTGGAGGCCTATATTTGCTTGGGAAATGAAGAATGAGCTATCCATTGTTATTGCTATTGATGTTTTACAGAGGCTTGGGGAGCTTGCTGAGACATGACCAAGTTGAGTGGGCAGCCCGTTGCACTTTGATGCCATCACAGGGGCAGCAACATTCAGAGTATCGTCCAGACATACAAGCATTGAGAATCGGGCATAGTAAGTGGTTCAGTGACATTCCACCAAGTAGTCCTCCAAATAGATGTATTGAGCACATCATTGAGTTGGAGGAGGGTGCCAAACCCATTATGTTTACACCCTACAGACATCCAAAGAGATTGAAGGATGAGATTGAGAAAACCATCCAGGAACTACTTGCAATGGGGCAGATTAGACCTAGTAAGTCTACTTTTGCTTCTTCTGTGGTTTTGGTGGAGAAGAAGGATGGTGCTCTTAGGATGTGCATAGATTACAGGGTCCTAAACAAGAAGACTATCAAAAACAAGTACCGCATACCATGGATTGATGAGTTATTAGACGAGTTACACGGAGCATGCTTCTTTTCCAAAATTGATTTGAGATCAGGCTATCATCAGATCCGAGTCAGGGAGCGGGATATAGAGAAGATGACATTTTGGTGTCATCGTGGCCATTTTGAGTTTGCAGTTATGCCATTTGTGCTAACTAATGCTCCAGCTACTTTTCAGTCCATGATGAATAGGGTTTTTCAACCTCAGTTGAGGAAATTTGTGTTAGTCTTCTTTGATGACATCTTGGTGTATAGTAGGACATGGGATGAGAATGTGTGACACTTAGACACTGTGTTGAGCATTCTGAGCAAGGAGTCCTTGTATGCAAAGGAGTCCAAATGTGATTTGGGATTATAACAGTTATTATATCTGGGTCACATTATCAGTGCACAGGGAGTATGCATGGATCCTGAAAAGATTCGTGCTATTCTTGAGTGGCCTACTCCAGTAAACCTGACACAGTTGATAGGTTTTTTGGGGTTGTGTGGGCTCTACAGGAGGCTTGTTAGTGGATATTCCAGGCATGCAACACACTTGACGAATTTGATAATAAAGGGGGCTTCTTGTGGACCGCTGAGGCCCAGGAGTGTTTTGATAAATTCAAGGAGTTGATGACTTCTTGTCCAGTGCTAGCATTACCAGATTTCAGTAAGCCATTTGAGCTTCATTGTGATGCATCTAGTGAGGGCGTTCGAGCGGTGCTTATCCAGGACAAGCACCCGATAGTGTATGAGAGTAGGAAGCTCAGGGGACCTGAGAGGAGCTTCAACATTTAAAATAAGGAAATGTTGGCCATAATGCATGCTTTGGTGAAATTCAGGTAGTATTTAGTGGGCAGCAAATTCAGCATAAAAACAGACCACTATAGCCTGAAACATTTCTTGGGGCAGCGAGATCTTAATGATAGGCAGAAAAAATGGGTAAGTAAATTACAGGCATATGACTTTGATATTACCTATTTCAAGGGGACACAAAATGTAGTCGCAGATGCCTTGTCACGAAGAACCCACTTGAGCTTGATGATCGATATATCAGAGGACTAGAGACATTTGATCCTTGCAGAGTATGCAAATGATACATGGGGATTAGGAGTCATAGACTGATTGGTTCAGGATAGTGATTTCACCCTTGCGAATGAGCTCATCATTTACAAAGGGCACATTTATTTGGTGCCAGGGTCAGAGGTGAGGAGGATGGTGTTGAGAGTTTATCATGACTCACCTACCGCAGGTAATCCAGTTTTTAATAAAACCTACCGGCAGATTCGTGAGCATTTTTCTTGTAAAGGGCTCAAGGCTGAGGTTTTACAATATGTTAGAGTGTCCTACTTGCTAGCAGAATAAACAAGAGCACTCTTATTCAGCCGGTTTACTTCAGCCACTTCCGATTCTTGACAGAAAGTGGGAGTGTTTGTCCATGGACTTCATCACAGGACTGCCGAGAGCCCAAGGTAGAGACTGTATATATGTTGTTGATCGGCTTACGAAGTTTGCCCACTTATTCCCGATCACTGCTACATACACTGCTATGCAGGTAGCAGATTTATTCTTCAAAGAGGTATTTAAGTTGCATGGTTTACCTCGGAGCATTGTCAATGAAAGGGACAATAGGTTTATGAGTTAGTTTTGGCAGGAGTTATTCAAATTGTGCAGGACAAAGCTCACTCCAAGTACTAGCTACCACCCCCAAACGGATGGACAGACTGAGATAGTCAACAAATTGGTTGAGGGATACCTTAGGAACTACATTAAAGGTAAGCAAAAGGCTTGGGTTAAGTGGATTTACCTATGTGAGTATTGCTAATATTCCACTTATCACATGTCTATTCAGATGTCACCTTTCATGGCATTGTATGGGTATGAGGCACCCAATTTCAGGGATCTTTTGTTGAGCGACAATAGAGTGCCTAGTGCTGGAGTCTTGGTACAGGAGAGTTAGGACATTGTAAAGGCTCTTAAGGAGAATATTACTAAGGCATAGAATCAGCAGAAGCAGTATGTGGATCAGAAGAGGATTGAGCGGATTTTTGAGGTAGGGGATATGGTGTAGTTGATGTTACAGCCTTACCCCCAGTCTACTTTCAAAAGGAGTGGTGCCGACAAATTGAAGCCACGATATTATGGACCTTTCAGGGTGATCAGGAGAGTTGGAGAGGTGGCGTATGAGTTGGATTTGCTGACAAAAAGTAAAGTCCATAATATTTTTCATGTGTCACATCTCAAAAAGGTGTTAGGACACTAGATTGTTCCTTCTACAGTGCTTCCATGCTTGGATGATGAGGGGAAGTTGGTTTTTGTGCTCGAGGCTATTTTGGAGTTTAGAGAGAGAAACTTGAGGAGGCGCACTATCAGGGACTACTTGGTGAAATGGAAGGATATGCCGGTTGAGGATGCTACATGGGAGAATGAGGAGATCTTAAAGCATCCAGAGTTGAGATTGCTTGAGGACAAGCAATTTTAGGAAGGGCGGACTGTGATGTCCCCTTCTAGCTAGTGACATCATGCTAGTAAGTGATTAGCCCATCTGTGGACCCTCCTAGGCCTATAGGCATGGATAGGGGGTCTTTTCAGGCACAGTGAAGGTATGGTTTTTTGATGGTTCAGTATTGGCAGAGCTTAGTGTTTTCAGTTGGCTTAAGAGATTGTTTTTGCCTCAATTATATGGATTTTGCTATTTTTAGCAAAGGTTTCTATATTTGGGTTTATTTTTGAGCCATAGAGATGGACCCCTGCTATTTTTAGAAATATTATTTGATCACATGGGAAATTATTAGGCGAACTCTAGTTCTACATGGTTAAGTCAGATTCTCATTTTTGAGGGAGTTATTCAGTTTTCAGTGGTTATATATTAATTAAATGGCAAAGGATTTAATATAAAGTTAAATTGACTTTATATTTATATCACTTAAGTGATGGGTTTATAACACATCGAATGGGGCCAATTGAGTATTTTATTTTGGAGTTGAATTATTAAAAGCTTTCCCTAAGTTTAATTCAATTAAATGTTAATGATTTTATTTAATGTTATTTCGTTAAATAAAATCGCAGCCTTGAAAAAGATTTTCGATTAGGGTTTTGGAGGCCTATATTTGCTTGGGAAATGAAGAATGAGCTATCCATTGTTATTGTTATTGATTATTATTTCTTTCTCTGAGCTTTGGACAAAGGGTTTTCACTATTCACCATTGAAGAAACGTAGTTTTCTTTTATGTTTGGCATTTGAGCTAGTGAAATACATGGTGAATTTGGTATTGTGGAGAGGGTCTCATCCAGAGATTCTTATTGTGCTTTAGCGGAGGGTTTACTCTCAATTGTGGAAAGATAATATCGGTTGGCTATTGGAGATTGACGAAGATGGATTATATCATAGAGAGGCTAGCTGAAGCTTGGCCGAAAATCACAAATCATTGCGAATTTATGTTCGTGGCGCACATGCTGGAAAGTGCGATTTTTGATTGCATGTAATGTTCCCAACCTCAGTTGCACGGGATAACACGCCTCCAGCTCCCAACTAGATGGGATGGTACCAAGAAAGAATGTGCAGGAGGATCGTATAGGAACTGTACTATGCCAAGAAGGCCGTACAATGTTGAGCAAGGCCGTATGCAATGCAATGCAGTGGGGTGATGCCGTACGAAATAATTGGATCCCTGCGGAGACTGTAATGAGGCCGTACAGTTGCTGCAATAGATGTTGGGAGCCGTACGATGAGACAACAGAGGCCGTACGGTATGTTGCCCCAGTTTTTACCCCATAGCCATGCTATCAAAGTGGAAGATTTTGATCTCATAGTCAGGTCTGGTCATGTTTCAGTCTAGGTCTAAGTCTTTCATAGGATAGGCTATTCTTGCCGGGTTTCCCTGTCAATGCCTTTCCTTCTCTAAACCGGGTTGTTCTAAAGGTCTTTTCATATCGGGTAGGTTATAGATCCCAACCCGGCAAGGATAAGATGCTCCTATTGATGATCTTTTTCAGCAGAAGAATGATTGGGAATTATAGTTTCCAGTCCTTTGTAAGAAGTGAGAGGAGATTCTACATATGGATGGCGCAATGACAGAGCTGATGTTGGTAATTTAGAGAAGTTCATCTCATATGACAGTGTGCAGAGAATTCATTTCTTTGTATAAGTATTCCTTGCGGGTCAAATTTTGGGACTGTTATGATGCTCCTAACGTTTAGTGATTGCAGATGTGATTCTTCGAATGGCATTGGATTTGAACATGGTGATTGATAGACTGAGCAAAATGAGCTATAAAAATATGGAAAGTAAACTCTCAAAATATCAGAGGCTTCTCGCCAGGGACAGGTGATTATTTTGTTTAGAATACAATGCTAAAATTGGGAGCTTGAAATATATTTTTCAATGCAAAGGTAACATGCCACAATGCATATGTGTTTGAAATAAGTGATGTCCGGGTTCGTTTTCTGCTCTTTCAGGCGCGACAGTACAACATATGTATGTATTCAATGCATTTTCCACAGCCCCAAAAAGTGGATGATTTTCGTTATTTCAAACCTTGGATCAGTTCTCTGATGTTTTACGATCCTATTGGTTACGACCGCATGAGATTTGGAGTCGAAATGATAAAGCGGTCGCATGATCGCAAGGAATAAAATAATACCATGCGATCATGCGACAATGAAGTCTGCCGGGACCCACGTACGCCAACAGCGCAGATGCGATGATGAGGTGGAAAGATTATTAAAGATAACATTACTCATTTTGAAAATGTCATTCGTCAATGATAGAGCGGTCGCATGATCGCAAGAGGTTAAAAAATACTATGCGATCATGCGAAAAGGTGAAAGGAGGGGGCCCCACGCAAGCTTTGGTGGCGGTACATAAGCAAGAAAACCAACGCAAATATAAGGTAGTGAAAGGCTGGTCGCATGATCGCATAAACCAGATTTGAGTCATGCGATCATGCGAAAAGTGAAAAAAGCTGCCTGTTAGGTAAAAGAAGTCAACAAAAAGATACTAAAGACTAAACAAAAGGTGCTCTGCTGGGGTCCACGTATGCCAACAGTGCAGACACTGTGATTGGCCAGGGAAATACAACCTCTTGGAAGATGTGCGGACTTGACAAAAACAGAGTTGTCGCATGATCGCAAGAGTTTAAAAAGTGTCATGCGATCATGCGACAACGTAAGTCGCCAGATGAAGGTTTAGTTTTTAATATTATATGGCAGTTCATTTATAGCAGTCGCATGATTGCAAGAGTTTAAAAAGTGTCATGCGATCATGCGACAATGAAACCCGAGTAGGAGAGAGAAATCAAAGACAGTTAAGGAGACTCAGAACAGGGGATTTGATTTCATAAAGAAATTACATATTGATTCCCAGACTAGTGGTGGCATTCTACCAGTAAATTACTGCTGTGATCATGGATATGTTGGCTTCTCACAAAATGGAGACAGAGGAGGAATTTGATGCAGTGAAATGTTATGACAAGCATCTCGAGATGGATCACAGGCCTGCTTTTTACTTGCTAAGATAAATCTTCAGCAACATATAACTCAGCTAATGAGAAGACATAATATTTACAGAAGCTTGCAAGTGTTTGTTGAACATCTTCAGCTTTATGTCGATCAGTCTTAACACTTATGGACTAAATTACGTTAATTCGATAAAGGTCTATTCAGTTCATCTTATTGAGCAAGGTTAGATGAAGGGACAAAGTCATATTAGTTCTTCTTTGTTGTAATTTCGTAGTCACTTGTCTCATATCCTTTCGAATTTTGGAAGTTGAAACACTTTGTATTCCCATGAATGCTGTACATTTGTAAATTCTATATAAACTATTGAAAAAGTAAATACAAGGGTCGGCAAAATTGTTGGTGTAAGAGACTTGATATTGCAGAGTCAATTGAAGGGTATTTTATGTTGATGATTTTCTGTTCCATTTAGTTAGAAATTGTTGATTCTATGATTCTTTCTTTTAATCCGAATTACAGTAGGAAGGAAAGGATGTTTCATTCCTTTGTCATGAGGATATGAATAAACCATATTTGGATGTGCTTTGGGATATTCGGGGAAGGATTCATTAGAAGTCTTTAATCATTTCATTTACATTTCTGTAGGTAGATGCTGAGCATATAAATTCATAGGATTTGTGAGTTTGCTGCTTGGTTTTAGATTTGAGAGCTTTTCCTGCCTGGGTTAAGTCCTGTTTAGGCTTAATTTGGTTTGCCTCTTCTGCTCTCAGGTTAAGAGCATACCCCGGGTTAGATTTAGGAGCAAAACATTATTCTTTGAATATCATACACATAGGGAGCTGTACCTACCAATTCAGAGAAAAGCCGGTAATCAGAAAATGACTTTTCAACTGTTGTAACCAGATATTGTTCATCATTTGGGCATTAAGAGTTATTTCCACAAGAAACAAGAAAGGACAAATCTGTTTACTAACACAGTAAGACCTCAAGGCCGTATGGTGAGTGTATGGGGCCCATACAGTGGAACAAGGTGGTCATACGGTGTTGGGCATAAACCTGTACGGTGCAGGATCGTAGGCTGTACGGTACTGGGTTGTGGCCATACGTGGTCATACGACAATGCAGGAAGGCGTGCCAGATAGCTGGTTGCCGGGCAGTACAAGGACGAGCAGAGTGAGAGGGCCGTACGGATAGTTGGAATGTGCACGAATTACAAAGAAGCCTCTTGGAAGATTGTATGATGTCTCCTTTCCCTTCACCGATAATAACACAGAACAAGACACAGGCCAAATTTGTTGCCAGAAAGATCTTATTGAATTAATTGACGGAAACCTCGGATTTGCCAGATCTGATACAAGCAGAACAAGCAGAGTAGGGTGAGGGTTGAATCCCACAGAAATTGCAATAAACCAAATAGGGAGGGTCTTGCACCTCCGAAATTGCGAATAGTAGAATCCCAATAGGAATTCGCAAATACAAAGTAAATATAAATCTCAACATATAAAATCCAACATACACGCCGAGCATAAATACCCGTCGGGAAAACTCCTGAGAGTGCACAAAAGAGCCGACGGTGACAACTACACCTATGCCAACAAAAGAAAATGGGCCCGAGATAAACTAAATCGATCGGGACCCAAATACAATAATTTTATTTAAAATGGGGACATTACAAATCCTCGTTGCCCAAAGATTGCTTGTCCTCAAGCAATCCATCATCAATACTTTGGGATTCCAAACTAAGCTCGGACATTGATAACTGTATCCACTGGAATCCTCAAGCTGCAGCATGACCATGCGCTTGGAAGAGAGGGAGAAAACTAACTCTCCATGAAGCTTCCGCTTCTCCACTCTAATATAATTGTTGCCATGCCCAGAGTCACCAGGATCCCAAAGAAACCAAACATCAAACTCATCGATGCTCAAATCCCAAGCCAAGTGTGGACGTTGATAGTAATATCCGTTGAAAACCCTGTGCTGCTTTTGGACCATATGCACGTAGTCGGATCTAGTTGGGACGAGTAAATCGTCATCAAGTTTTAATTGCGTCACTTTGATATAAATATTTCCATGCCTTTCACAAGGATTCCAACAACGCCAACCCATGAAATCTTCACACCCTCATGTTCAACAATCTGTTCCAGTATGGGCATTGACATGGACGTTGATGCCGACAACATTGTAATATTTTGAAGGCAATCTCGATCCAAAGGGGATCTTGACTCGAGGGTAATCTCAGCTCGAAGGGAATCTCGATCCAAAGGCAATCTCTGCTCGGAGGAGATCTCGACCCGAAGGCAATCTCGGCCCGAAGGAAATCTCCATTTGAAGGCAATCTTGACTTGAAGGGGATCTCGGTCTGAAGGGAATCTCTATCTGAAAGAAATCTTGAACGAAGCCTCGACGGTAGATAAGGGCTCAACGACGAAGAGAGTCTCGGCGACAAACACAACCTCGACGGTGGATAGAGCCTCTGTGGTGACGAGAACGGAGGGAAACTCGACGATGGACAGAGCCTCGGGGACAGACATAGCCTTGGCGATGGATAGAAACTTGGCGGCCGATAGAGCCTCGATGAAAGACGGGGCCTCCTCGGCCGACACATCGTCGGCGACAGACACAGCCTTGGCAGCGGATAGAGTCTTGACGGCGAGGGACAAGGCCATGGGGGCAGGCATGGCCTTGGCGACAGATAGAGCCTCGACGACGGACATAGCCTCGACGAAAGACAGAGCTTCAGCGATCGACACAATCTAGGTGACGGACAGAGCCTCGGTGACAGTCAGAGCCTTGACGACGGACACAACCTCGGTGACGGACATAGTCTTCGCTGCAGATAGAGCCTCGGTGACGGACACAGCCTCGGTGACGGACACAATCTCGACGATGGCGTTGGTGATGGTCTCAGCCTTGGCGGTAGACAGAGCCTCATGTAAAGCATTACCTTTATCGCCGTCATCAACTTTCTCCCTCTTGTGCAAATGAGATATTAGTTTTTCTTCACAATGCTTGAATACATTACTAACCAATCTACACGCTGCCATAGACGGAACACATTCTAGATTATGAACATCCCACAACATAGATATGATAGGTAAGGATATTTCATCCATCTCTTCAATGCACGAAATCATAAGGCTCTCTATAGCAACCGAAACCTTACTATCATGACATTCCTTGATTGTGACCAAGAAGTGATGAAACATATCATGGATCAAGTCTTGCAACTCCAGATCTAAGAGGAGGTTACTTTGACATTTGCACAATTCTCCAATATTGTAGCTCTCCTGCCAAAAGGGTCACCACTGAAGTCATCAAGACTTTGGAAGTTGTCAACAATCAAATGCAATATCTCTATCATGGTGTTGTCATCATACGGTTGTCTAGGAGCCCAGATTCTCAAGATCTCACTAAGACATGCTGCAACTGCCAACTTCATTTCCTTGTCATGGTGTCTCAAAAGCCTAGGTTGACTTAGGGCATCCTTAATTGGAGAAAGGATCCTCTGTATAAATCTTGAAGGTGATTGGTCAACCTTACACAAACATACTTCCAATATATCTAATGGAAGATCAGTACCCTCACTGAGCTCTTTGCTAATCCTTTGTAGTACCTTCAACCACCACTGTCCATCACTGTTGGGCGCCATAGCGTGATCCAAATCCCAAAATCTCTCAATCATCCCAACAGGCTGGCAAGCTCACCAGCTTTGATACCACTGTAATGTTCCCAACCTAAGTTGCACGGGATAACACGCCTCCAGCTCCCAACCAAATGGGATGGTACCAAGAAAGGATGTGCAGGAGGACCATACAGGAACCGTACTACGCTAGGATTGACGTACGGTGTTGACCAAGGCTGTATGCAATGCAATGCAGTGGGGTGATGCCATACGGAATAGTTGGATCCCTGCGGGGACGGTAATGAGGCCGTACAGTTGCTGTAATAGATGCTGAGAGCCGTACGATGAGACAACAAAGGCTGTACGATGGGACAACAGAAGCTGTACTGCAAGACCTCAAGGTCGTACGGTGGCTGTATGGGGCCCGTACGGTGGAACATGGTGGTTGTACGGTGCTGGGCAGAAAGCTGTACGGTGCAGGATCGCAGGTTAATGGAACTGGGTTGTGGCCATACGTGGTCATACGACAATGCAGGAAGGCGTGCTGGATAGCCAGCTGCCGGGCGGTACAAGGACGAGCAGAGTGTGAGAGGGCCGTATGGATAGTTGGAATGTGCACGAAGTACAAAGAAGCCTCCCAGAAGATTGTATGATGTCTCCTTGCCCTTCGCCGATAATAACACAGAACAAGCCACAGGCCAAATTTGTTGCCAGAAAGGTCTTATTGAATTAATTGATAGAAACCTTGGATTTGCCAGATCCAATACAAGTAGATCTAGCAGAGTAGGGTGAGGGTTGAATCCCACCGAAACTGCAATAAACTAAATAGGGAGGGTCTTGCACCTCCGTAATGGCAAACAACAGAATCCCAATAGGAATTCGCAAATACAAAGTAAATATAAATCTCAACATATAAAATCCAACCAACACGCCGAGCATAAATACCCGTCGGGAAAACTCCCGAGAGTGCACAAAAGAGCCGACGGTGACAACTACACCTATGCCAACAAAAGAAAATGGGCCCGAGATAAACTAAATCGATCGGGACCCAAATACAATAATTTTATTAAAAATGGGGACATTACACTGTAGAAAATAATAGAGTTTTATTTGGATGGCGTAAGGGTTTAGGAGATAGAACGACATCTTCAACATTTACTACTTCAGTCGTGGCGGTTTTATTCCAGGTTTTTTTTATGTATGTCATACTTGCCTTTGGTGATGATTTTCGAATAAAGGATTGTTTGGATTTTTACTTGTATTTAATTAGAAAATATATAGAAGTTGTAGCAGTATTTCAAATTGGTTCAGAATTTCAGATTATGGTTCAGATAAAATAGCTTCAGCAATTAGAGCATGTGAAGGGTTCTTACACTATGATAGAGGTGACTCCTTGAGAGTCATGCCTATCATAGGCGTGACTCATAGTCATGTCCTTTGATAATACATTGTATATGAAACATAACACCGCTTCAATACTTACCTGGTGATACCGATTCATTACCAATACTAATCGGTTGATACCGATTCATTACCAATGGTTATCGGGTTTAATACTGATTCATTACTAATGGTTATCGGGTTTAATACCAATTCATTACTAATTGGGTTAATATCGATCTAATATCAAATATGATTGAATACTCATCTTTATCGAATTGATTCCATCATAAAGAAAATCATGTACATATATATTAATATATATATAATGATAATAATAATAATCATTATAGATATATATTGTTATATATATTCTTCTTTAATCTAATCGAAAATATGTATGAATTTCTCTAATTGATATATATACATTATAATATGAATTTATTTGATCGTGTCTATATGCAGCAACATATTTAATAAAATATAATCTCCAGCCCAAATTTGGCTCCCATAGCCCTTGCAATATCTATTGATGTCCCGTTGAGGCCCCTATACATCCCATTGGTCCACAAGAACCCGGTGATAGGCCAACGCCCTACTCTTCTTGTCATAAGCCATGAATAGACGTATATAGTGCAAAAGTACTATTTTTAATGAATGATATATTTGTGGAAAAATCTACATTTCCTTTTTATAGATGAATAAATTCTGAATCATAAATAATGTATAACTATATGCTAATTATAATCATAAATAGTAAACAAATTATTTAATAAATAATGATAATTATTAGTAATTTAAGCAAATATTGAATATATATATACACATAATAACAAAATAAATATTCATTATTATTAATTAAATATAATATATATCTATATGTTAAATAAATAATAATATTATTACCAAATGTTATATCCATTTGTAATATTAATCATATTAACAAAGATATAAAGTAAAACAATATAAAACTATGTATACCATCGACTAAGTTAGTCGACTAATGGCTGACTTGCAACAAAGTGTTGCGACCCATACACAAGGAGATATAAAAAAATAATAAGGCAGACAAAAAGAAGAGAGGAAAGGAATAAGATAATGGGAATAAGCACATACGATCCTTAAGGGTGTAAGTATGGGACATGGCAGAATAAAATGAATATAATAAAAGAGCATCCGAAAAGGTGATAATAAAAAGAGAAACTCATGCTTTGAAAAGGATGTGAGCAGCATAAGGATGGAATCGGTGAAGTGATATTGGATGTATGTAATTTAATGCCCGCACCTTTTCATTATTATATTTTAGTATGTAAATATAATATTTAAAATAGCAAAAATATGGAATAAGAAAAAGCGACATTACATGTGAGCAGCAAAGACAAATAAATTAAGGATTTTCCATTTCTGAGGTACGTATACTTTCCCTGTTGAGTTAAGACATTAATATATATATTTCTAGAATTTGTATGGAATAAGATTTCAGCAATAAGTACATGAATATTATTATGAGGTGAACTCATATTATATAGTTAGATATGAAATAACTAATATATATTAGTAAATAGGAAATTAATATATATAGTTCATTATGAAGTGTATATATATATATATATATATATAAAATCAATACATCTTATATACATAGAGTTGTGAGTTTTTATGATTATAAAAAAATGAAATAATTTAATAATGGATTCTTGTGATTATAGGTTATTGAATATAAACATATATATTTTTATAATAATGAAATTATAGTATATGTATATGAATTATATATTGGGATTATACGATTAAGAATTATAATAATATGATTTAATTAATAAGTAATTATAATACTGAGACTTATATTAAATACCAATAAGACAAATGCTCAAAGATCAATACTATATTCTTAGATCTAAGAATCAAACTACAAATTGTAGGAGTCTGATCCTTATCTCTTATTAATACTCATGTAAGATAGGTAGTGTGTGGAAGCCAAAGGCGGAGTAATTTCAGTCATAAGATGGATAGGTCCCAAGATGGGGTAAAGCTCTGAGGGAATCTGCTTATAGACTGTTTCATGTACCTGTAGCACAATAAATCTACCACCTCATGATGTTGTTAGTAGGAAGGTAAGGAGGGAATCATACAATATATATGAGGAGATTGTTCAAATGATGCTTAGTGAATGACTTGTTGCTGGTTTGCAGTTCATTTCATTTATATTTGTAATACAAAAGAATTAAGAAATTTACAGCCTATTTCTTAATCTCTTGCTATAGCCTCGGGATGTGACAATTGGTGTTGTATTGGGAGAGGGACAGTAAAACCAGAGAATGTATTTGTGTCAAGCGCCCTACGACAAGTAGATTCACGCTCTCTTTAGGGTTGAGTTTAGGAGAGAAGCAAGGAATTGAGGCTTAAATATGTTAATTACCAAATATATTATGGATTATTCCTCGCCTTTTTAGGTTTTGTTGATTTGGTTGCATGGTGATGCGTGTTAATCATTGAAAATTCAACAACCTCGTAGAAGGGGACATTAAACTTCTCCTATTGCCTAGAAAGGGGACATTACAGTCCTTTCTTCCTCCCTTCTTGGAGATTGCTTCTCCACAAGCTATGCACTAGTGTACCACCACAACCCCAGACATACCGTATGCAGAACATTGACGGCTCCCACTACTCCCCTCTCATATAAATACCATGCAACCCCAATGCTTGTGAGAACTCACCAATGCTCTGACGTGTTTGTACCACTATGAAACCACTGCCTGGGTCCCACTACAAAGCATAATCCCTATGGTGGGCTACACAAGAGAAGAAGAAAACCACATCATCTCCATATAATATCCAACCGCATATGTAGGTCATCCCAATGATGTGAGGATGAAACCCCTCATGCCACATAGTTCAGACAAATAGCCATCCTATTCCCCTGTCATAACTTGGATCAGCAACCCAATGACATCCATCGTACTATCAAACTAGTGCCAATCCATAGAGAACACCTCGTAAAATGCCTCTACGACAAAGATAAGTCCCTTTGTGGCCCCATACAGCTGACTCACTAGGGTAAGCAACGACAACTTAGAGGATATTGTATGACCCGAACTAGGGCGACCACTAATCCAACAGGAATCAAGGAATATAAAATCATCGATCAACAACACTATTGCTGTCCTATCCGAGGAAGTAGGTGATACAACTAGAGATGAGCCAGGTATATCCTCAACACCTGCTATAGGAAACTCAAGTGTCGCTGGCCCACTAATGGTGCTGTCTAGCAAATCATTACAAGAATAATTAGGCTTATTGTGAAGGCCAACAATCATACTCCTTGCTGCCCCGTCTGTAGATACATGCCCTAGTGCTTTAAGCACCACCTTCTTTCTCTCTACCTTGAAGTCAAGCTGCATCCGTCTGAAATCTTGTACATATCTACCTAAGGACTGCAATGACTATATGCCCAAGACCGTATCGGTCTCACCAAGTCCCACAACACAAAATGCATTTGTCAAAGTATAGTCACCCATCTGTATACTTAGTTGCAGAGCTCTCCTAGTGCAACGTAAAGTAAATCCATTTGCAACATCATGCTCAATCATGGGAAGTCCTCTACCTGCAACCCCCATCTAGAAACCAATCCCTCATTTACAAAGTTATTATGTGTAACTTTGTTGTCAACCAAAAAAGTCATATGCTATCCCTTGGTCACACCTAGGAGGTGGAAGGGACAAATCCTCAAAACTCCTGACATAGTGGCGATGGATTCATGTGTCGCATTTGCTGTGTCAAAATCATCAAGGTCTACCTGTTGTGCTCCCTACTCACCCTCAACACCATTATCCTCGACATCCTTATCATGTATGAGCTCCTCATCCAAACTAGGGGTGACGTGAATAAGATGTGAGTTGCCTTTTCCAAGGCATCTGGGACCCGAGTCCCATGGCTCTTTGCATGTAAAACACAACTTCCTACTCAACTCATTCGTAGATTCGTGATATAACTTTGCAGGAGGTGGTGTGCAGTTGTCCTGTGTAGAAGGCCTTTGTGATGACTCTGAACTTTTGGAGGGCTTCTTATCGTACTCGTAAGAAGATAGGGCTGGTGATATGTCAAGGTGGAGGGTGGTGTCAATGGCCTCAGTTAAGGGTTTTGGGTCTAAAAGCTCGAAACAAACCCTTGAGTCTCTCTTGAATACCCTCAATGAATAGCATCACCACACATTTCTGAGGCATCTCTTGTACCATCACGACAGTCGTCTGGAATTGAAATAATTGATATAGGACTGCACATGTCCAATTTGTTTCAACAAAGCCAACTCTTGTATTATAACTCTATATCCTTTTGATCAAACCTAGCAATCAACCTCTCTATAAATTATGCGTAGGAATGAATGAGAGCGTGGTTCTAAGTAACTAACCCATGATGCCACCAATCATACGCGACACCCTCTAGGTGTAGGACAACAAACTGGAGAGCCTCATCTTCTGGCATTAGTTTCAAGGATAAGTAAATGTCCAACTTGTGGAACGAGGCTCGAGCTCTATTTGAACCACGACCATCAAAAGGAGATAAGGTTACCTTATCGGTAGCTCGATTCAGCTCAAAATTTTGCTGGTGTTGCTTTTGCCCCTATCATTATAGAATCTCATTTTATCCTGCCTTTGCAGACAACATTGATGTAGTGGAAAAGCCTTTCTGATATGTGTTGGAAGATGTGCCCACTTGTTAGCTGCCATAACTACATCAGGTAATGCTACACCCTCTGTTGCATCAACCGGTGTGGTTCTTCCCTCTGAATGAAATGAGGGTGCATCGGTCTATCAGGGGTCTTGGTACTAGCTCTTTGATGCCTAGGTGATACAGAAGCAGTGCCCAGGGAAGAAGTAGCTTTGCTGCTGCCACGACTCCTCACGGATGACATTGACATGCTATGACTGTCACGTCTACCTGTGTGTCCTCCCAAGTCCATTATGTCCAAGTTATCCTGTAATCTATCCAAGGCCTGAGCTATTCTCGGCTGGGTAGTAATGAGAGTTCTTGTCAACTCTCTCTCTTGCTCCTATTGACCATGTCTAATGCCATGTTGGCCCTGCCCATTGCCACCCTGAATATCACCCATGTCTGTAGTATTTCTGGTACCCAAGTCCAATTGTGCTCTCCTGCTAGAATAGTATCTGTAAATCTCTTCTCTAGTCGGATGTGTAACAATTTATCAACCCCACAGGATGCCAGAACGAGGCTCTGATACTCACTGAAATATCCCAACTAGATATAAGGCTGAAAATGCGGAGTTGTTTACAGAGTTGAAGTCTCTGACCAATGTGATGCATGTTTTAGATTTTTTTGTATTTTCGGTGTTTTAAGATGTTTTTGGAGTTTTCAGGGTTTAGATGATATGCTAAATGTTGAAATACCAAATGAAGCAATACAAAATACTTCTTAGAACTACAAATCCAATTGTGCTGAACTATTTCAAGAACAATTCTATGGAATAAGAACTTAAAGTGCCCAAATTGAACATTTGTTAATATACTAAGTTTCTATATTCAAATATTATTGCACATACAACTCATACTAGGTAAGAATATGAAAGTCTATAAAATCCTGAAGCTCATAGAATTCTTGAGCCTGTCCCCCTTGCTCTGTTAACTATATATAATTGCATCAATTTCTGGGCTGAAACAAACTGAATTCCTGCCTCGATCTTGTTGGCTAAATTTTCTGGGCTGAAACAAACTGAATTCTTGCCTCGATCTTGTTGGCTAAATTTTCTGGGCTGAAACAAACTGTATTCTTGCCTCGATCTTGTTGGCTAAAATTTTTGTAAATCACTGTGACCACAACTTACAAAATTGTCACTTTAGACAACATTCATGAGATTTCTCTCCCCTCATAGCAATAGGGGAGGCTCCCTTCTTACCATAGGTGGCTTTAATAGGAACTTAACTGAAATTACAAAAAGGGCACTTCACTTAATCAATTCCTCTTTTTTCAAGGAATGATTTGCATACAACTACAACTTTCGAACTTAACAAAAAGTGGCTTATTGCTACGATAATACCGGTGACCCTTGGAATTGACGTAAGAACAATACCAGGGGCAGTAGTTTACTTTTTTTATTTTTTTAAAATATGTACAGGAACCCATAGTCTCTTGCGATTAATCCTATTCAAAGAATAACTAGAACCAATAGTGAGGCTCAAAGTCTCTCACTAATAATTCTGAAATTGAATAAAAACACTCAAAGATGAAGCTCAAAGTCTTCAATTCTAAGTAATTGCAGCCACTACCAACTATAACAATTTGTCCTCTTGTAGCACAAAGTCTTCAAAAGTTCAAATTGGCTCTGAATGCAATATGAAGCTCAAAGTCTGCAGAATTGAATTCAAATCCTTCTTGAACGAAGCTCCAAAACTCATAATCAATATAAGGAAAATGTTGTCACATTACACCTTGAATCAACACAAAGTTTGAAAGCAAGTTGCCCCCATTTCAAATTTACATCTAAGCTCAAAGTCTTAGAGTGTACATACGAACTGATAGAATTTTCTTGCATTGCCAAAAGATGATTATTTATAATGAGCTCCCTCCTTTATATAGGAAAAGAGTGGAGAGAAAAGTGGAGAAAGAAGGGGAAAACACTTAACCACCTTGACTCATTCTCTAACTAACTAACTAACTTTAACTTATTCAAAATAGCATGTCTAATGCACTTGCAACCTGATTACATGTTACAACTTTGCACGTGATACTATCACATGCAATTACATCTTTTTTTTTAAAATACATGTAATCTGTCGATTTCAAATTACAAATGTGTGATAGAAATATTCTAACTCTAAGTGCCTGACAAGACACAACTTTTATTGCATCATCCTTTATTGCTCCCCATGCTGCTATAGGATGCCCGATGTTTGATATGCTCTAGTTTGATGAAAGCATCTTGATCTGGAACATGAACCTGCATCCTTGGTTGTCTTGTATCATAATGGTGATTTCTTTGGAAAGTATCTCTATCTTGAAAGCATTTGATGACCGCATCATTCCGGTCTTCAACTGTTTGCATTGGCATGGGAAGATTTCTCTCTTGTAAATGGGGTTTTTAAATCCCATTACTTGTCATTTTGGAGAGTACTTGTCACCCACAAACAGGGTTTAGAGGTCCATTTGCAGCTTTTGGAAATGCTAGAAAACTGTATGTAAACGCTTGGAGGTGGGGTTTTAGCTTGCCTTTACATGATGGGGGAGAACCTTCTTCTTCTTGGATAGAACTTGCATTGTTTTTCAAAACAATACAATCACAAACTTTTGAAGCCAAAAATCCTTCTTTGAATCTCCAACCATGTAGCATGTTACATGAAAATTCCACAAGGTGAGAACATCTTCATGAGATGGATGCATTGCATAATTTTTGATGCACAAGTACGAGTTTTGGGGTATTGTGAGCATATGGAGATGGCTGGAAATTATGCGGACAGCGAGAATTATGAAGGGAAACATGTATGCAAATGAGTGGATATGATCTCTACTTGTAATGGAACTAAGAATTTCCATTAAAAGTGAATTGATTTGACTAGCACCATGAGTTTTAAATCATGTGGCAGCGGTTAGGTAGATATAAACAAGGCTCAGGTAAGTGGGTTTTTGGAAGGAAATTGCATATATGCATTAACATGGACTTGCTCTTCTTTTCATAATCAAACGGGGTTTATAGTTACAACAACATATGCAAACAAGTGTAGACTCTTGCATATGCAACTTGATAATTGAATGTAGAAGTAGAAGGATCAACAAAAAAAACATAACACGTAAATCTGAAAATAGAAATGAAAATTTACATGCTATTAAAGAACCAAAACATGAACTTGAAAAACTTGGGGAAAAACTAAGAAACCTCAACTCAACGTCACTAAGAACAAAAGAAGGCTTGCCAAATATTTGAGCAAAATCTGAAGTAAATCCAAGAAGATTTTTGGTTTAGAAACAATTAGCTCAAAAGATTATATATAGTCTTTAATCGTAGTTTTAATCCTCTTATTTTGGAGAGTCAAAATGCAATAGTTGCCAAGTGGGAAGAAAGGGGAAACAAAATGCAAGAGAATAGCAACAAAAATTGACTATTTCAAAACCACATGTAATGGCAACAAAAAACGATGCCTATGTGATGTCCCCGTCATTAAATAAAAATAAATAGTAATGTGTATTTGTAGTAGGATCAATTATTGTTATCTCAGGCAAATCTTTTAATTTTTAGCCTTATTAGGAGTTTGCCCGATAGGTATTTAAGACCAGTGTGTAGGTAGTTTTTAGCATGTGTCTTGGATTATTTTATTATATTGCAAATTCCAGTTGGGATTCTTCTTCTTTGCCATTTCAGAAGTGAAAGATCTTCCCTATTTGGTGTCTGTAGTTTCGGTGGGATTAAACCCTCACCCTAGTCTGCTTTTTCTAGTGTTTCGGGCTTGGCAAATCCGAATTGCTATCATTATTATGAATATAGTTTTCCTTGCAAATATATTTGGCTTTTATCTTGCATGATTGTTTTGTGTTCATTGCATAGTTGATTCTGGCAACACATCTACATCATACACCACATTCGAATGCACCGAAGTCTGAAGGGTCTTGCCCAGCACTCCGTACGCCATACTCTCTAACTTTACCGTATGCTATGCTCAACTATACACTGTACAACTCCCAAGGCGGTGATTTGTAGCCATCGTATAGACTTGCATCATTTCTCACCATACGACACCCTTCATCCTCTCCACCGTACAACATCGCAATGAACCCCTTCCACCGTACGGTTCACCCATTACTCTCCACCGAACGGTCAACACACTGAACCGTACACCCAACCCCTCCACTGTCCAGTCCATATGGACATTTTATTGTACTTCCAGCCAACATTGGTTCCGTACGCTCACCCAAGCAGCACATTCGATTTGAAGGCCAAACATATGTGCATTGACAGGTGGGGGGACATTACAGTGGTATCAGAGCTGGTGATTCTTCCAACTTGTGGGTAGTGAATGCAAGTTTATACGGGGAAGAGAAGAAGGTATCATTCAATTGGTAGAATGGCGGACACAAGATCTTGCTGCCGAAGTCATGGCTCTGCTGAGAGAACCTACTAGGAACCAAGTCCAGATTAATGACACTCAGCGACTCATGGAGGAGACATTGCACAAATTGGTTTAAGGAAAAATATCCGCAGAACAAAGCGACAATTCTGGTTCGGGAAAGGCACACCCCCAAACCTTACGATCTCGACCGTCAATGCCAACTTTCCCTCCACGGGAGGAAGAACAACAAACTTAGCAACCAACTTTCCAAGAAATGCAAGATTAACTTTGGGAGGATTGGTCGAACGCAAATATGGAAGGGGATTAATCCTACAAAGATTATGTTGATCTGTGAATGAGATATTTTGGCAGCAACAAGCGTGGCTATTATAATGACGATGTTAGAAGAAAGATTGGCAAGGTTAATCTGTCGTCTTATGATGGTTCTGGATCCACCTCAGCTCGGGCATGAGTGCAGAAGGCAGACACATATTTCTAACTCAACCCTATGCCGGAGGACGAAGCAGTCAAATTCGCTGTGCTGCATTTGGAAGAGATAGCCTATGGATGGTGGCATCATGGCATGGTTACTTTCGGCCACGATCAAATAACATCCTATGCCGAATTCACAAAGAGGCTGATAGACTGTTTTGATGGGAGAGATCCAGAACTAAATTTGGACAAGTTTGCTTAGTTGTACCAATCTGACACAATCGACAGTTACATCACTAAATTTCAAATATTGTCTGTCATGGTAACAGATATTTCAGAAAGACGATTGGTAGTATTGTTCATGGAAGGGCTGATAGAACCCTTTAAAGGATGGGTGAAGGGATTCGACCCTATCACACTCACGGAGGCAATTAAGAAGGCACACGACATGGCGGCATCTTCTTCCTCTTCCGCCAAGAATTACTCACATTCCAAGCCACCTCTCCCTCAAAGGGAGAAAGGCAACAGACTCCCACCTAAGAATCCCTCGTTGGATGAGGCCACCCGACAGGAGCTCAGGAGGAAGAAGCTTTGTTTCAACTGTAAGAAGCCATGGGAACCAGGGCATCGATGCCTAGGCAAAGGAAAGATGCATTACATTGAGGTGTAGTCCGACGGTGAGGAGCAGGGACTTGAGCCCGAAGGGAACAAACAACAAGCTTCTAAGGAGGTAAACATCAATCGTGCAGAAAGGATTACCACACTATTGAAGAGAGGAGGCGCCATTGCGGCTCTGGTAGGAACTTCGCGGTGTACTATATTCTGGGTCCGGGGTACCCTCCAAGGGCAGCGGGTTATGGTCATGCTTGACAATGGAGCCACACTCAACTTCATCAACTCATCGTTGGTCAGCCGATAGAGTTTGCGTATGGAGGCACACCAAGGATTCGACGTCAAAGTGGTAGGACAAAACCTATTGACACGTAACCATTTGGTTCTTCAGTTGAGCATCACCATGGGAAACTACATGGTGAAATTTTAGCCCGAAAGATGGAGGCAATCCTCCGACACAACAATGTGGTCTGGGCTGCACACTGTTTCATCTCACCAGAACTTGTATAGTGACAAAACGCCTACTACCAGGATGAGGAACTTCAGGTAGTTTTCGATAAGCACCACCTAGTTTTCGTCAACATACCACTAGGCATACCACCACACCACGGGTTTGAACACACTGTCGAGATGAAGGCTGTTGCCAAACTTGTCATCACCACACCGTACCGCCACCCTACGAAGGTTAAGGACGAGATTGAAAAGACATTATAGGAGCTTCTTGACAGGGGTTGGATTAGGCCCACCTCCAGTCCTTTTGTGTTCTCAGTAGTGTTGGTTAAAAGGAATGAACGCTACATATGTGTGTGGACTACCGCGCACTGAACAAGAAGACCATCAAGAACATGTATCCTATTCCCAGGATCGACGAGTTGCTGGATGAGCTACATGACGCAGTTTATTTTTCCAAAATACACCTCCATTTGGGATAATTTGTATCCGCATCAGGGAACAAAATGTGGAGAAAGCATCCTTTTGTTGCCAATATGGGCATTATAAATTTTTGGTCATGCCATTCGGCTCGACCAACGCACTAGCTACATTGCAATCTTGCATGAATCACATTTTTAACAAATAGTTGCGCAAGTTTCTGTTGGTGTTCTTCGATGATATACTAATCTACAACAAGACATGGGAGTAGCACATGAGGCATTTGGAAGAAGTGCTCGAGATTATGGAGTCATAGCTGTTGTATACCAAAAGATCCAAATGTGAATTTGGGATGACAGATATATTATATCTGGGACACATAGTAGTTGAGGAGTTCATGTACATCAAGAAAAGATTGAAGCTATCTTGGATTGGCCACCTGTAAGAACCCCAAATCGATCCTTAACTGCTGCAGACGTTTATCTCAATTTGTTGTTTGAAAGTTTATGATTCTTTTTGGATTTTCAAGGGTTTTAGAAATTTAAAAAAAGCAAATATGCAATAATCTGAAAATTCTGAAACTATTGAATTAACTCCTACAACTTCTATTATTGGAAAATGATTAACAAAGGCAACTACAAAATGCATAAAAAACCTAGGAGAATACACTAGCTGCTGCATGAACTTATTTATTTCAACTCTACAATGTTGTGGCTGTAAATCTGAAAGAGGATTGTGGCTGCGACTTATTCTTCCATAAAACTGCAATTAAATACTATCTTCTTCCTATTGCTGAAACTAATACTGTTGAAGCACAAATAGAGTCTCTCGATGAAACTCTTTGAAATTCCAAATTCACTGGATATTTCACCAGCTCAAATGGATACACACAGAAGATTTACGTTCTTCAATGGCAAAGCTGAAATCCTTCTTAGAGCTCGAAATCACAATGATCAATTCGCAAAATAACAATGGATGCGTTCCTTCTTTCCCCAGCAAGCATAAATAGGCTTTCCAACCCTAAATCGCAATTCCTTGAAAAGCTGCGATTTCTTTCTTTAATGCATTAAAAATATAATCATTAAATAAATTTAATGATTTAGATTTAGGAAAACATGCCAATAAATTAATACATTAATTTGGCCCCTTCATGATACTTAGACCCATCACTTAAGTGATTTAATATAAAGTCAATTTGCAACTTAATATGAAATTGTTTGCCATTTAATTAATATATAACCATTGAAAACTGAATAACTCCCTCAAAAATGAAAATCTGGCTTAACTGTCCGGAATTGGAGTTGGCATAATAATTTCCCATGTCATCAAATAATATTTCTAAAAATAGCAGGAATGCATCTCTATGAGTCTACAAGTTGCTAAAAATAGCAAAACTCAAACAAACAGAGTCTTAAACCTCTCCATACCAAATCAAGGGTACTGAGCTCTGCAAAAGTCGAACCATCAGATAAGGATATCTCCTTTGTGCACAAATTGACCCTCTATCCGTCTCTACTAGCCTACGAGGGTCCAATGATAGGGTAATCAATTGCTAGAATGATGTCTCTAGCTAGAACGGGGCATCACAGTCCGCCCTTCCTGAAATTGCTTGTCCTCAAGCAATCTCAACTTTCGATGCTGTAAAATCTCCTTGCTCTCCCAAGTGGCATCCTCAACCGGCATGCCCTTCCATCTCACCAAGTACTCTCTATTGGTACGCCTCCTCAAATTCCTTTCCTTGAACTCAATGATAGCCTTTGGCACTAAAGCCAACTTCCCGTCATCATCCAAGGCTGGAAGCACTGGAGAAGGAACAATCCGGTGTCCTAATGCCTTTTTGAGACGTGACACATGAAGAACATTATGGACTCTAGTTTGTGCCGGCAAATCCAACTCATAAGACAGCTCACCGACTCTCCTGATCACCCTAAAGGGTCCATATGATCGTGGCTTAAGTTTCTTGGCACCACTCTTTTTTAGAGTGGATTGGCGATACAGTTGCAGCATCAAATAGACCATATCCCCTACCTCAAAGGTTTGCTCAGTCCTCTTCTGGTTTGCATACTACTTTTGCTGATTCTGTGCCGTAGTGATGTTCTCCTTAAGAGCCTTTACAATGTCTTGGCTCTCCTGTAACAAACCTCCAACACTAGGCACTCTACTATCAGTCAACAACAGATCCAAGAAATTTGGTGCCTCGTACCCATATAATGCCATGAAAGGTGACATCTGGATGGACATGTGATAAGTGGAATTGTAGCAATACTCACACTGATAAATCCACTTAAGCAAAGCTTTCTGCTGCCCTGCTATGTAGTTCCTGAGGTATCCCTCCACGCATTTGTTGACTATCTCTGTTTGTCCATCTGTCTGGGGGTGGTAAGTAGTTCTCAGAGTGAGCTTTGTCCTGCACAATCTGAATAACTCCTTTTAGAAGTGACTCATAAACCTACTATCCCGGTCACTGACTATGCTCCGGGGTAAGCCATGCAACTTGAATACCTCACGAATGAACAATTGTGCCACATGTGTAGCAGTGTATGTAGCCGTGATCGAAAAGAAGTGGGCAAACTTTGTGAGCCAATCAACAACATATATACAGTCTCTGCTCTTGGAGCTCGGCAGTCCTGTGATGAAGTCCATGGACAAACACTCCCACTTCCTATCAGGAATTCGAAGCGGCTGTAGTAAACCGGCTGGGTAAGAGTGTTCCTGTTTATTCTACTGGTAAGTAGGACACTCTCTAACATACTGTAACACCTCAGCTTTGAGCCCTTTCCAAGAAAAACGCTCACAAATCTGCCGGTATTTTTTATAAAAATATGGATGTCCTGCCATAGGTGAACCATGATAAATCCTCAACACCATCCTCCTCACCTCTGATCCCGGAGACAAATAAATGCATCCTTTGTAAATGATAAGTTCATTCACAAGGATATAGTCGTTGTCCTGCACGACTCCATCTATGAATCCTAATGCCAATGTATCCTTTGCATACTTTGCAAGGATCAAGATTCTCCAATCCTCAGGTACGTCTGTCATCATGCTCAAATGAGGTCTGGGTGACAAGGTGTTTGCTACAACATTTTGTGTTCCCTTGAAATAGGTAATATTGAAATCATATGACTGTAATTTACTTACCCATTTCTGCTGCTTGTCATTAAGATCTCGCTTTCCCAGGAAATGCTTCAGGCTATTGTGGTCTGTTTTTATGCAAAATTTGTTACCCACTAAGTACTACTTGAATTTGGCCAAAGCATGCATTATGGCTAGCACTTCCTTATCATAAATACTGAAGCTCCTCCTAGGTCCCTTGAGCTTCCTACTCTCATACACAATCGGGTGCTTGTCCTGCATAAGGATCGCTCCAACACCCTCCCCAGATGCATCGCAATGTAGTTCAAATGGTTTGCTGAAATCTGACAAATCTAACACTGGGCAAGAAGTCATCAACTCCTTGAATTTATCAAAACACTCCTGTGCCTCATGAGTCCACAAGAAAGCCCCTTTTCTCATCAAGTCCGTCAAGGGTGCTGCGTGCCTGGAATATCCGCCGACAAATCTCGTGTAGAGCCCACACAAACCCCAAAATCCCCTCAACTCTGTAAGGTTCATTGGAGTAGGCCACTCAACAATAGCACGAATCTTTTCGGGATCCATGCTGTAAAGAGCCTAGCTGGGTCTCTATTGCAAATTGGTTCTTCCTCCAGTCTAATTGCAATTTTTGTGTTTTTTTAATAACATATATGACTTTTGATAATTTTTCCAGACTTATGTAATTGAACCAACAACAAAAATCAATACAACATTTCCAAGGTATAAATAAATCTTTTAACTTAATTCTGAGATAATGACAACAGCAAATTATTTATTTCCAAAGTTCACATGTAATAATTTCAATGCTTGCAAGAGTTAATGAACACACATAAATTTATAAGGCTCCTTATTATCCAAATGGTTGCCATCAAATCCAAACAAGCCTTGACTCAAGACGGCCTTCTCCCAAGTCTTTAACGCAGCTCTTCAATGTTATTCTCTGCCATGAATCATATCACAACATTTTGGAAAAGAACCGCAGCCTGTTTAAGAAGTAACACTGCCCAGAATTGAGCCCAAAGGAAAGGTGGATATGCTTCTTCTAACTCCTGCCTGCACCCTAACACGCTGCCTCTATGTAAAGCTACAGCTGCTATTAAATTGGTACGGCGGCCTTGGTTGATATTTCAGCCTTGAAAGAATTTAATAATCTGAAAGAATTTCAAATTCAATCAATGAAAACTTCAGCTCTTCTATAAATTGTTCAAACCTCTACAACTTGGTATACGTCAGCACCAAGATCAACATCTACAGATTCAGAATAATTTCCAGAATTCAGTTTGCAAAATTCACCATCAATCAGTGATGATTCAAATTGCCAAAAGAGAGGAATCAGTCCTCAAACCCTAGCTATTCTTCTCCACAACCAAATTTTATCAAATGATCAATAGATAGCTGAGAATGAGCTCTCAAGTCCCTTTTTATTCTTTCTTGTTAGAGCTCAAACACAATTCTTACAAATGTGGGATAAATAGATATACTTTTCCTTTTAATAATTCATTTACTCCAATACTTTAAATTAATACCTTGGCTTAGGCTTCCATGAATTAATTAAATAAATGGCCCCTTCCCATGATGACTCAACCCTCAACTTAAGTGAAATTATAAAGTTAAATTATAACTTTATAATAAGCCATTTAATGATTTAATAATAATTTGGCCACCAAAATAAGAATAACTCCCAAAATACTTATCCTTTTAATATGCCATCTGAAATAGGAGTCACACCTATTATTTCCCTATGTGACCAAATGCATTTTCCAAAAATAGAAAGGGTCCTTCTCGAACAACATCAAGCTTACTATAAATAGTAAACGTGGAAAAACTATAGCAAATGAAGTCCGAATGATGCCAAACGAAAGCCAAAGCAAAGCCAAAGCAAAGCATACTGAATCCTGAAGTAGATGCCCACTGAAAGAGACCCTCTGTCCATCCTCATTAGCCTACGAGGGTCACATGATAGGCTAATCCCAAGAGCTTGAAAAATGGGGACATTACACATGCGTATGCCCTGTGCACTGATAATGTGACCCAATTACAATAACTCTGATAATCCCAGATCACATTTTGACTCCTTTGCGTTCAAGGACTCTTTGCTCAAAATGCTCAATACTATTTCCAATTGCTGGAAGTGCTCATCCCATGTTTTAGTGTAAACAAGGATGTCATCAAAGAAAACCAAAACGAATTTTGTCAACTGAGCCTGGAAGACCCTGTTCATTGTGGACTGGAAAGTAGATGGAGCATTAGTTAGCCCAAATGGCATAACTACAAACTCGAAGTGGCCACAATGACATCTGAATGTTGTTTTTTGTACATCCTTCACCCTAACTCGGATCTGATGATATTCCGATCTCAAATCTATCTTCGAAAAGAAGCAAGCACCATGAAGCTCATCTATCAATTCGTCTATCCATGGAATGGGGTACTTGTTCTTTATCGTTTTTTTGTTCAAGCTCCTGTAATCAATGCACATCCTAAGTGTTCCATCCTTCTTCACTAGTACCACTGAAGAAGTGAAATGATATTTACTTGCTCTAATATGGCCCATAGCCAGTAACTCCTTGATGGTCTTTTCTATTTCATTCTTCAATCTTTTTGGATGCTTGCATGGTGTAATCATAATAGGTTTGGCACCCTCTTCCAACTCAATGATGTGCTCAACACCTCTATCAGGAGGACTACTTAGTGGAATGTCACTGAACACCTTACTATGCTTGATTCTTAGTGCCTATATGTCTGGATGATACTCCGAATGTTGCTGCCCCTTTGATGGCATCAAAGTGCAACGGGCTGCCCACTCAACCTGGTCATGTCTCAACAAGCTCCCCATCCGTTTGCAAGACATCATCCTAAACTCACTGTCATAGATGGCTTTACGTATATGTGTCTTTCCATCCGATTGAAACATCATCTCTATGTCTCTCAAATCGAGAGTGAACACTCCAATGTCATGCAACCAAGTCATACCAAGTATTAGATTTGTGTCACCTATGTTTACAACATAAAAATCAGCTTTGCAGTCAAGGTTATTAATCCTTAGGGGTAGACCTGTAATTTTCGTATCACATTTGAGGATGTAGCCATCAGCTACCCTCACTCTCAGACCCTCAAACTGCTCTGTCTGAATCCCATGTCTCTCAACCAGCCTGCAATCGATAAAATTATGAGTGGCACCTGTATCGAGCAACGTGATAAGTCGCTGCCCTTCTAATACTCCTCTCATCATGAATGATCCCTCTTGCTACACACTGGTGAGTCAGGCCTCCTTAAGTCTACCCTTAGTCTTTTCATCACCTGTAGCCATTTGGTTCAGCTTTTCATCACCTGTGCTTTCCTTTTCTTCAGCAGATTCCTCATTTTCAGATTGCTGGTCTGAATTTTTAGAATTAAAATCCTCATAATAAGCCCACATAACCCTGTTTGCTTTGTCCTTGGGTCTTAAAGGACAATCATGGTTTATGTCATAAGGTCCTTTGCAATAGAAACACAATTTCTTCTTCCGCAAATCATTAAGTGTTTCTGTGTCAAGAGGTGCAAAAGATTTATCTCTATTTTTCGGTTTTAAATTCAATCCTCTCTGGTTTCTTAAAGAATGAGTTTATTTTCCTTGCTGGAGGAAGCTGTCTTGGGCTAAAATTTATTCACTGGGGCTGCATGCTCTATGCTTCTGGCTTTCTTCATAGCATCATTCAATGTAAAAGGATCAAAACCCTTTACCCAACCTCTAACTGGTTCGGCAAAGCCTTCAATAAATAATACAATCAACCTCTTCTCTAATATATTTGGCACCATAACTGAGGATCGCTGAAACTCATTAATAAATTGCTCAAAGCTCCTTGTCTGTTTGAGGTGTGCCAGTTGTCTAAAGTAGACCTTTGAATCTCTCCTATCAAACCTCTCAACAAATCTGTCCACGAAGTCCTGGTAAGAAGTCACCTGGTTGTGCTGAAGAGTGATCAACCCATGATACCACCAATCGTGTGCTACTCTCTCCAAATGTAAAGTGGCATATTTTGTTGCCTCAATCTCTGTCATAGGCCTCAATGCTAGAAAAGTATCAAGTTTGTGGATCCAAGCTGGCACTGTCAATCTACCACCACCATCAAAAGTGGACAAGGAAAGCTTGTCTGTAGCACGCTTTAGTTCATTATTCTGCCCCTTGGGTCTCTTGTCTTGTCTGAGTGCACGGTAGTGTTTAGTCCTTTGGTTCACAAACCTTTCAAAGGTCATCGTTTCTCGCACATGTGGGGCCAATAGTTCCTAGTCATCATTTGCAGACTTAAGGATATCTGCAAACATCTCATCCCCAACTTCCTCTATTGGATCCTGCATTGGTTCCTCCCTAACAAAGGTAGGACGTGTGGGTGTTTTTGTTGTCCTAGAGTGTGTCGTTTGTGCCCGTGGAGAGCCTATAGCACTCCTATTATCCTCTTGTTCCTGATCCTGTCTTGCTGGAGGGTTCATGCACTCCATCATAGTGGTAAGAGCCTGCAATGCTTGAGCTCCCTGTTGCTGCCCTATAGCCATGACTCTATAGAACTCCCTGGTTTCCTGATCTTCATTTTTCCTATTTATCCTGGGTGGGCTGCCATCACGCCTGTCGCCCATGGTGACCGGCTGTGGTTCTAAGACTTGTTTACCTTCAAGGAAGGTTCCCCTGCGTGTGTAATACCTATGTGGACCAACTTCCTACGGCTGCATGTAATTACTAAAACCTTAGGATGACAGGATTTAGATATGATATCACTGTAAGAACACCAAATCGATCCCTAACTGCTGCAGACGTTTATCTCATTTTGTTGTTTGAAAGTTTATGATTTTTTTTGGATTTTCAAGGCTTTTAGAAATAAAAAAAAGCAATTATGTAATAATCTGAAAATTCTGAAACTATTCAATTAACTGCTGCAACGTCTATTTATTTTCCAAGTAAAATACAAAAGGAAATCAAGACAATCTTTTATTGGAAAATGATTAACAAAGGCAACTACAAAATGCATGAAAAACCTGGGCAACTACACCAGCTGCGCATGAACTTATTTATTTCAACTCTACAATGTTGTGGCTATAAATCTGAAAGAGGATAATGGCTGCGACTTATTCTTCCATAAAATTGCAATTAAATACTATCTTCTTCTTCTTGCTGCTGAAACTAATATTGTTGAAGCACAAATAGAGTCTCTGCATGAAACTCTCTGAAATTCCAAATTCAATGGATATTTCACTAGCTCAAATGGATACACACAGAAGAACTACATTCTTCAATGGGAAAGTTGAAACCCTTCACAGAGCTCGAAATCACAATGATCAATTCGCAAAATAACAATTGATGACTTCCTTCTTTCCCTAGAAAGAGTAAATAGGCTTTCCAATCCTAAATCGCAATTCCTTGAAAGGCTGCGATTTCTCTCTTTAAGGCATTAAAAATATAATCATTAAATAAATTTAATGATTTAGACTTAGGAAGACATGTCAATAAATTAATACATTAATTTGGCCCCCTTTATGATACTTAGACCCATCACTTAAGTGATTTAATATTAAGTCAATTTACAGCTTAATATTAAATCCTTTTCCATTTAATTAATGGATAACCACTGAAAACTAAATAACTCCCTCAAAAATGAAAATCTGGCTTAATCATCTGGAATTGGAGTTGGCATAATAATTTTCCATGTGATCAAATAATATTTCTAAAACAAGTAGGGGTCCATCTCAGTGACTCTAAAAGTTGCTAAAAATAGCAAAATTCAAACAAACAGAGTCTGAAACCTCCCCATACCAAAACAAGGGTACCGAGCTCTGCAAAAGTCGAACCATCAGATAAGCATATCTCCTCTGTGCAAAAATTGACCCTCTATCCGTCTCTACTAGCCTACGAGGGTCCAATGATAGGCTAATCAATAGCTAGAATGATGTCTCTAGCTAGAAGGGGACATCTCACCACCTCTAAAAACTCTCTTTGAACTGTGTGGGTTCTTTGGGTTGTGCAGTTACTACAGACGGTTCGTGAAGGGATTTTCACAACACAGTGCACCATTTAGCGATATAACGAAGAAGGGATCCTTCCAGTGGAGAGAAAGAGCACAACAAATGTTCAAAAAGTTCAAGGAGGTTATGTGTTCTTATCCAGTTCTTACACTACCAGATTTCACTCGGCCCATCATTGTCGAGTGCGACGCATCGAGAGAAGGCATCGGGGCTATGATGATGCAGTACTTCGTAGGAGCTAAGTTCGTTGTCCGTACGGATCACAATAGCTTGAGAAATTTTCTGGAATAGAAGAAGTTTAACGAACGACAACAAAAGTGGCCGAGTAAAATACAAGCCTTTTACCTTGAGATTGAGTACGTAAGAGGGAAAAATAATGTTGTGGTTGACGCATTATCAAGAAAGCTTTCTATATGCTCCTTATATCAGATTTCGGCAGATTGGAGGGCACATGTCTTGGTCTAATATTCCAAGAACACCTTTGCGTGCCAACTGTTGGACGGTGAAGTGCAAGAAGAAAGGTACAAAGTGGTCGACGATATCATTTATTACAAGGGCGCAATTTATTTGGTACATGAGTCCAAATTGAAGGAGAAAATATTAAGTGAGATACCCGACTCGCCCTTGGTTGGGCTTCAGGGGTACCTAAAGACCTACAGGAAGATCTGGGAAAGGTTTTCATGGAAGGGTCTTAAGATTGATATCCTACAATATGTACGAGAATGTGCTACTTGTGAGCAGAATAAATCTCAGCACACCTTACCAATGGGTTTACTTCAACCTTTACCGATTCCTGAGAAGAAGTGGGATAGTATCTCTAAGGATTTCAGTTTTGGACTTCCCAAGGTGCAAGGAAAGGACTGTATTTTTGTAGTAGTCGATACATTGCCCAAGTACGCGCACTTGGCTGTTTCCGCTGTGTATTAGGCCGCACAAGTTGTATATCTGCTCTTCCAGGAAGTGTTTCGCCTACATGGTCTCCATCAGAACATAGTAAGCGATAGAGATAGCCACTTCCTCAGTACTTTTTGGAAAGAATTGTTTCGCCTCATAGGGACGAAGTTGTCCCTGAGCACCAGTTATTACCTGTAGACTGATGGACAGACTGAAATAGTGAACAAATGATTGGAAGGGTACCTCAGAAACTATGTTTCGCCACAACAGAAAGAATGGGTCAAGTGGCTACATCTAGGAGAACATTGTTACAATACCACATGCTACATGTTAATTAGGACGACACCATTCAAAGCGTTGTATAGTTATGAAACCCTTTTGTTCGTGGACATGGCATTGGGTGATAGTTGCGCACTGAAGGCCAGGGATTGGCTATAGGAGGGAGTAGACATTTTGAGGAACCTCAAGGAACATCTTCAGCGGGCCCAAAATCAATAGAAAATGTATGTTCACAAGCGTCGACTTTGATGGAGTTTTGAAGTTGGTGACTTGGTGTACCTTCGTCTTCAACTATACAGGCAGTCCTCTCTGAAGGTTTCTGGAAAGGAAAAGCTAAGGCTGCGGTTCTATGGACCCTACCATGTGACAAGGAGGATGGGCGAGGTTACATATGAATTAGAACTACCTGAGGGAAGCCGAATCCTCAATGTGTTTTTTGTATCTTGCCTGAAGAAAGCCGTGGAACAACACATCACGGTGTCTAAAGGATTGCCACCTCTCGGCGAAGAAGGGAAGTTAGTTATGGAGCCAGCCGAGATCATTGACATCCGGGAGAAGAAGCTAAGAACTCATATGGTCAAAGAATGTCTTATGCGTTGGAAGGATGTTCCGCTAAAGGACGCCACCTCAGAAGGCAAGCAGATTTTGGAACACCCCAGCTTGTGCTTTCTTGAGGACAAGCAATCTTCGGGACTGGAAGATTGTGATGTCCCCCTAATTAAATAAAAATAAATTGTAATGTGTATTTGGGTCCGGATCGATTATTGTTATCTCGGGCCCATCTTTTAGTTTTTAGTGTAATTTTTTTTTTGTCATGTTGGCTTTGTTGTAAACCCTTGGAAGTTTTTTCGACAGGTATTGAAGACCGACGTGTAGGTAGTTTTTAGCATGTGTCTTGGATTATTTTATTGTATTGGAAATTCGAGTTGGGATTCTTCTTTTTTTGGAAGTGAAAGATCTTCCAAATTGTGCTTGTCGAACACCGACTAGAGTTTGTGATGTTGGTAGTATGTGTGGTGGCTCTTCACGGGTGCAGTCAATACCAAACAGTGTGCGGTCAAGATAACATCATTGTGCCTGAAAATAGCCTCGATTTGTTGCGTTGAGATTTGCTTTGGGCCGCCTTTGGACATTCCCCGTAGCACAACTTTTTTTCCATCCACCTCGAAGGAGAATTCCATCCTCTTGAAACTCTGTGTATTCATCGAGAGTTTCCATCCACTGAATGCCTCGAATGACGTCCATGTCATCCAAATCTACCACAAAGAAGTTGTCGTCACCGTGTGGTTATCCATGGTGATGCTCAGTTAGGGAACCGGATGGGTACACAACAAGAGGTTTCCTCCTACCACCTTTAATTTGAACCCCTGATGAGCCTCCATACGTAGATCCCTTTGGTTCACCATTGATGAGTTGATGAAGTTGAGTCTAGCATGACTGCAACCCTCTATCCTTGGAGTGTACCCCATACCTGGAACACGGTACACCTCAGAGTACTAGCAAGTGCAGAAATGGCACCACCCCTCTGTACCAGTGTGGCAATCCACTCCCCATGGTCAATCTCCTTGGTTACTGGTTGTCCATCTCCTTCGTCTTTGGGTTCTTCATGCTCCTCTCCATCGGACATCACCTCAATGTAATGGATTTTTCTTTTGCCCAAGCATCGGTGTCCCGGCTCCCACGAACCCTTACAGTTGAAACAAATTATTTTCGTCCTCAGCTCCTGCTTGGAGGCTTTATCCCACAATGGCTTCTTTGGACGGGGTTTGTTGTCTCTTTGCTTCAGAGCAAGTGGTGGCTTGGGGTGTGAATAACTCCTAGAAGAAGAGGAAGATAATGCCATGTCGTGTGATTTTTTAATTGCTTCTGTGAGTGTGATGGGCTTGAATCCTTTCACCCAACCTCTAAGAGGTTCCATTAGCCCATCTACGAACAACATAATCAGTCGCCTCTCTGAGATATTTGTCACCAACACGGAGAGCCTCTAGAATTGTACTATGTAATCAGCTAACCGGGATTGCTTCAGCTGAGCTAACTCCTTGAAATTATGTTCTGGATCTCTGCTGTCGAAGTGGTCTATCAACCTCCTCATGAACTCGACGTACGACATTATTTGATCATGGCTGGGGATCACCATTCCATGATGCCACCATTCGTGCGTGATCCTTTCTAGATGGAGTGCTGCAAACGTGATTGCCTCTTCCGTTGGCATCGGGTTAAGTTAAAAATATGTGTCTGCCTTCTGTATCAATGCCTGCGCAGTTGCTGATCTAGCTCCATCAAAGGATAATAGATTTACCTTTCCTATCTTCCTCTTGAGGTCATCGTTAAAGTAGCCACGATTGCCATTGCCGGAGTACTTCATTTTGAGATCAACATAATCTATGTACAATATGTCGATTCCATATTCGCTTTCTTCCAATCTTCCCGTAGTTGTTCTTGCATTTATTGGAAGGTAGGTTCCTGCTCTTTGTGTGTTGTTTCTGTCCTTGGAGGAAATGTTCGCATCGAGGGGTGAGAGTGTGGGGGTTGATGATTCGTTCTTTCTGTCATTGAGTTGTCGCTATGCCCATTCTGTTCTTGGGATATCTTCCCTTCAGCCATTTTTTGCAATGTTTCCTCCATGAGTCTTTGTGTGTCGTTGATCTGAGCTTGGCTTCTGGTGAGCTCTCTTAGAAGAGTCATGACTTCTGCAGCTGAGTGTTGTGGGTCGCCCATTCTACCAACTGAATGATATTGCCTCCTCTTTCTGCTATAAACTTGTATTCACCACCCATAGGCTGGCAGAATCATCAACTTTGATACCACTGTAATGTACCCAATCTAGTTGGCTCATAAACTTCCAATTACTCCGTTATAGAAAAAGATGTACGGTCTAAATAGCTGACACACCAAGGGCTGTACAACGGACTATCAATTGTACAGTGATGTTTGGTGCTCAGTCGTACGGTGGAGTTGGTACCAAATCCGTATGGTATGTACGGTCAACACTTACTTGCACGTTAAACCCCTTTGGTCTGTACAGCTTCATGTGGGTCCACGACAGAGTGAAGCCACCATCTGGTGGTGTTATGCTGCCCGTACGACAGGATTGTTACCGTACGGTCACTTCCTTCAACGTAGCATACGATCTAGGGGTTGTACGACATCAATTTCCTTCCCTTCGTGCAATTGGTATTGACACTGGCTCACCTCCAACAACTTCTGCATGCGTGGACAACTCCAGTACTATGGGGCGACGGGAGACAAATATATTATACTGTGTAGTGCAAGATAACAATATAATCAGATTAACACTATTCGGCACAGGAATGAACACCATATTGATAGTCGTTGAATCACTAGACATGCAACAATAATGATAGCACTTCAGATTACAATGATGTTGGACTGAGAACATAGCTGAATAGGGTGAAGCGTTACTCTCACTGAAGCTGCTAATGCCAAGTAGGGAGGATCTTTCACCTTCGAAATGGTAGACGGGTAAACTCCAACTGAAATTCGCACATACAAAGGAAATATCAAATTTGCATGACAAATACATCCTACATGCCACTCATAAATGCCCGTTGGATAAACTCTGGAGGGTGAACAAATAGAGTCGACATGACAACACCTATGCCTACGGTAAAAATAAAAGATGGGCCCGAGATATACATAAATCGATTGGGACCCCAAATACAATTATTATTATCTAATTTTATTTAATAACAGGGACAACAGATTGTCAAAAGCCATTCTTATCAAAATTCTGATCAATCGTCTCACTCCCTACATTGGTCTTCGCATATGATGATGCAGTCCACTAGTCACTTACAAACATGCATTTAAAAGATGCCTTGGACTGAAGCAAAGATTGCAACTTGAGAAAACTTGTTGCAAATCAGGTGTCCCTTGGACGAGACAACTCTTTTTTATTTGTGAACTTCCTCATAAAGTTGAGGAGCAAAGTATGATTATATATTAATTTTCAAATATTCCTTCCTTTCTCTACACATTTTAATCCAGCTAAGTTTACCAAGATCCTCCGATGCGAGGTCAATGCAATGAACAACACAAGGGGTCCAAAACAAGTGGCGGTGCCTCTCCATAAGAAGTTTACTACAACAACATAATTTTCTGCATTATCCATGGCTATTTGCACCACATCCTCCTCACCCACGTCCTTCAACACATTATCCAATACCTCACAAAGATACTCAACATTTTTTGTTTTCCCTGAAGCATCAAGTGATTTCAAAACCACTATGGAGCCTGAGGGAAGAAAAAACAATTTAGTACAATGACAATTTAAAAACTTAATCACTAAATCAATAGTTTACTACTAGTAATTACAAGTTTTGTAATTACCTAATGACGAGACAAGAAAATTCAGCAGTGTTCTATTTCTTCTGTCGGTCTAACCATCAGTCATGATAGTGCAACCATTCCTCCTTGATACCTCACATTGCTCCTCAATAACAACTCTTGCATCAGCCACCTTTCGGTTCGAAATAGGGCCTTTCAGCTCCTTATCATTAGGGGCTTTGAACCTCGGACCACAAATAGTAACAACATGTATTGCAATTTGCCAATAAAGAGACCTAGAACAAATTAAATAAAAAAAATTAGTATACAATTCTGTTTTACTTTTAGCATTAAAAATTAATATAATCAATGTGGCATATTCTTGAGTCTTGTAAGCAAGGAAAAGAAGACATAAAAATTAAAATAATAAGTACCCTGCTGCATTAAATGGAAGGTTGTAGAACCAAAAATCTCCAAGTGCCATTTTTGCAGCCTCATGCTTCTCCTTATTGCAATCCATGCTCTCAAGCGATGATTGGGCACTTGGAGTCTAGCGTGGAACAAAAATGGAATCTAATGTGGATATCTTCTAAAAAATTCGAGGCCCAATGGTCACACTGGCAGTACCACAACGAGATGGAGGTAATGGAGAACAAAGACTTGAAGAGGTCTCTACACCTAAGTTTGCCATTTCTTCCTGTTGCTTTTTTTAAATTCTTTTTTCTCTTCATATCCCTCTAAATGAGCTTGCATTTCATGTATAATATCCCAGAGAGTTGCTTTGCATGGTTTAGCATCATGCCTTGATATATGTGCAAGGTGATATTTCAATTTGTTAATTAATACCTCCCCTATTATATTTATCACTGCAATGCCCACATATAAGTTCTTTTTTTTGGTTCGGGGATGGCATGTTTCAATGCCTTATCCCTTGCTACTTTAACAGGGTCTGCATTTGGGTTAAATGGAGGCCTAGATGAATTACCCTCAGGCTGAGTGCAATGGCCCTTGATAGTCTACTCAAATGTGAAATTAATAAATATGTTTTCTCATTGGAATGATTACTATTGATTAAACAAACAAATATTTATGTAAGTAGACATGAATGTACGAATCTTAAACAAATTATTATTCATATATATAATATATATTATATTATTAATTATATAATATTATATATATTATATATTTATATAAATATATAAGAAAATGTACAAATCTTAATTTTCATATGTATATATAATATATAAACACATTATATATTATAGTATATATTAATAATTAAAAAAATAAACATATATATAAATATATAAATTTTAATGATGTTAATGGGTCAACGACTATAGAGTCGCAACCAATCTTTGGTCAGGACTCTACCTCTATACTGGGCGGCCCTTCCCTACACTCCTCAACATATATATGCCGACAAAATTGTTAAACGGAAGAAGACAAGGAGGTCTGATGTAGCAAACTGAGAGGATTGGCATCGAACTATACTTGGAAAGTTTGGCATTGAAATTTATTGAAACGATGATTTGGCAAGAACGGACCCTCATTTCAGAAGAATACGTAGGGATAATGTGATGGTAATTTTGAATATATGTTTTACTAAATAGCCACAACCCTTGAATTATTGTTAATATCCATATTTTTGAAATATGAATTTTGTATTTATCTAGAATATTAATATTAACGATAATATCATAATGGAGAATATGAGTTTTATACATTATTTATCTATTATCTAAATGTTATTGTTAATATTGAGGATCCTAATATATGAATATTATATTCATCTGTAAGCTAATATTAACGTTGATAGTCATCATCCAGAAACATGAAATTCTATATTCTTCTGTGATCCATTAACATTGATGTTTATAATACTGAGATATAAATTTTATATTCATTGATATACTGCATACTAACATTGAGTTTCACAATACGATTCATATATCCATATGGATACTATTCTTATACAACATTAATTAAGAGTTTGGTATAAACTCCAAAAGAACGACAATTCGAGATTGTTATAGTCCCCTTGCCAAGTTGAGATTGATATAATCTCCAAGGATTAATATAATCCTCAATGGCCAGTATATATTGATGACCCACATATACATATGTAAAGCCTTGGGTAGAGGATATCTCTCCCAAGAAGGGGAATGGACCAGATATTGGCCTTCCTAGAATCTTAGAGGATGCGCTCCAGAGAAGACGGTGGAATAACTCCGGGATCGCTTAGAATCGATCTTATATCATTCAAGCAAGGGAATCCTTGTGACTGGTTAGGAAGCCTGATCTGACAGACTTACTATAGGGAATTGTTAGGATGTAGGAATATGTAGATCTAAATGTTTAATTTCATATCTATTTCATACTTTCTTTGTCTCTACTAACTTTATTGTTACAGGATCATCCAATTAAGAACCAACCGAAGTAGAGGGGACATTACTGTGGTATCAGAGCATAATCCTGCCAGCCTGTGAGGGTAGCACATACAAACTTATCAACGTAAGAAATACGCAACAGCCATCGCAGGACAATTGGCCCAAGAACTAAGGAACTTCATGGAACAAACCAGTGAAATATTTGAAAGGACAAATCAGTGAATTCTACAAGCCATCCAAAACATGAGCAATAATAATAACCATTATGATAGACCCGTATCCAATTATGAAGACATCCACTCCAATCACTCTGAAAATGATCGCTCAACTCAAAGCTCTACTATTAGACCCACTATACCATGTTTTCTTCTGAGGGAAGAATCCGTTATAGAAGAAGAACCATCAACAAATACCGTAGAAGAAATTGGCCAAATGTATGCAAGATTAGAACTTTAAATCCAAAGTCTCATTCCCTTTAAATAATACTATGAGACCAAAACTTTGGCCAAACATGGCAGAAAACAAAACAGGGATATAAAGACATTAAAGAAAAATTAAGTAAGATGACTTTACCATGTTTTGATGGATCAGGTAAGGACACCACTCTAGTTTGGGTCCAAAAACTAGATACCTATCTCTCCCTCAGTCCCATGACTGAAGCGAATGTCGTTAAATTTTCTGTAATCCATTTAATTGGAACATACGACAATTGGTGGCACCGCGGTCTCATTACTCTTGGGCATAAAAACATTAACTCCTATAGTGGGTACACCCAAAACTTATTAATAGGTTTGACCAAAAAGACCTTGAATGGTACTTTCGAGAATTAACCCATCTCAAACAAACAGGATCTATCGAGGAGTTTGCCAACCAATTTCAAAGTTTGTTCGTCATGGTTCCGAATGTATCCCAAAAGAGGCTTGTTTACATGTCCATTGAGGGGCTTAAATATCACATCTTGGTGGTGGTGAATCGCTTCGAACCACAAACCCTGGACGAAGCTATCAAAAAGGCAAATTGACAGAATCTAATGCCTCTAAGGAAAAACCCAAGAGCTTCACATCCAAAATTCCCCATCAGAATGAAGGGCCCAAGAGGGACAAGCAAGGAAGACCATGTTACTTATGCAAGGAACCCTGGAGCAAGGATCATCAATGCCAAAAAACAACAGAATTAAATGATAAAAAACTGTGCTTTGGGTGTAAGGCACTTTGGATTCGCGATCATCAATGTAAAAGAGGGCAAATGAACCAAATAGAAGAAATGCATGAAGATGGACGTCTAAACAAAAGGACAAGGGTAGATGACCAAGAACATGGATCACTAGCCGTCATTACTCAAGCAAATGAGAAGAGACCTTTCCAAATCAAGGGAACACTTTAGGGGCAAAAACTATTTGTGTTGGTGGATACATGAGCCTCCCATCATTTCATTAGTAAACATATAGTAACAAGGTGAAAAGTAAAAACCCAAGATTTAAAAGGATTCAAAGTAGCTTTAGTGAAATGTTCCATGGACCAATGTACAAAAATTGTTCCCCAATTGGAGGTTACTTTAGGGCTTTAGGGGGACACACCATCCAAAGAAATTTTTATGTTGTGAAGTTAAACAATGATATTATCCTAGGTATGCCATGGATAAATTCTTTAGGATGCTTCACCATGGACAATCCTAATTCAGAAATTTGCTTCAAACATAAGGGGGAAGAGATTACAATAAAAGGGTTACCAGATGGCTCCCCAAGGGTGGTCTCTTCTAATAGAATGGAAAAAATACTTAGACATGATCAACGAAAATGGATGGCACAGTGTATGATTTTAGAGAAATCAACTCCCTAAGGACAAACCATTCATGTAGAGGTTCAACCCATCTTGAAGAAATAAAGGAAGGTTTTTAGAGACATACCCCCTGGCTTGCCCCCCAAAAGAGGATTTGAGCATTCTATAGAATTGGAAGAAGGGGCAAAGCCTGTGATAACCACTATATATAGGCATCCCCGAAAATTTAAAGAAGAGATAGAAAAAATAGTCAAAGAATTATTAGAGATGGGGCACATTCAACCTAGCATTAGTCCATTTGAATCCGTGGTAGTGCTAGTCAAAATGAAAGATGACACTATGAGAATGTGCATTGATTATAGAGCCCTAAATAAGAAAACTATAAAAAATAGATATCCTATCCCCAGGATTGATGGATTAATCGATGAGTTTCTCGAAGCATGTTATTTTTCAAAAATCGACCTTCGATCAAGATACCATCAAATTAGAATGAGGGAAGATGTACTGAAGACAACCTTTAGGTGCCACTATGGACACTTTGATTTTCTTGTCCTTCCTTTTGGTCTTACCAACGCTCCTACAACTTTCCAATCATGTATGAACCATTTATTCACACAATAACTAAGGAAGGTTTTACTCACATTTTTTGATGACATACTTATCTATAGTAAAACATGGGAAGAACATCTACGACATATTGAAGAAGTTTTGAATTTTTTGGAGACAGAATCATTATATGCCAAAATCTCAAAATGTGAATTCGTGCTAGAAGAGATTATATACTTGGATCACAAAATTAGTGCCAAAGGAGTGAGTGTGGATGAGGAGAAAATTGAAGCCATCAAGCAATGGCCAAGACCCAAAACGTTAACCCAATTCAGGAGGTTTGTGGGCTTATGCAGCCACTACCGGCATTTTGTAAAAGGGTTCTCAAAGATTGCGGCCCCCTTGTTTGTCCTAACCGGTTACTGAGAGGGGGGGTGAATCAGTAATTTCAATTTCTAATTCTTGTTTTAAGCAAATAGATATTCTTGCTAATACAAGAATTAAAAGAATATTATGACACCCATAATCAGAAATTAAATGCATAGATCAACACAACATTTATATGTGGAAACCCTCGGTTAGAAGGAAAAAACCACAGTGGGACAGAACCCACAAAACTCCAATACTGCAGTAATAAAGCTGCCTTGTTAGAGGCTTACAAAGCACTAGCAAGAGTGCTACCCAGTTAAGGGATTTGATAAAAGACCTGTTAGGATCTTGACCCTGTTAGTAGTCGCCTTGTAAGAGCACTTAAAACACCAATAAAGATGTTAACCGGTAAAGGGATTTATACAAAGAATTTGTAAGGGTTCACCCTGATTGAGGGATTTAAATATGCTTCACAACTTAAACCGATGATCTTATGATGACACTATCTCTGTCGATTCAGATCATACCTATTCACCCTTTCCTTTGCTGGGCTTTTGAATCTTTCTCACTTTCACCTTTTGTGAGTGTATGCTCTTTGATATTCAACAACACATCTTTCTTGTCTTTCAACCTGTATTTATAAGAAATTATGTTATTAAAAATACATCTCATAGCTCTGCCAAGCTGTAAACTGTTGCATAATCAATCATGCAAAACCCTTGATTAAAAAGCTTGCAAACCGATCCCGAGTTTACCTCGAAATGCTCGCAGAAAAAACAAAGCTAACTTCAGTTTAACTATAAAAGCTAACTCCAGTTTAATTGAAAAATGCTCCGCATAATCCGGTTCGGATTATCATGCCCTTAATCGGTGTGGAATTTTTATCCAGTTAGTCGTTTGTTCCCTGTGTGTATGCCAAGACCGGTTGGTCAAATCCTGGACCGGTATAAGCGTGACCGGTTAAAGTACACTGCTTACTTGCTTAGTCTACCAGTTCACAATTTAAGAGTACCGGTGTGATGAATTGGTGTTTGGGTGGGATTGATGTTTGCCAATGACTTTACCAATGACAACTAAGTTTATGTCAACAATCTTCCCCTTTGGCATTGGTGGCAAAACATATCAACACATCACTAGTAGACTTGCCCTTGTAGATCTGTTCATCTACCTGTAGCATATATCAGACACACTGTCACCTGTCACTGATATTTGTCTTTTTTGTCTCTCTTCTCTATTCTTTGCACTTCCATCTTCTTTATTCTCTGCACTTACATCTTCCCCGTTTTGCCTCCAAGGGACAAAGGGTTGTTACTCTTTACATTTTTACATTTTACAAGTGTAACTTATTGAAGATGTCTTTGTAGATCTTCTTTGCAGATTCTAGAAAAGTGTCACAAGCCGTAATTGGTGTATAGAATACAAATATATTCCTAAATACATACTAATTAATATAGTCTTAATTAATATTGGTAATTATTAAATATGATATTAATCATTAATATTTATGTTAAGCAATAGTATTATATTAACAAGTAGACCAATAATATGCCAATATAAATTATTAATCAATATAAAATAATAAAAAGGTATACATGATGTAAAATTTACATATATGGGTGTACATAAATGAATTCATGATATATGTGATATCCCTATGTCAAAATAAGATATTAATAATAATAGAATCTAATAAATAAAAATAATATAATATATTAAAATATTATTATAATATAAATATAATAATATATTGTTGAAATAATGATATAGTAGAGAGATAATAATAGCAATATATAAAATATAATAATGAGAATATAAATATAATATAAATCAATTAATAATAATCAAACTGATAAAGCGGCTACGATGCAAATTGTTACCCACGATAACAATTCATTGTCTATCGACTAGACTGTACATAAATTAACACAGCTGCTCATTGCTTATATGGACGACTATAATTGGATTTATGAGAGTCAAAGAATACGTCCACATGGACAATACCTTGTTTCATCCCTGCTAACGTGGATGTTAGACTCGACAGAGGTGTTTTTAATAAAAAGGATGAATGAGGATAGGGACTGGTACGACCAAAGGACTCCCAATGGTCGCATAAGGATATAAGCGGTCCATAATGAAAGGGTGCGATTAATGAAAACAAGTGATTACCAAAGGACCTGGTACACGTCTTAATCTCTTTTGAGTGTAGGATATAAGAGCATCATCACATTCAGTCATATGGGGCATCGAATACACAACATCGTCTCCTTAGGATCATATCGGGTATACTGTACTTAGAGCCAATAGGTTAATCGACATACTGAAGCATGTACGTAAGACAAACATAAACATCATCTAGGAATTGCGCATTTTAGACAGTGTATCAGAACAAGACCCCCATTTAAGTGCCAGCATAAATTGACACCAAATACAACATTGGATGTTTTTGAACAGTTACTCTTGACTGCATAACAGTATTATCTGATAACATAGCATTGGTATAAATATCTATTGCATTTGCCCATAGAAATCTGAGATAACATTAATCTATTGTTAGTCTCAGAATTCATCTTTCATTGTAAAGGATCCATGGTATATAAGATATTACGGATTCCAAATAAGACGTATTGAATACATTGTGTTATCATGTCAAACATTATATATATATATATATATATATATCATAAATTACCCTGATGCCCATTTATCTTCCATTATTTATTTAATTCATACTCATTGGACATAATCATAAAGGGAGATTAGGGTAGTAGTCCCTGTCCTCATACATAGCTAAGACGCGATCATTACAAAAAGTTTTCCAGATACTTGTTATATGATCCAAAGTCTTCTTTCTAGCTTGCAGTGAGACAATGACATTTTCCATGTCTTCCACTGTCTTAGAATCAAGTTCCTTCAGAAGTCTGTCTGTATTAGTTGCCGTTGCCTGCATCAGATCAAAAGTTGGTGCAATGAACAATTGAAATCCAATAAGATCTTTGATTCTTTTTGTATTTTCTTTTGATGCCTTCCGCAAAGTTAGAGCGAGACTTGTTAGCTCTCGGTTGTACTCTGTTGCATAAGAGCTCTTAGCATCAAATTTTGATGTTAAAACGTTTATCTCTTTTGTTGTCTGGTTCGATCTCTCAATTATATCCTTGACAAAGTCTTCAAAGTTGGAAGTCCTTGTGATGAACCTTGCAGCTTCCTGTATCTGTTGTTGTAGCTCTCTAGTCTTGTAGATACAGTGGTTTTGAGCTCATCAACCTATTTGTGAAGAATATCTATTCTTTTCTTCTCATAATGATCAATAGCAATTGTTTTTGGGTCAATGATATCTTCCCCAATTGCTTGGGCTAGTACCTCTAATTGATCAATTACTAGTTCGTCTTCCTCTATATCTGTATTCGGTACAAAATTGTACAAGATATTCTTTATGCTTGTGAGAACCATATCTTGTTTTCTCTTTGTAAGCTCCTTTAGCTATCTTGTCGATATTTTGCTTATGTCAACAACAGTTTCACTAGCTTTAGATGGGCTAACTTTTCTTCTTTCTGATTCAGAATCTGTTGCAGAAGATAGCTTTCTCTTAGACGTTGATGTACTCGGAACATCTACTGGTTCCTTTTGCCTTGTTTCCTATGCCGGTTCTTCTTCTGCAGGCTTCTGTTGTTCTTCTGTAACAGGAAACTCCTGTTGTTGAGGTATTTGTTGTTGTAGTGTCTCCTATTGTCGTACCTCTTCTTTTGGATGTACCTCCGCTTCTGGTTGTACTCCTTCTGGTGGTTGCTCAATCTGTTGTTGCTCTTTCGCAACCTGTTGACCATTTAAAACAGCTTCTACTTTATCTGTTTCTTTTTTTGCAGTCATGTTTGCTGATGACCCTCCCTGTATCATGTTCACCTGTTGGAACTTCTTGACCCAGATTAACCTGTTCACTGGCTGTGAACAATTCAGGTATAACTTCCTTTTCACCGGTGGTTCCTTGTTCAGATGTGGAAACTTGTTCACCAGTTGTGAACTGTACAGGTGGAACCATCTCCTTTTCAGGCTCATCATTAGAGATATCCTGCGGACCTGTAGACTTTAGAGTGTTGAAGTCATAGTTCTCCCAAAATTCCAATGAAGCTTCATACAAATCTTTGTCTAGATCATTAATGATTTTGGCCACCTTGTCCCTTGTGTCCAAGTTGAGTGACATTGCTTCCATCAAAATTTTTATTTGGTCATCATTAAGGTCTGGTTTGACTTTTGCCAAAGTTTCCCTTATCATTTAATTGTTTTGGGCTAGACCGGTTCTCCATTTGGTCATAAGCCTTTTATTTAACTCTGCTGGAAAGAGGGGCCTGTAGTCCCTAGGACTTTTGCTGAAATCTAAAAAAGTTTCTAAGAGAGCAATGTCAATTCTCTCCTTATCTTCATTTCCCAGAATAGTGAACCACGTTACAACATTTGATACTTCATTGAAATCCATAATTTCATCAAATATATTGTCTACGATTAAAGTTTGAGCTTTACCTTTTACTCGGAAAGCAAGTAGGGTTGGTGGAGTGAGATCACTATCTATGTCTCTAGTTATATCCACGATGACCGGTTCAGTTGCAGCCTTTTCTTGGACTAGAGTCTCTACTCCCAGTATGCCCTTTCCTTTTCTAGTATCTTTTATTGGTGGCTCTGTGGTCTTTTGGCATTGTGCTTTAGCTTGGTGTTGCTGCTCCAAAAGAATCGTCCATGTGGCAACCCCTTCATCATGTACTTTATCCTCTTCGCCAATCAGGACCTGACCAACTCTCTTCCTGATATTGAAACTTTGTTTGTACAGGTCAAATTGATTTGTTGCCTCTTGCAGGCTAAGGTGATTTTGTACTTCTAGCAGAGCCCTTATCCTCAATTCTCTTTCCTTATCTGAGGAAGATTTCCATCTACCTTCAATTATTCCTAGTAGATCTTCAAGTATTGTTTTGTGAAATACAGTGGCTGTTAAGTTGAACTTGTGAAGAACGTGAACTCTATCTTCTTCTAGCTTTCTCTTATCTTCTTCATTACCAAGCTCATATCTTCTTCCTACTCCACCCAATCCACCTGTTTCCTTTATTCCTTAGACCACTTCATCTATGGTTGGTTTCCTTCCTCTAGGTGCATCCTCTTTTACCGGTCTTTCTCTTTTTGTGAAGAATAGTGGTTTCTTCAATTTCTGCTCCCTCCATTTCCTCGCCTTGTGCAGTGGACGCTGGTTGTGACTTCTTTCTTTGAACCTTTGTTTGTTTAGCTACTGGCTTCCTCTTCCTAGGAGTGGGAGTTCTTTTAACATATAGCTTCTTAGGTTCCTTAGAAGATGTCTTTGCAACCTTAAATGTGATCTCATACCCAAGCTCCAATGCATATTCGGTTCTTGGCTCCATAGCCTGGGTAATGCAATGATCGGTGCTCACCAGAAAACACATCTCTTCCTTGTATTCTTCTACAATGTTAGAGGCAATTCTTTCCCTGTTGTGCATTCTTAGCTGAAAGGTGTCACAATAATATGTCATGACCTTATTAAACCAGTTCCCCACCAAGTTATTTGCGAACTGACCTATTTGAACCATCACTGGTTTATCTTCTAGCCATGTAACATTGCCTATGCCCGGAAAGAAGTTTTGGTAATAGAAGAACAAACATACCAGCAATGTCCCATATTGTAGAAATTTCTTCTTTACCAAGCCGAGCTTCTTTAGGTTTTCAAAGATTTGGCTCCTAAGCATAACACATATGTCGTATCTTGCATTATCGTGCATAATCCTATACGCAACATGAATCTCACCTCCCGGAATGCTATTCAGGTTACTCAACTGATATACTTTGTAGCCGATAACCGCTGCAGCAAACCAAATGCTATCGTCTTCAATATCGTTCACAATCATCATCCGACTGTCGTATTGGGACTTTGTCAACCTTGTGACTTCTGCATTTGGTATTGTCCTTAGGGTTGGAGCTTCCCCTACGACGTTGTAACCAGTTACCTTGTATAGATCATCTTTCGTGATCGGTGTAATTGCGCCTTTTACAAGCCACATCGCTGGTTCGTGAACCCTCCTCAGAACCAGTCTAATCCAATCAGGTTTAAACATGGTTGGATATCTGACTCTGTTGATCAAACCCAATGATTCCAGCTTCGCGTATTTTGATTGAAGCTTCCCGTCTTCACAAAGTAAGAGGTATTCGCTTTAAATGAAAGTATCACCTAGTTCCTCTTGTTTGCTGTGGATGAATGCCGTTACATCCTCAGTTAGCAAGACACCTTTAGGGACAGATGATAGAGTTCTCGCCGTATCATTTGCTTGATTTTGAACCGCCATGATGTTGTAAACTGGTCTATCCAGTTGAGTTGCACTTATTAGGCTCACCACAGAAGATGAAGATGCCATATTACTAGACCGGTATGTGTAGAAAAGTTCTTGATAGAATTTACAGAATTCGCTAAGCAAAGAATGTAAATCACAACAAGAAAAGATTACTAAAGCTTTTGAAAATAGTAATCACAATTCGCAATGTAAAGTGAAAGGAGTAGTCGGCTTTCCCTTTTATAGATTTAGGTCGCAACGGTAATTAGTAAATGGTAACATTTGTTAACAGTTACTGTATTAATTACCCTTACCTAACCTTTCTTTCGACAACCGTTTTGAAGACTCTTTACCTATTTACAAATCCTCGGTTGCAATATCCACTTTGCTACATCAACAACTCTTACCTGTGTGGTTAATGTGTTAGATCGGTCACTCCTTCCCGATTCCAATTCTTGACTGTGTGAGATCACAACTAACCAGTTCCTCCAGGAATAGTAGCCTTGCTACCTGTTTCTTAAGCCTTTAGGCTTAATTTGCTGAAGAGATATCACCATTAGTGGATGATGACCTTACCTCAGATTTCTCCTCAGCAGAACTCTTTGTCCCCTTTATAGACCAAGTCTTCTTGACTTCCCTGTTGGTCTCTTTACTCACGTTATCCTTCTGATTGGGGGACAACTTCTTTTCGACCGGTTTAGTGGGTCCTTTGCCTTTGTTCATTGACCGGTTCCTGCATTCCTTGGCGAGATGCCCAATCTTGTTACAGTTGTAACAAACCGTTCCTGTTCCTCTCCATGGACTGACCCTTCTTTCCCTGTCCATGGGTGAGTGACAGTCAAAGTTCCCATGCCTTGATGGTCCACAGGTAGCACAGTTGGATGTGCTCCGGTTTACATTCCTATTATGGAATACCGGTCTTGGCAGGGATTTGAATGCGACTGTTTTGGACTTGCATTCTTCCAGTTTGTGTCCAAATTTATTGCAAGCATAGCAATAACCCTTGAAGCTTCCCCTGCTTCCACTGGACACACTGTTGGAGCGAGACCTGCATTCAAAGCTCTTGTGACCATACTTGTAAAAGTTGCTGCAGTAGCTGTTACATGTAAATGGTTTTACCAGTGCATTTTTGCAGTCACTGGTTTTATGACCCGGTTTGCCACAATGTTTGCAAGAGGGTTTGAAGGTCTTTTTACCTTTGTCTTCTATGGGTTTCTTCTTTTCCTTCTTGCCTTGCTTGTCTCCAGAGGAATCACGAGTTTCATTTTTGCTTTAACCGATGTACCGAAGTCCTGTGGGATCCTTGTGCTTTCTTTGAGCCCTCAGTTGCTCATCAAGCTTCTCAGAACTTTCATTATACCTTCTGAGTTTCTCATTCCTCTCTTCAAGAGTTTTTAGCTATTTCTTAATTTGATCCAATTCAGCAGCCATCTTTTTGTATGCTTCATCTTTGTCATGCAAATGCTCATGCATGATTGCATTCTCCTGATTTATGCCTTGCATGTCTGCATGCAGTTGCAATATGAGAGCATCACTCTCTCATAGTGCATCTTTAGCCAGATTTCTTGCTCTCTTAGCAGTTAACTATGCTTCTATGGCATTGGTCTTCTCATCCTCAGCTTTTCGTTTGGCTTCGATGAGTTCAGTCATCCTCAGAGCATGACCTTCGTGCTCCCTTTTCCAATTTGAGATTTGATCGGTCAGATTCTGATTTTTCTCCAGGAGATCAGAGATCACCTCTTCTGCGTCATCATATCCACTCTATCCAGAGAGTTCCTCAATGGTTTCATGACTCTCACTCAGTTGTAGTGCCAACTCTTTCCTCTTGGCAAGAGACCTCCTCAATCAATTCTCAAGAGAGGCTATCATATCATTGGCTTCCTGCAGTTGTTTTTGATACTTGTAACCCTCCATGATCTTTTGTCAAGCGGTTAAGCTTACTATTTCTGAGAACTTAGCTTTGATACCAATTGTTTGCCCTAACCGGTTACTGAGACGGGGGGTGAATTAATAATTTCAATTTTTAATTCTTCTTTTAAGCTAACAGATATTCTTGCTAATACATAAAATAAAAGAATATTATAACACCCATAATTAGAAATTAAATGCACAGATCAACACAACATTTATACATGGAAACCCTCGGTTAGAAAGAAAAAACCACGGTGGGACAAAACCCACAAAACTCCACTACTGCAGTAATAAAGCTGCTCTGTTAGAGGCTTACAAAGCACTGGTAAGAGTGCTACTCGGTTAAGGGATTTGATAGAAGTTATGTTAGGATCTTGACCTTGTTAGGAATCACCTTCTCAAAGGACTTAAAACACCAATAAAGATGTTACCCAGTAAAGGGATTCATACAAAGAACCTGTAAGGGTTCACCGTGATTGAGGGATTTAAATATGCTTCACAACTTAAAGCAATGATCTTATTATGACACTATCTGTATTGATTCAAATCATACCTATTCACCCTTTCCTCTGCTTGGCTGTTGAATCTTTCTTCCCCTTTCACCTTTTGTGACTGTATTTCTTTTCAGAAGATTTTTCTCTCCTACTCTCCTTCGCTCTATGCTCTTTGATATTCAACAACACATCTTTCATGTCTTTCAACCTGTATTTATAAGAAATTATCTTATTAAAAATACATCTCATAGTTCCGCCAAGCTATAAACTGTGCCATTAATCAAGCATGCAAAACCCTTGATTAAAAAGCTTGCAAACTAATCCTGATTTTATCTAGAAATGCTCGCAAGAAAAACAAAGCTAACTTCAGTTTAACTGTAAAAGCTAACTCCAGTTTAACTGAAAAATGCTCCGCATAATCTGGTTTGGATTATCATGCACTTAACCGGTGTGGAATTTGTATCCGGTTAGTCATTTGTTCCTTGTCTGTATGCCAAGAGTGGTTGGTCGAAACCTGGACCGGTATAAGCGTGACCAGTTAAAGTGCACTGCTTACTTGCTTAGTCTACCGGTTCACAATTTAAAAGTACTGGTGTGATGTACCAGTGTTCCGGTGGGATTGATGTTTTCCAATGACTTTACCAATGACAACTAAGTTTATGTCAAAACCACTTACAGATTTAACAAAGAAGGCAGCTTTTAAATGTAATGATAATGCTCAATATGTTTTTGAGCAACTTAAGGTGACCATGAGTTCTCATCCGGTCCTAGCCATTCCGGATTTCACCATGTCTTATGATTTGCAATGTGATGCATTGAGAGAAGGGACTAGGGCAGTCCTTATGTAGGCAAAACATCCAATAGCCTTTGAAAGTGGTAAGATAAAGGAGTGAGAAAAATAATATTCCATATATGATAAAGAAATTTTAGCCATAATGCATGCCTTAGCAAAATTTTGGCATTACTTGGTTTGTGGAATATGCATTTTGAAAACAGATCATACTAGTCTACACTTCTTTTTGAATCAAATGGATCTTAATGGTAGGCAGCAAAAATGGGGTAGCAAAATCCAAGCCCATGATTTTGATGTAGAATATGTTAAAGGGGTGAATAATGGCACTATTAATGCTCTTTCTAGGCGGCCTCACCTCACACTATCACGAGCATCTCCAAGGATTGGAGTGGAGAAATCATAGTACAATACGTCAAGGACTCCCAGGCTAAAGAAATATTAGAAGGGAATTTACCCAGCAAAGACTTGAAAGTTTGGGATGACATCATCCTCTCCAAAGGAAGAGTATACTTACTCCACAATCAAAAATTAAGGGCAAAATTTTAAAAGAATACCATGATAACCCATTAGCAAGGCATTAGGGATATTATAAAACATATAAACACATTTGAGAGAAATATTCTTGGAAGGGATTGAAGAAAGATGTGCAGAGATATGTGCAGGAATGCATGACTTGTCAGCGAAATAGGACAAAATTAACACACCCAACAGGATTACTACATCTATTACTTATCCTTGAACAAAAATGACAGAGCATATCCATGGATTTCATAATAGGTTTACCAAGGGTCCATGGGAAGGACAATATCTTGGTGGTAGTAGATAGACTCACAAAATATGGTCATTTCTTTGCTATCTCTACAGAATCCAAGACACTCTAGATAGCTGAGTTATTTTTAAGAGAGATTTTTCGACTCCATGGACTCCCTCAAAATATTGTAAGTGACAGAGATAGCAAATTCCACAACAATTTTTGGCAAAAACTTTTTTGTTTACTAGTAACAACTTTAACCCCTAGTACAAGCTACCATCCTCAAACTGATGGATAGACATAGGTGATAAACAAATGATTAGAAGGATACCTAAGGAACTATGTCATGGGACAACAAAATACTTAGATTAAGTGGTTACACTTGGGAGAGTATTGCTACAATACCACTCATCATATGTCAATAGGAATGAGCCCATTTAAGGCACTTTATGGATATGAAGCCACATCCTTCGGGAGTTTTACCACTCTGGAAAGAATAATACCAAGTACATATGATTTCATAAGGCAAAGCACGGATATCATCAGAACCCTAAAGGAGAATTTACACCAAGCCCAAAATTAACAAAAGGTTTATGCAGATAGGAAGCACATAGAAAGATCTTTTTTAGTAGATCTAGTATTTTTGTTTCGACAAAGAAAAACGGGGTGGAAACACTCAAAGCTTGATTCTACGGGCCATATAAAGCAGTAAGGAAGATTGGGGAAGTAGTCTACAAGCTCGAGCTTCCCAAGGATAGTAAGATTCATAATATGTTCCATGTTTCACAACTCAAGAAGGTTTTCGGACAAGTAACTCCTTCTACCGAATTACCTCCTCTGGATGATAAAGGTCAGCTTACCCTAGTACCCGAGGTTATCCTAGACACTCGAGAAAGGAAACTGAGGAACAAAACTATCACTAAGTTTTTAGTCAAGTGGAAAAATCTACCTGAGATGGGTGCCACCTGGGAGAAAGAAGTCCTTAAAATGCTTGAGGACAAGCAAATTCGCGACGGAGGGAGTACAATGCCCCTCGATTAATCTACACAAATGTGAAATTAATAAATACATTTTCTCATTGGAATGATTATTATTGATTAAATACACATATTTATATAAATAGACATGAATGTATGAATCTTAAACAAATTGTTATTCATATATAGTATATATTATATTATTAATTTAAATAATATTATATATATTATATATTTATATAAACATATAACATGTACAAATTTTATTATTCATATATATATAATATATATAAACACATTATATATTATAGTATATATTATTAAATAAACAAATAAACATATATATAAATATAAAAATTCTAATGAAATTAATGGGTCGGCAGCTATTGAGTCGCGACCAATCTTTGGTCCCGACTCTACCTCTATACCGTGCAACCCTTCCCTCCACTCCTCGACATATATATGCCGACAAAATTGTTTAAGGGAAGAAGACAAGAAGGAGGTTTGACATAGCATACTGAGAGGATTGGCATCGAACTATACTTGGCAAGTTTGGCATCAAAATTTACTGTAACACTGATTTGGCAAGTACGGACCCTCATTTTAGAACAATACGCAGGTATATTGTGATGGTAATTTTGAATATATGTTTTCCTAAATCGCCATAGCCTGTTATTATCATTAATATCTATATTTTTGAAATATGAATTTTGTATTTATCTAGAATATGACTGTTAATGATAATATCATAATGGAGAATATGAACCTTATATACTATTTATCTATTACCTAAATGTTATCATTAATATTGAGGATCTTAATATATGAATATTATATTCATCTTTAAGTGGCTATTAACGTTGACAGTCATCATCCAAAAACATGAAATTATATATTCATCTATGATGTATTAACGTTGATGTTTATAATACTGAGACATAAATTTTATATTCATTGATATACGGGATACTAATATTGAGTTTCACAATACGATTCATATATCCATATGGATACTATTCTTTTACAACATTAATTAAGAGTTTGGTATAAACTCCAAAGGAACGACAATTTGAGATTGTTATAATCCTTTTGCCAGGTTGAGATTGATATAATCTCCAAGGATTGATATAATCCTCAACAGCCAGTATATACTGATGACCCACATATGGATATGTAAGGCCTTGGGCAGAGGATGACTTTCCCAAGAAGGGAATGGATCAGATATTGGCCTTCCTAGGATCATAGAGGATGCGCACTAGAGAAGATGGTGGAATAACCCCGGGATCACTTAGAATCGATCTTATATCATTCAAGCAAGGGAATCCTTCTCATGGGTTAGGAAGCTTGATTTGACAGACTTACTCTAGGGAATTGTTAGGATTTAGGAATATGTAGATCTAATTGTTTAATTTCATATTTTTTTGATACTTTCTTTGTCTCTACTAACTTTATTGTTCCAGAATCATCTAGTTAAGAACCAACCGAGGTAGAGGGGGCATTACATTGAGACATTATGCTATTGTTGCAATATATCATAAATAAATAGAATAAGCATCTAGAATAAAGAAAATAGAAGACTAGGGCTTCTTACTTTTCAAGTTTTTTCTTGAACATAAAATGTAACAAATCAAACATTCTAAAGACAAACAAATGTAAACAAAATGGAAATATGAAATTTGAATGTAAAAAATTCAGGAAAAAACACAAAAATTTAACTGACCTCTTCAAAATTGCTCCAAAAATGAAGAAATGCAACTCAAATTTGTAGAGGCCTCTTCCGAATGCTTCTTTGAGCTCCTCTCAATGTGTGAATAGAAGCTGGAAACTAGCACAAACAATCAGCAATGAATATATGAGAGCCAATTGATTTGGTAATCTATTTTTTAAAAGGACATATAACACAAAAGGAATAAAAAACAATTAAAAAATGTTATATTTTGCTTTTGTGCGTTGGCTGGCCGTGATAGAGCCCTGCTGACGGGACTCACCGAGTTTGTGGAATCTTTGATTCCTGGAAGGACTCCCCAGGACTCGGCCGAGTCAGCTAGCAGAGGCCAAAAAACCCTGCAAGCCTGACTCGGCTCGAGATTTGCTGAGTCCTGTAACTATGTTTCAAACCTGATGATTGCATTCCTAAACGTTGTGTTTAGTTTTTTCTATACATGTTATTGATAATGATTCCCTTCAAACTGTATTGTTGAGCGTATGATCATTCTGTCTGTTGCCTTTTTCTTTTCATCACTATAATGATGATATTGATATGGATTACCCTCATGTATACATAAGAGTGCGACTAATAAGTTTAAATCTTTAATTAAAACTTATTTGATTGGAGATCTCTTAGGTCCTAAATTGGGGACATTACAGATGGCTTACAACTAAACAGAGTATGCATGCATGGTAGCTTGTATTGCTTACCAACTGTCTGAATACTTATTCATTGACTAATGAAGAATCAACACGAGGTGAGAATTTCAGCTCAGCCTTCGTAGGTGTGAATGATGGTTTCCATTCCTTCATCTTGAATTTCTAAAAGAAACTGGTGTACATTTGACACGGGATACAAATTTTGCACGGTCAAGTTACCAAACTTCTAAAACTATGAGTAGGTTAGAAGGTTGAAGAACATAAATCTAATTTCCCTCATTGAATTGCATCAGCCTAGCTATAAGTAATGTAAAAATAATCAACATTCACAATGAGAATCACTTAAACATCATCATCAGTTTTGATATAGAGATTTGTAGACCAATGAGATTTCTTTGAATCTAGAATCTTGAAAATGTTTTACATTTCGGATGTACCAGGTTTTAGGAGCATGCTTAATCGCATAGAAGGTATTAACTAATTTGTGCACGAGTCATTTCTTTCCTAGCATCTAATACCATTCTAGCTTCATCATATTGTTTTGTTCTAGAATCTAGATCCTTGTTGAAGCAGGGTCTTCTGAAATTGTTTATTGACAATGTATAAATATTAAATATAGTCATCTGAACTGCAACTGGCTCTGCTGCAAATATTTCCTTGCAACGGGCAATTTTTATCACTGTTAAAAAATCTGTGTAGAGCTTATGGAATTCTTGTACTTTTCATGAAGGTTTCTCTTTCCCCCTTCAAAATTACAACTGCATCCAACTATCACCATAGCTCTGCTACAGAATTATCAGATTCAGATGTTTAGAATAATGAGTTTTTGATGAAAGAAAACAAAGACACTTACACTTTATTCACGGATCTTCATTTATTAATTGGAAGGGGAAGGAGTCATACACATTTGATTGCTGGTAATCCGTACCTTGTTAAGTTACGCATTATCATTAATTGAATGTCATTAACTTAATTTTAACCTTTTATGTAAATTTGTAACTTTAAAGGCACATGCTTTCATTTGAAAAGAACTCATGTATTACAAATAATGAAGAGGTTCTCATGTTAACACATGAAATATACACATTGATAAATGTTGAAATATGTATGCCCTAGGCTGATGAGATTTACTTACATTTATTTTGTTGGTTGTAAGAACCTTGTATTTTAATATCACATAAATGAAGGCATAATTAATTTTTTGTGCATTGAATACTGTAGTAAACTTTAAGAGATATAGTTCTGGTTTATCTATTCTTGATTCCTTAATATCAAGTCCTCATGTAAGCTGTAATGTTTGCACTAAGAGAAGTTAAATATGGCTGGAATAATGATATTTGTTTTCATGTGTCTCTATTGAAAGAAATCTTTAGAGGTTGCTGATGTATTCAATCAACTTTTTATTAAATCTCTTGTAGAGATGAAGGCATAATTTTGAAGGATTTAGATTCGAAATGGGAACCGGGTGACCGAAGTGGAAAATGGATAAAGCTGAAACCAGATTATATAAATACTGGATCTGATCTTGATGTTCTTATCATAGGTCCACTCCTCTTATAGTAACTAAGTCATCTCTTTTATTTTATTGTATGTGATAGAAATAGTTACAGTTACTTTATGATTATGATCTCCTTCTGTCTAGGACAATAATTGCTCAACTGTGAGCAAACATGTTCTTGAAATTGAATGTTTTGTGAAACAGGAGGTTATTATGGATCTGGACGCCATGGAGGAGAGGTATTAATTGTTGCAGGATAAATTACTGAAATTCATAATTTTATATCAAGATTTTTATGTTATTTGGACTTAAAAAACCTTCATTGGTGCTTGTAGTCACATTTTAAAGCTTAAAACCTTTCAGGTTGCACAATTTTTACTTGGTCTTGCAGAGAATTCAACACATGTGGGCTACCCCACAAGGTTCTTATCATGACTCTAATTTTAATTGAGAATTGATTCTTTTTGTTTTATTGAAAAAATAAATGAGGAATGAATCATATGATTGTTGATATGCTTTTGTTGCTGAATTTTTATGAAACTAGAAAATCCTTCAAGATTGTTTTGCGATCTTTGAATGTGATCTCTTGCTCTTTTATAAGATTTGAAGGTGCTCTTTTTTGTGTTATGGTCTAGCCAACATTTTTCTTACCATTTTTGATAAAAGAGTTGGGGATTATCAGCTCGCACAAATGGATAACCTATCCTTTTTATCTACCTTGTTCTTCCATCCGTTTATGTTCTCTTTTAATGTCCTACAAAAATCTAACAATGATAAATTATAATTTTGGTATGGCTTCTCTTGCAGATTTCTCTCATTTTGCAGAGTTGGATCAGGCCTCTCCGATGAAGAATGCAGTGTTCTTGTGAGCAGATTGAAACCATATTTCAGGTCAGCTCATTCCATTATTTATTTTATCTTTCTAACATTGTGTAAAAAACTGTTCTGAATCTGATGAAAATCACTTCGATTCGTTTTTGGTTTAACCATACTTATTTTACTTTTTTTGCATGGGAAATTGTCATACATTAAATGTGAACTTTAAAAGAAATTAATAAAGGACTTAAAAATTCTTTGGTTATGAGCCTTACCCAGACAAGAATTGCATTTATTTCTTATTTATGCTCAAAATTAAACAACAGTACGTTTTCAAGCAAATGGAGGTTAGAACATGCTTGAGTAATATTTTGTAGATAAACTCCCCTTTGGCACCAGATAGGGCGCACACACACATACTACAGGGTGGCCACTACTGATGTATAATTGCGGTTCAGTTGTTTGAACCTGAATAATTGTGGTAGTAAGTGCTCTAGACCAAAACCTTGAGTGGTAAATCAACATAAGACAATCTTTTACTTATTTGAAACTTGAGAACCACCACGCATGATCCACATAATCAAGAACACAAGATTTACGTGGAAATGCATTTAGGGAAAATCCATGGAGGACTGCTTGGATTTACTGTTCAAATGCAGCCACAGAAAATGAAATGATTTTATAATATTTTTAGGCATCAACCCACTGAAGACAGCAATCCCCACTTACAAAATTTGCAAGCACCAACCTATTGTAGACACAAATCCCCACTACTGAGCACCAACGCAGAAAGACAAACAAATCTCTTCTTTTAGAAGGCACCAACCACTTTTGATAAGATCCACCTTTTGGATGTTGCTTCTTGAATGGATGATGAACATATTTTTTCTGTAATTTCACGCTTCACAACATCTGGACTGTATTAAGTTTTCTCTGTGTTACATCTGTTTTGTTCTGTGTTCGAATGATAGAGCATAACACACAACACAGTAATACACAGACTCTCTTCACCTATATATACCACATCATATCAAGTTTAATGATTTTGCTCTTTTAATTTGAGGTGTCTATCAAACGTATAGCTTCAAACGCCACAATAATTGTCTGAAACTGTTTTGCTTGGAGTAAATTTTTGATTAGGGGAAAAGCAAATTTTGAAGGGGCTAACCAACAACACAAATGCAACAGACTGAAAAGATATCATCATACAAAGTTTTGCTTGGAGTAATTTACTTTGCTACATTGAGATTATTCTTGGGAGAATATGTTTCAATCTGTTTGCCATTACTTGTAATGTCCCTGCTAGACAAAAATCCAAGAGGGTAAAGCTCGATGGACATTCGTTTGTTGTGTTGTCAGTTGTTGGAGATTGGTAGCTGCAGGAGCTATTCGTTACACTTGCAATAATAACAGCTTGTTAGTTCTCCTCTCTATGTGTTGTATGTGATATTATTTGGAGTCAGTTGCTTGTCAACTGTTCATATTATTGCCAACAGTTTCTACTTCTTATTCTCCGAATGTCTAAGGCATTGGAAAGTCAGTTGTTTCATATGCCATCCGATGGAGACAATGAAGGTTCACGACAGAGAAAATGAAGAGTTGGTCTTTCAGAAATGGAAACCTAACCACCTCTTGTAATGACAACATCTACATTCGACGCACAAGACTAATCTGGAACACCTGTCTTTTGTTTTGGACCGTATGTGTTCCATGACATTCAGTGACTTTGTCTAAGGTGTCGAGGTGTCAAATATTGTCCTGTTGCGATATTCTGCATCTACAACTGGTGATTTTTGTGTCTATCGTGCATGATTATCTGTGTGTGTAACTGTCGTGCATAGTGCCGAGTTTAGTGTGAGTATTCTATAGGCGATCATTGTGTGGTGTATTGCGAGTATTCTATAGGTGAGTATTGTGTGGTGTATCGTCAGTAGTGTATCGAGACATTCATAATTCTGTGTGAGAAGTATACCCAAGTCAATATTATTGTAAAGAGTGTAATGTCCCCTTCTCCGTAGTAGGCCATTATGACGCCTGATTAGTCTATCTCCCCATCCGGCTAGGCTAATGGCTTCTTTCAGAGGATGCCAGCCAGTCACAGGCTTCAGTGGGTGGATATTTATATTTTTGGGCTCCTTTTCTAAAGTTAAATCACTTTATTTTATAAAGTGATATAATAAAGTCACTTTATGACTTAAAGTTACTTTATTTTATAAAACTGACTTAACTGCTTAAGTGACCTCTTTTATCCCACATGGCTTTGTTTTCAGTATTTTCCCGCACTTCGAGGTTATAAAAGAAAAAGGTATGCCTTGGGAAAAGCACCATGAGATTTCAAAAAACAAAAAAACAAATAGGTTGCTTTTGTGACTGGTTACATTTCTGAGGACGCAAACCCTTTGGAAATTGTGAGGGGTTGGACATAGCCCCAACACCTCATCAATGGTGAGATCATCCAAATTTCACATTTGAGCTTAACTCTTTGGTAAGTCAGAAGTGTTTTATATCTAGTATTATTTACAGGGCAATGACAGTTGTATGTTGGGGTTTGATTCCGAACGTAGTTAGGAATTACAGTGATAAGGAGGGTAGTTATTGAGAAGTCGACAAACTTGTTGTTGGGTTTATTTCCCACCAATATACCATTAGCCGCCGAGCTTGGACTCGACAATCCCGGGTGAGTCGTGTGAGTGTATACCCTGGACAAGCACGTGAGTGTATACTCTGGACAAGCATGTGAGTGGTGCCTCCTTACTACACGCGACTGTAGCTCGTACTGGATACAACAGTGCAGCGTGTGGCCCAGTGGAGTGTGATGCTCACGGGTGCGGGAAGTTCCTAATAGTTAGTGTGCGCATTGTGAGGGAGTTGCACTAGTCATTTCCACTGAGTCCTCTAAGCAAAGCTTGTAGAAGATACTCACAGTAGTGCAAGAGGTGGCCATGATCTGGGCGCGAGTGTCAAAAAAAAACCGAAAGTACCTCCTGCGCACAAAGGCAGGGTTGATATTTGGACTGCCGTCAATCTAACCGGGATTCAACCTGTCTCCTCAGTGGCACTTATATATATATGCGAGTGGTCGGATTGGTTATTCATCGACACCTTATTGGACCGGGTCAGTCATTGCATGCAGCCAATTGTGGTTACGCGAACAGACCGTTCTTGAGTCCGAACCTAGTCGAGAACACCACGCTGTGGAAGCTATTGAATCAGGTTTGGACTATCACGTTCCCCCTCCCTTTCTCATTGTTTTGAATGAAAATAAATCTGATACCTTCCTTTATGTCGAGATATTGAAAGTATACATTCTGAGATAATAAAAGTTGCTAGCATCTTTTGAAGTTATTAATATTTGGAGTTTTATTACTATATGTATGGGAACACACGTGCACTGAATAGTTGCTTGAAAGAATACACTCCGACAAACTAAACTCACAGCAGAATGGTGATAACCTTACAGTGAAATTTCTATGAGGAAATTGTACACGGATTATTACATTGTGTGTAAACCAACAATCAGCACCAGTAAACTTATTGAACTTTTGAGACAAAGAGGGTTAAAAAAAAATATCATAAACAGGATAGGATATTACAGTGGTATCAGAGCCTTCAGTCTTGCCAACTAGTGGGCTAGTTTTCAGCTTATAACAATGTTGTGTAGGCATGCATAGAAGGCACATGCAGTACAATTTTAGACACAACAGGGGGGACACCCAGAGTCTTCAGTACAAGTTAATATAGAAGACAGTCATCCTGAGGCGGACGAGGAGATTGTGTTTGAACAGGGCACTCGGGGTACAGGCATGACAGAGGAAGTAGACAGAGGGCCAGGGAGACATTGAGGGCCATTTTTGAGGGATAGGATCACATTGTTGATGTGTTACATTATCTTACAGGGTTTATTTAGCAGTTGACAGTAGCACCAAGGAGGCCCCAGAGCGATCGCAGTGGTGGAGGCAGTATAGTAGGGTCACCTAGAGTAGCTAGAGTAGGCACTCGTACTTGAGATCGGCCCCTTATGCCTACTTTCAAAGAAAATAATGCAGAGGAAGAGGTAGCACAACCTAAGGCAGCAGCCGCTCTTCCCGACAATGTTATAGCCATGCCGATGAGTGGGATATGCTACTTGACCGGGTCAAGGCTGATTTGACATTTGTTCAGTATATGGCTCAAAAGAGAGAGTTTGGCAGGGCTCAACAGGATAGGAGACCCAAGGGTTAGAACAGGGATTTGAAACACGCAATGAATAAATTGGCCCTTCCAACATTTGATGGTAGCGGTAAGACATCCGCGAGAGCTTGGATTCACAAGATAGACACCTTCCTGACCCTTAAACCCATGTCAGTGACGGAAGCTATTAAGTTTGCAACCATGCATTTAGAGGGAGCAGCATATGACTGGTGGCATCATGGCCTTGTACCCCAGGATAACAGGCTGATTACATCTTATGAGATTTTCAGCACGAAGTTGATTACACACTTTGACAGGATAGACATTGAGGTTTACTACAAGGAGTTAGCCCAGCTGAGACAAAGTGGATCTTTGGACCACTACATTGATGAGTTTCGGAGGATTTCCATTATGGTCCTTGATATGTCTAAGAGGAGGAAGGTAATGTTGTTCATTGAGGGCCTACAGGATAGATTCAGAGGATTGGTTAGAGTCCTCCAGCCCAGCACATTGGATGGCGCTATTAAGTTAGCACATGATTTGGATTCACCATCTTCCATTCTGTAGCTACCAAAGAAAACTTTCAAGGGATCCTATTCGTTCCAAAAGAATAAAAATAAGAATAAGAGAACACCCACTAGACTAGACTAGACTTTGAGACAATGAATGAGCTGAGAAGAAAGAAATTGCGCTTCACATGTAGAGAGCCTTGGACTCCAGATCACAGGTTCCTTGGAAAAGGCAAGATACATTACATTGAGGTGGTTTGGGATGGTGAACGTGAACAGAAGGAGGGCAGCGATGTTGAGGACAGCGATGAGGAGGCTCAGGAAGAGCATTCAGAAGAGGGGAAGAAGAGGGAAGTTCTCCATGAGAAGCCTCCTATTACCATAGCATCTCTCCCGGCTATCCCCACATGTCACCATTTCCATCTTAAGGGAGTGGTTGGAGGACAACGAATCATTTGCTTCCTAGACACAGGTGCTACATATAATTTTATCAGCACAGGTTTGGTTTCTAGGAGAGGACTCTTGATAGACAACATTTCTGAGTTTGAGGTAAGGGTTGTCGGGGGAGATTTGTTGAGTTGCACAGGGAAGGTTTTAGGACTTCCGATTCTAATAGTCCCAACGGGTGCTGAGAGGGGAGGGGTGAATCAACACACAAAAACAAACTTTTCTTTTCCCTTTTAATTCAGTGAAGTAAACTTACAACACTTAAAGCAAACAGTTCTAAGCAAACAAAACAGTAAGTGAACAAACAGAAAGTGACACCGGATTTATCACGTGGAAACCTGGTTAGGGTGAAAACCACGGTGTGAGGAGACCTCACAATATTTGTACTCTTCTGAAGTACGCCCTATTAAGAGCTTGCCTGGTCAAGGGATAAAACGCACTTGCTAGGTGCGTCCCGGTCAAGGGATTTGTTACAGTAAGATCTGCCTGGTTAAAGGACTTCAGACACCTTAAAAGATGTCACCCGGTTAAGGGATTTTGATACAAGGGACCTGTTAGAGTCCACCCAAATATTAGGGTTTGTCTATTGTAGTTTGCTAGAAAACAATAGAAATAAGATCTTTACAAAAGGCTCTTCCTTAGCCAGATGTGATCTCTATTTGTGCTCTTCTGAGAATTATCACCGATTGACATAGGTGTAGTCTCAGCTATTGTTGTGCTGACTTGCACAACTTTTACTTTGTCGATTTTCTCCAACCCTTGATACTTTTCTAACCTTTGCTTCTGTAGCATATAGGCTCACTCTTTTTCTCGGCAGAAGGAAGGCAACTTTTATTGTTGACAGTCATAAGAATATATAGAGTTGTGTTGCTTTGACTACGCCTGAAATGCACAACCTAATCTTGAGATCCTTTGATTATATTACTGAGTAGAGTACTGGTTCGCTGAGTAGACATCTGATACATTCTCTAGTTCTATGAAAAAAGCAATAGTTGCGTGCACAACAACTTTCCTTCATAGGAGATAACTCCTTGAGTAAAAGCCACTGAATCCGGCTTTAAATCCTTAAGTTGTGCTTCAAGAAACCATTGATTCAGGCTTTAACTCCTTTTACCCGTGCCTCAAACCGATCACCAAGACAACTCAAGATCACACGGATTTACTGCAATAAATCCCGGTCAATTAGAGTTGGTTGGAACAGACAGTTGACTATGACTTCCTCGGTTCATACAGGAGTCATGATATATCGGTTGAGTTCTGTCTTACTTGGTTCATACCGGCGTCTTATCATACATCGGTTGGAGTCTTTTATGCTAAATACTGGGTACATGCCCTTGGTGGAGCAAATTACCGGTTGCACTATTCTTACCGGTTGTGTTATAGACAATTGTTGGATATGCGGTTATTTGTACTTGTCTATACTGGTTGAGGGTGGTCTTTGGTTGATACTAGGATACACTCTTCTCTGTTGATGCTTAGTGTAGTGACCGGTTTCTCAGCCTTTCTTGGTGAAGAGTCCCCTCTATAATAGAGATCAAATTTCTATCCTCTTTTGCCAAACAATAACAACACTTAGAACAGTAGAGAACTTACCGGTTAGTGATGCCAAAATCTCCCCCTTTGGCATTGATTGCAAAAATGTGATAGATAATCATATTCTATTCTCCCCCTTTTTTGACAATAGAATGCCAAAAGGCTTAATTAGGAAGATTTGCATACTCTACTCCCCCTGCGAGCAGCAGTCCTTTTCATCAGTTCATAAAAGATAGGATGTAATCTTTTGAATCATAATGAATCGATGACTTCCCGTTGATAATTATTGATGATCTAAGAGGGGTTCAACCCCCAGTCTATCTCTGAGATACTCAAAAGTACTCTTTGGTAATGGCTTTGTGAATATATAACCAATCTGTTCTTTTGTGGACACATACTCTAATCTTACTTCTTTGTTCTGTACATGTTCCCTCAAGTAGTGATACTTGATGGCAATGTGCTTGGTCTTGGAGTGCATAACAGGATTTTTGGATATGTTTATGGTGCCGGTATTGTCACAGTAAATTGCGATGGGTTCAGGTACCTGTTCCAGAATACCTTCCAGCAATTGTTTGATCCAGATCACCTGTGTGCAGTTTATTGTAACAACATATTAAGCTTCATCAGTGGATTGTGAAATGCAATTCTGCTTCTTACTTGTCCACGACACTATTCTCGCTCCTAGGAAGAATGCACCACCACTTGTGCTCTTTCTATCATCCACATTGCCAGCCTAGTCTGCATCTGTGTAGACTTTGATTTGGAATCCACCCTTGTGTGGAAACCATAAGCCATATTCCTCGGTTCCTTTTAGATATCTGAAGATTCTCTTTACTACAATTACATGTGTTTCTTTGGGATTAGCAGAGAATCTTGCTACTATGCGAACTGTATGAGCAATGTTTGGTCTGCTGTGAACAACATACTGCAATTTTCCTATCATAGACTGATACATTGTTCCCTTTACTTCTTTGGCATCATCCTCCTTTGATAACTTAAGATTAGTTATCATTGGAGTTCAAACCGGTTTGGATTCTTCTAGTCCAAAAGTCTTGAGAATTTTTTTTATGTACTTGGACTGAGAGATGAAGATACCTTCCTTTAGTTGATGGACTTGTAGTCCAATAAATAATTTTATGGGCCCTATCATAGACATCTCAAATTCTTTCTTCATTTCTTCAGCAAATGCTTTGCTTATTTTGTCATCTCCTCCAAAGATGATGTCATCAACAAAGATTTCAGCAATTAGATTTTCATCCTTTCCGATTTTAAGATACATATTGCTGTTGTCACTGGTTCCGATGAATCCAATTGTCAGAAGATATGAATGCAGCCTTTGATAGCAAGCCCTTGGGGCCTGCTTGAGCCCGTAAAGAGCCTTTTTGAGTTTGCAGACCATATCAGTCTTTTGAGTAGAGGTAAACCCTTCTGGTTGCTCAATGTAGACTTCTTCTAGTATTCCATTGAGGAATGCAGACTTCACATCCATTTGGTACACTTTAAAGCCTTTGTGAGCTGCATAGGCCAGAAGAATTTTGACCCCTTTCAGTCGGGCTACTGGTGCAAAAGTTTCTCCATAGTCTAGACCAGCTTCTTGAGCATAGCCTTTGCAAACCAGCCTTGCTTTATTTTTGATGACCTTACCATCCTCATTGAGTTTGTTTCTGTACACCCATTTGGTCCCAATGACATTTTTGTCATGAGGTCTTGACACCAGTTCCCATGTGTCATTCTTTTCTATTTGTTGGATTTCTTCGTCAATGGCCTTGACCCAATTTTCATCTTCAAGGGCTTTTTTGGTGGTTTTTGGCTCAACACATGAGAGAAGACAGACGTTCTCTTTGGCCTTCTTCCTGGTCAGGATGTTCCCATGTTTGTCACCAATTATATTGTCAGTAGAGTGATATGTGACATATCGTGGAAGAGCCATCCTCTGTTCCTGGTTTTGTTCATCTTGTTGTGCAATATCTTCGCCAGGGATTTGAGTATCCACTTGTTCACCATCCTGAGGTGTCCTGTCTGCTTTGGGCACAATCTCTCGCTCTTGATTCATGTTAGTGAGAGTTGTCTTCTCTTCTTTAGTTGTTGCTTCATTGATCTCAAAGACATCTACTCCATCAGTAAATTTAAGATTTTCATGATTGACATGTTCGGTTCTCTGGTTTGGTTCTGACGATTCATCAATTTTTACATTGATGCTTTCAATTATCTTGTCCTTTCTTTTGTTCAGACACCGATAGGCTTTGCTTTTGGTAGAATAACCCAAGAATGTTCCTTCATCTCTCTTGGGATCAAACTTTCCAGAAAACATTTCTGTTTTGATGTAACATTTGCTACCAAAGATTCTGAAATAGCCTACACTGGGAGTATGCTTAAACCATAGTTCGTAAGGTGTCTTACCGGTTTCCTTTTTGACTTGAACTCGTTTGATTGTGTAGACAACTGTGCTGATGTCTTCTCTGCAAAAGTGATGAGGAAGATTCTTTTGGATCAATAGAGTTCTGGCTTAGTCGATCAGCGTCCTGTTTCTTCTTTCTGCTACTCCATTCTGCTGAGGAGTCCTAGGTGCAGAAAACTGTCTCTGTATGCCATGTTCCTCACAGTAGTGAGTGATATCTTGAGAGGTGTACTCACTTCCTTTGTCCGACTTCAGACACTTCAAGCTTCTACTAGTTTCCTTTTCCACTCTAGCCTTGTAAACCTTGAACATTTGAAATGCTTCTGATTTTTCTCGAAGAAAGAGTGTCCACATCGTTCTCGAAAAATCATCTACAAACAACATGAAATACCGCTCTCCATGATATCTCTTTGTCCTCATTGGTCCACAGAGGTCTGTGTGTACAAGATCTAGGACATTTTCAGCAGAGAAGGACTTGCTACTGAAGCGTGCTCCTATCAGTTTTCCTAGCTGACAATCCTTGCAAATGCCACGCATGGGTTTTGCAATTTCTGGGAGTCCTCTAATTGATTTCTTTTTTCACACTTTGACAATGCTGTCAAAGTTTATATGGCAGAGTCTCTTGTTGCATAGCCAGCTATTGTCTTCTTTGGAGATAAGAATGATTTTGCTTGATTTTCCTTTGACAAAAGCACTTAGATAGGCTCCTTCTGTTGAGTGTAGGTAAAACAGATTGCCTTTGCTCTGTCTATCGGTTGCAACATGAGATCCAGATTGATTTTTGACTATGCAGGATCCTTGACCAAATTCCAATTGGAAACCTTTGTTGTTCAGCTGTGCAACACTCATCAGGTTGTACCCGAGTCCTTCGACCCAGTATACGTCTTCATAGACAACATTGCTGCAGAGAACAATAGATCCCTTACCATTGATGGCACAAGGGGTATTGTTTCCAAATGTGACTGTTCCCTTGTTGAGTTCCAAGTTGATGAATTTGCTCTTGTCACCGGTCATATGGTGAGTGCATCCACCTACAATCATCCAATCATCATGCTGATGAGATCTGGATGATTGCAACTTCATTAATAGTTGGGCTCTCTTCCTTTATTGCAATAAATGCAATTTGCGGCTCTTCTGAGTCTTCAGATTCATTGTCTATGACACCTTCCTCCTCAAGATAGCACTCCTTTGCTTTTTCTTTGAACCAATCTCTTTTGTCGCTGTTTTCATTATCAGGACACCAGGTAGCAATGTGTCCGATTTTGTTGCAGGAGAAGCATTTTAAGGGGAGTTTCCCTTTATACTTTCCCTTCCCTCTGGGGAATCTCTTACCAATCAGAGCTTCAAACTCATCTTGCTCCGTCTCATCTGAGAACAGATTCTCGATGAGGTTACCGATCTTACCGGTAGAGGAGTTATCGGTTTCTCTTCCCTTTTTGGTGGAAGAGGTATTGATCGATGATTTAAATGCTGCTTCTTGAACAGATAGACTATTATGAAAGTTGTTTAATTCAAAAGTAGCTAGCTTACTGATTAAAGTGTCTAGGGTGACTTGATCGTTGCTCACGGATCTGAGCTCTTGAATGGCAGAGATCTCTATGCCGTACTGAGGTCTGAGAGTTCTTAGTATTTTGCTCACCACCTCTTCTTCAGTTAGCTTGCCTCCAGCGCTTCTGATGGAGTTGATCACTTCCTTGATTCAGTTGCTGTATTGCTCAATATTTTCTCCATCATTCATCCTCATGTTGTCATACTTTCCCCTGAGGCTTTCGACTTTGGCTCTTTGAACATTGGGATCTCCTCCATAAACTGTTTGCAACTTCTTCCACATTTTGCAGGCGGAGTCAAGATGTTCAATTTCAGCATACACGTGGTCAGGTAAGATGCTAGCTATCATGTCCATGGCAGCTGTGTGCTCAGTCTTAATTTTCTCTTCATCAGGTGTCAAGGTACTGGTGGGCTCATTGTAGTCATGGATAACATGCTTCCAGTATTGGTCACCCTTGGTCTTCATATATAGCTTCATTCTGCTGCACCTTAAGTTCAAGTTTTCTTTGGAAAACTTTGGTCCTTCCTTTCTCATCATCATAGCTTTCTCTTTGTGCTGTTAAGCAACAAAGAAAAACAGAACAAGGCTCTGATACCAATTGACAGTTCTAACGGGTGCTGAGAGGGGAGGGGTGAATCAACACAGGAAAAAAAACTTTTCTTTTCCCTTTTAACTCAGTGAAGTAAACTTACAGCACTTAAAGCAAACAGTTCTAAGCCAACAAAACAGTAAGTGAACAAACACAGAGTGACACCGGATTTATCATGTCGAAACCCGGTGAGGGTGAAAACCACGGTGTGAGGAGACCTCAGAATATTTGTACTCTTTTGAATTACACCTTGTTAAGAGCTTGCCCGGTCAAGGGATAAAACACACTTGCTAGGTGCGACCCGGTCAAGGGATTTGTTACAGTAAGATCTGCTAAGACCTGCACGGTTAAGGGACTTCAGACACCTTGAAAGATGTCACCTGGTTAAGGGATTTTGATACAAGGGACCTGTTAAAGTCTACCCAAATACTGAGATTTGTCTATTGTAGTTTGCTAGAAAACAATAGAAATAAGATCTTTACAGAAGGCTCTTCCTTAGCCAGATGTGATCTCTATTTGTGCTCTTTTGAGAATTATCACCGATTGACACAGGTGTACTCTCAGCTATTGTTGTGCTGACTTGCACAACTTTTACTCTGTCGATTTTCTCCAACCCTTGATACTTTTCTAACCTTTGCTTTTGTAGCATATAGGCTCACTCTTTTTCTCGGCAGAATGAAGGCAACTTTTATTGTTGACAGTCATAAGAATATATAGAGTTGTGTTGCTTTGACTGCACCTGAAATGCATGACCTAATCTTGAGATCCTTTGATTATATTAAATCCTTCAGTTGCGCTTCAAGAAACCATTGATTTAGGCTTTAACTCCTTTTACCTGCGTCTCAAACTGATCACCAAGACAACTCAAGATCACACGGATTTACTACAATAAATCCTTGTCAATCAGAGTTGGTTGGAACAGACAGTTGACTATGACTTCCTCGGTTAATACCGGAGTCTTATGAGATATCAGTTGAGTTCTGTCTTCCTCGGTTCATACCTGGGTCGTATTATATATCAGTTGGAGTCTTTTATGCTAAATACTGGGTACATGCCCTTGGTGGAGCAGATTACCGGTTGCACTATTCTTACTAGTTGTGTTATAGACAATTGTTGGATATGCGGTTATTTGTACTTGTCTATACCGGTTGAGGGCGGTCGTTGGTTGATACTAAGATACACTCTTCTCTGTTGATGCTTAGTGTAGTGACCGGTTTCTCAGCTTTTCTTGGTAAAGAGTCCCCTCTATAATAGGGATCAAATCTCTATCCTCTTTTGCCAAACAATGACGACACTTAGACCGGTAGAGAACTTACCGGTTAGTGATGCCAACAGATTCACTTAGGGGATTATCTCTTAGAGGCTGATTTCTACGTCATTGCCTTGGATAGTCTTGATGCTATTTTGGGTATGCAGTGGCTACAAACCCTAAGGAGATACACTATTGATCATAAGCTGAAACAGTTAGAGTTTATGCAGGGTGATCAACTGATTGTGCTTAAGGCCATGCCAGATGGTGGATCACGATTGGTTTCAGCTCATAGGATGGAGGCCATCATGAGACACATTGATATGTAGTGGGCGGTCTAGTGTTTCATATCCTCTAGACCCACACCGGATTCAGGCCAGAAGGTTCACACGGATATTCAGGATGTGCTTGATAAGCACAAGCGGGTTTTTGAGGACATCCCTCCAGGTATACCTCCAGATAGGAGCTTTGAGCATATCCTTGAGTTGGTGGAGGGTGCCAAGCCCATGATCACTACCCCTTATCATCATCCCAGGCACGATAAGGAAGAAATTGAGAAGATGATTAAGGAACTTTTAGATATGGGAGACATCATAGCCAATTCTAGCCCCTTTGCTTCTTTTGTGGTTTTGGTGAAGAAGGATGGCACTCTTCGCGTGTATTGATTACCGTGCACTGAATAAGAGGACCATCAAGAACAGGTATCCCATTCCCCGGATTGATGATTTGTATTGGGCAATTTGTTTTTCGAAGATAGATGTTTGATCGGGGTACCATCCGATAGATGTCCGAGAGGAGGATGTTCATAAGACAACTTTCAGATGTCACTATGGGCACTATGAGTTTGTAGTGATGCCATTTAGGCTCACTAAGGCACCTTCTACATTCCAGTCTTGCATGAATCACATATTCAAAATGTAGTTGCGCAAGAGTGTCTTGGTATTCTTTGCTGACATTTTGGTCTTCACCAAGACGTGGGAAGAACACTTACGACACTTGGATGAGATTCTTAGCATTATCGAGAGCCAGTCTCTGTTTGCGAAAGAATCCAAGTGCGAGTTTTGATTGAGTAAGATTCTCTACCTAGGGCATGTGATAGGAGCCGATGGAATTAAGGTACACCAGGAGAATCCAGGCAATTTTGTATTGGCCACCACCGAGGATTGTGTCAGATTTGAGGGGGTTCCTTGGATTGTGTTCTTATTATAAGAGGTTCATTAAGGGATTCTCTCAGACAACAGCTCCCCTCACTGATCTTACTCGGAAATGGGCTTTCAAGTGGATAGATGAGGCAGAGGTGGTGTTTGATAGACTCAAGACAATCATGAGTACTTGTCCGGTTGTAGCTCTTCTGGACTTGTCTCGCTCTTTTGTTCTAGAGTGCGATACTTCAGGGAATGGGATTGACACAGTTTTGATGTAGGACAAACATCCCATAGCATTCGAGAGTAGGAAACTTAAGGACAGTGAGAGATTGTATTCCACTTCTGACAAGGAAATGCTTGCCATTATGCATGCTTTGGCTAAATTCAGACAGTACCTAGTGGGTGGCAAGTTTACAGTCAAGACACATCACAATAGCCTATGCTACTTCTTGGAACATAAAGAGTTGAATGAAAGGCAACAAAAGTGGGCTAGTAAAATTCAGGCGTACGATTTTGACATCGAGTATGTGAAGGGGAAAAATAACATCGTGGCTGACGCACTTTCCAGGAGGCCCACAGTAGAGGCTTGTTGTGTTTTATTAGAGATCTCCGCTGATTGGAAATCTTTTTTGCTGGTTGAGTATTCTAAGAATTCTCAAGTGTGTCAGATTTTGGATGGTCAGCCTTCGGATAGTAGGTACAAGGTAGTCGATGACATTATTTTTTATAAGGATAGGATCTACGTAGTGCCAGGCTCTAAGCTTTAAGGCTAAGATAATGAGGGTTGTACATGGTGCCCCCACAACAGGACATCCAAGGTTTTTCAAAACTTATAGGCAGGTTAGAGAGAGGTTCTCATGGAAGGGCCTCAAGGACGATGTCCTTTAGCATGTCAGAGAATGCCAGACTTGTCAGCAGAACAAGTTCGAGCACGAGCATCGGGACAAGTTATTGCAGCCCCTATCCATTCCAGCTCAGAAGTGGGAGGGTATTTCGATGGACTTAATTACTGGTTTGCCGAGAGTGCAAGGTAGGGATAGTATATTTGTGGTGGTCGACAAACTTACCAAGTTCACTCATTTCTTTGCTATCGCAGCAAATTGGTTAGCTTTGCGAGTAGTTGAGTTATTCTTTCGAGAGATTTTTAGGCTGCATGGTCTCCCCAAAACCTTTGTGAGCAACAGAGACAGTAAGTTCGTCAGCACCTTCTGACAGGAGTTGTTCCGATCGGCAGGTACCGAGTTGAGTCCTAGTACCAGTTACCACCCACAGACAGATGGCCAGACAGAGATTGTGAGCAAATGGGTGGAAGGCTATCTCCACAATTATGTAATAGGACAACAAAGAGCTTGGGTTCGATGGTTGCATTTGGGAGAGTTTTGCTACAACACCTATCACATGACTATTGGCATGTCGCCATTTCGGGCTCTCTATGGCGGCGACCCACTTTCTTTCATAGACTTGGCTCTACAGGACAATAGGGCCCCGATTGCGAAAGACTGGTTATAGGATCGTTAGGATATCCTTAGGTCCCTCAGGGAGAACATTTAGAGGGCACAAAATCAACCAAAGATGTATGCTGATCGACACATGATAGAGTAGAGGTTTGAGACAAGGGATATGGTTTACCTTTGTGCTCAGCCATACAGACAGAGTTCTTTGAAGAAGAGTGGGTCAGAGAAGTTCAAGCCACAGTTTTATGGTCCCTATCGCATTTCTAGGAGAGTTGGCGAGGTAGCTTACGAGCTCGAGCTCCCGACAGAGAACAGGATCATAATGTTTTTCACGTGTCTTGCCTCAAGAAGGCAATTGGACAACAGATAGTCCCTTCAGATGGATTATCCCCACTTGACGAGGAAGCTAAATTGGTTTTGGTTCCAGTTGAGGTGATTGAGATTAGAGAAAGGAAATTGCGGAATAGGGCTATCCGAGAGTACTTGATATGATGGAAAGAATTACCGATCGAGGATGCCACATGGGAGGGTGAGTCGATTCTGCAGCACCCTGCATTGAGATTGCTTGAGGGCAAGCAATCCCGGGAAGGGAGGATTGTAATGTTCCCTTCTCCGTAGTAGGCCATTACGGCACATGATTAGTTTGCCTCCCCATCCGGATAGGCTAATGGTTTCTTTCAGAGGATGCCAGCCAGTCACAGGCTTCAGTGGGTGAATATTTATTATTTTGGGCTCCTTTTCTAAAGTTAAATCACTTTATTTTATAAAGTGATATTATAAAGTCACTTTATCACTTAAAGTTACTTTATTTTATAAAAGTGACTTAAGTGAGCTCTTTTATCTCACATGACTTAGTTTTCAGTGTTTTCCCTCACTTCTAGTTTATAAAAGAAAAAGGTACGCTTTGGGAAAAGCACCATGAGATTTTAAAAAACAGAAAAACAAACAGGTTGCTTTTGTGACTGGTTACATTTCCAAGGACGCAAACCCTTTGAAAATTGTGAGAGGTTGGATGTAGCCCTAGCACCTCATTAATGGTGAGATCATCTAGATTTCACATTTGAGCTTAACTCATTGGTAAGTCAGAAGTGTTTTATATTCAATATTATTTACAGGAAAAGGACAGTTGTATGTGGGGGTTTGATTTCGGACATAGTCAGGAATTACAGTGATAAGAAGGGCAGTTATTGAGAAGTTGACAAACTTGCTATTGGGTTTATTTCCCACCAATGTGCCATTAGTCGCCGAGCTTGGACTTAGCACTTACGGGTGAGTTGTGTGAGTGTATACTCTGGACAAGCACGTGAGTGGTGCCTCCTTACTACACGCGACTGTAGCTCGTATTGGATGCAAGAGTGAAGCGTGTGGCCCAGTGGAGTGTGATGCTCACGGGTATGGGTAGGTCTTAACAGTTAGTGTGCGCATTGTGAGGGAGTTTCACCACTCATTTCCACTGAGTCCTCTAAGCAGAGCTCGTACAAGATACTCACAGTAGTGGAAGAGGTGACCATGATCTGGGTGCTAGTTTCAACAAGCAACCGAAAGTATCTCCTGCGCACAAAGGCAGAGTTGATATTTGGACTGTCGTCAATCTCGCGGGGGTTCAACCTGTCTCCTCAATGGCACTTATATATATATGCGGGTGGTCGGGTTGGTTATTCATCGACACCGTATTGGAACCAGGTCAGTCATTGCATGCAGCCAACTGTGGTTACGCGAACAAGCAGTTCTCGAGTCCGAACCTAGTAGAGAACACCACGTTGTGGAAGCTATTGAACCAGGTTGGGGCTATCACGTTCCCCCTCCCTTTCTTATTATTTTGAATGAAAATAAATCTAATACCTTTATGTCGAAATATTGAAAGTATACATTCTGAGATAATAAACGTTGCTAGCATCTTTTGAAGTTATTATTGTTTGGAGTTTTATTACTATATGTAAGGGAACACATGTGCACTGAATAGTTGCTTGAAAGAATAGGCTCCAACAAACTAAACTCATTGCAAAATGGTGATAACCTTACGGTGAAATTTCTCTGAGGAAATTGTACACGGATTATTTCTTAGTGTGAAAACCAACAATCAACACTAGTAAACTTATTGAACTTTTGAGACAAAGTGGGTAAAAAAAAATATCATAAACAGGATAGGATATTACAAAGAGAAAATAATGTAGCGCTCATCAAGGTGGTGCAGTCTAAGTATTTTCTAAGCATTGTATTCAGACTCTGGTATTATTCAATAAAATTGAGATCTTTGTTGCTGGGTTTTGTCCCTCGAGGAGGGTTTTCTCAGGGTAATCTTGGTGTCTGTAGTGTTTATGATCTAATGTTTTTCTATATTTTTGGTTCAAAATTTAACATGGAGTTAGAGCATGTTTAAGTAAGATCCATAAGCAAATTTATTCAAGCAGCAAAGTAATCTTTTTTTCTTTAGATTGATTCTTTCAAATTTCAAAAATGGTGAATGGACTGAAGGTTGAAGATAGGCTAGATGGTGTATCGAATTTCACATCATACCACTCATGAAATGGATGCATTGAAGAACTTTGCGATTGGTAGATGTCTTGAACGTGAGGATCGAATGTAAAACTATAAGCACTCCTCACCGTGTACACCCTTGTAAACTACTCAGTTAGGCCTGATTGACGTTTTGTGTAATTTACTTGATAATCAGGTGTACAAATTGGATCCCAAACGTTATCAACATCATGATCGTACAACACCTGTAAGGGATCATCACCGAGCTCAAATAGCGGATTGTCATAAGTCATAACGACATCCACATCAAATAAGGGGTTGTTCACAAAGTGAACAACACCCATCTGCTGATCTGAGCCATAAAATAGCGAACTGTGAGAGACATGATGTGTAATCTTCTCTACTTGTATGGATGCATGTCTCCGAGAATCCACACTATCTACTGCACAAAATGACAGTGCGTAGACTCCCCTCAGCAAGCCCCGACAACACATACTCTCTGCCCTGGTACTCAAATTTAATCTGCATGGGGCTTGCGCTAAGGCAAAACTCCTTAATATCCTGTATCCACTGCATCCCTAAAACCACATCCATCTCCCCCAAATCAAACACATAGAAATCAAATATCAGCTCGTTATCACCAAGAAACAAGGAGAGATCACGGATGCGCCTGGTACATGTGAAGTTGTAGACATCAACTACTTTGACTCTAAACCCTGCAAACTCCTCTACCTGAAGCCCACACTGACTAACAACTCGCTCATGAATAAAGTTGTGCGTGGCTCGAGTGTCCAACATAGCAAGACAGGGTTGTCCTTCCACTAATCCCTTCAATCTAAAAGCAGAGGGAAGTGGCATAGAGGTGGACAACACAATCGGGGATAGTTTGGCATCAGGACCAAACTCTGGAGTAACTCTTTGCTCCTCCTCTGTATCTAAATCAGCAACCCGATGAGAATACTTAGCCTCACTCTCACCAGAATAAACCCACATAGTGATTTGCCTTGCCCTTGGGCCTCCAAGTACAAGAATCCTCCCTATGATAAGGATCTTTGCACCAATAGCAAAGCTGCCTCCCCAAATCCTCTCACATGGCATCATCAAGTCTACCTGCAGATTTCGTTCTGTCAACAACTGGTGGAGGTACCTCTTCTGCATGAGGAATAATAGGACTAGGAGTAGGCTTGCCTCGTGAAACAGGAGGCTAAAGATTCCTTGCCTTCTTCATAACGTCGTGCAAAGTAGGTGGATCCAGAGACTTAACCCACCCTCTATACGGCTTAGACAAACCCTCTATGAAAAGCATGACTCTCCTGTCGGAGATGTCATAAACCATAACTGATAGGCGCTGAAACTCATTGACAAAGGCCTCAAGGCCACCTGTCTGTCTCAACTGAGCTAACTCTCTGAAGTAAGTCTCAGGATCCTTCGTGTCAAATCGCTTTGTCAGTCTATCTACAAACTCCTGGTACTCAACAATATGATCATGATGCAGAGACACTAACCCATGATATTAGCAATCATGAGCTACCCCATCTAAATGAAGCACGACAAATCGTATAGCGTCCTCTTCAGACATAGGACAAAGTGATAGGTAAGTATCCGGCTTGTGGACCCATGCACTAGCTGTAGTCTTCCCACTTCCATCAAAGTGGTCTAATGTCAACTTGATGGTTTCCTGCTTGAGATCATTCTACCTAGGTCTCTGCCTCGTGTCAGGAGCTGGCCTACCTCTGGAATGCTCTCATTTCTGTGTCAGATATCTATCAAAATTCAAATTTCTTTTAATTGCCTCAGGAAGAGCATCCCACTCTGCAAAATGTGCCACCATGTCATCAACGAAATGTGTTGGCTCTGTCTCTACACTAACTGCATCCAGCTCTGGCCTCAAGAAAGTAGGACGAAGAGGCCTGTCATAAGTACCAGTATGGTTAGCTGTATAATCTCGCCTGTCATCAGCTCGTGACCATGTGCGAGTTGACTGAAACACTTCGTGCACCTCTATGTCTAACATGATGACTTGGTAATGGGATGCGCTGAAGAGTGTCTGAAAGCTGTTGCAATACATTTGCAACATGATGGTGTCCATCTGCAATATTTTTGAAGGCATCTCTGGCCTCCTTGTCAATATCATTCCCGATATTATTCTTGTTCTTGTCTCCTGCCTGTTCATTTTGTTGGCCCTGTTCATTACCTTCGGGAGGTGGTGAATTTCTACCCCTGCGGGTATAGTGCCCCCCCCGATATAAATTTGTCTGCCATTACTTTATTCTCATACCCTTCAAGATGGCAAGATCAGTGCTCTGATACCACTGTGATGAGCTTGACTGGCTCTCTAAAACAAACTAGTTTTTTTTACCTCAATTTATATGCAATTTAAAGTTTGTTTTTCAGAACACATACGGGACTCAACAAGTACTCCAGATTTTCAAGTCTTTCAATAATTACCACAACAATTTGTCTTTAACATTTACTTCTTTTTTCCCTTGCTACATTAACCTAAATGATAGTATCAAATATCATCAAATAATTACAAATTAATAACAATATGATTTTGCGCCTTAGTTTCGAATGGGCTGCAGAATATTCCTGACGCAATCTGAGAGGAAATTGATGCCAACAATATCATATTGCCCTGCCAGAAATAGCCATCTAACCAAAATAGACTTACTATAAATAGTAAGTCTCTCAAACTGGATATTCCTGATAAACTATCCTGAAACATCTGATAACACTGTGTAGGCACCCTGCTAAACCAAGCCATACCCAAAAAACCACTTACTATAAATAGTAAGTCCTCCAATCTGACCCAAACGAAGAGCAGACCTCGCAACCAGAACCTCCAGAATGGAATCCAACCACTGGCTCTGTCAACTGACCCCCTCTGATCACCTGATTAGCTTATGAGGGTCCCCAAACTAAGCTAATCCCAAGAGTCTGAAAAATGGGGACATTACAAGAGAAAATGTAGAAGGAACTCAAGGGAGGAAGAGGGTATAAAAGAAAAGAAAAGAAAAGGAGTTGTTAGAGAATAGAAAACCAACACAAAAAAAAATAAAGGCATGTCCTCTTAGTAAGATGAAATGTAAGGGATCTAGTTCCAATTCATTTATATATTAAATGAAATATATGTCAAAGTTTAGTAATTCTGGATTATATTTAAGTTTTAAAAGAATTAGGAAATAGAAGAATTAATTGAGGAATATAATGGATACTCTTCAAAAGAAAGAGAAGATGGAATAAAACTGCGACTATCGAAAGTATTTATGAATCAATGATGATAACAAAATATTATATTTACATTCTATCAAGACCAGAGGTCGTTATATATTCTAATTTATTTAATATATAGAGGAATTATATCACTTATATTATACAAGATCTCTTTTACTATTTGGCTTAAGTGGAGAAGGTTGTAATGTTACCAAGGAGGGGCTTGTATAAATCCAAGCAACTGAATCTTTGTCCCAAGATAAGGAAAGGGTCAGTGTTCTGTAAGCCTTCATGATGCGAGCTTGGATTGGTAAACTTTGAGGGAAACCATTGCAAAGTTGGTATCTAGGAAACTTGGATAACATCCACTCCTTCATGGATTCGAAAAAGTAATAAGGTTGGATATGAGTATTAACGAATGTACAAATAACTTAAATTTAATAAGGTAAATAACTAATTGTATTAGGGAATATTACAATCCAAACCCGAATCAAGAAATTTAAGATAAATTAAGTAAAGTCCTGACAAGGGACATTACAGACTCTATACAACCAATTGATGGTCCGACTTAGTGGCAAAGCTCACACTCCCATGATTGGTTAATGTTGACCTGGCAAGTTCCATGGAAGCATCTTCTTCACTTTTTTGGTTGTCATATATGATTAGGTGTTCTGCACGAGTTGGTGCAATAACAACATTTAGCAGATCCTCATGTGACTGGAACGACCTTGTGATCATGCCTTCATCCTCATGTAATGCATCACCCGAAATGCCGACACCTACTTTCTCCCACTTGTGCAAATGAGATATTACTTTTTCTTCACAATGGTTGAATACTTTATTGACCAATCTACAAGTCGCCATAGAAGGAACACACTCAAGTTTGCAAACAACCCATAACATAGATATGACAGGTTGGGATATTTCGTCCATCTCTTCAATGCACGGAATCAAAGACTCTCCATAGCAATTGAAACTTTAGTATCGTGATGTTCCTTGATTTTGACTAAGAAATGATGGAAGATATCATGGATCAAGTCTTGCAACTCTAGATCTAAGAGGAGGTTACTTTGACATTTGCACAACTCTCCAAGATTTTTAATCTCTTGCCAAATGGATCACCACTGATGTCACCTAGGCTCTGAAAACTGTCAACAATCAAGTGCAATATCTTTGTCAAGATGTTATCATCCTATGGTGCTTGAGCAGCTGAGATTCTCGAGATCTCACTTAGACATGTTGTAATGGTCAACTTGATTTCCTTGTCACGGTGTTTGAACAAACTGGGTTGAGTTAAGGCGACGTTAATCAGATCAATGATCCTCTTTATAAATCTTGAAGGTGCTTGTTCCACCTTATACAAGAAAACTTCCAATATATCTAGAGGGATGTCAATACCATCACTAAGTTCCTTTCCTATCCTTTGTAGTGCCTTCAACCACCACTGTCCATCGCTGCTGGGTGCTATAGTGTGATTAAAATCCCCAAAACTCTCAATAAGCCCAATAGGCTGGCAAGATCATTGGCTTTGATACCACTATAATGTTCCTAATCTGACTGAGAAACTATTATAAGATCAAATTGGCATTGTATGGTGATTCGTACAACAAGGTTTCAGTTTGTACAATGGAATTCATTTTTGGTATGGTGAAGCTGAAGGCTGTACGGTATGAATTGGCTGTATGGTGTGAAGGCAAGCCGTAGTGTATGAACTGAAGCTCGTATGGTAGGTTAATAGGGTCGTACGGTGCTAACAGAATGCCTTCCTCTCACGTGCGATCAAGGTGACTGTAGTGTGTATCAGTCCATCAATGGCCAAACGGATTTGACCGCACAGTGTTTGACGAACAGTGTGGAGACTTGCTGCAACTCAATTCCTTCGGTGATTCTGAACACAAAGCCACTAATACTCTCGCTTTCAAAATGATGTTATCACAAACAAGTTGTTATGCTAGAAACAAGAGATTTATATTTCCGGTTCCACTCGCCTACTCACGCCAATGGGAATTAGATGCACAAAATAGATGTACCGACAAAACACAAGTCCCAACTCGCATAGAAACGAGGAAATTATATTAATGATAACACTTTGCACAGATCCACTATCTCAGACAAATATCAACTATCCGCAATCTCAGACAAATATCAAATATCGCTGGTTATTACAAATTTGTCTTCTACAGAAGTCTTCACAAATTTTGAGCACACAGTGAAATAGAATGATATTTCCCATGGCAGACTAGGGTGGCTATGAACAACTGAAACTGTAACAAACCAAATAGAGGATCTTTCACCTCCGAAATGGCAGACAACAGAACTCCAAGTGGAATTCACAATACAAATAAAATAATTTAAGACGCATACTAACAACTTCCTACATGCTAGACATAAATACCCCTTCGGAGAAACTCTCGAGTGTTTACAAAAGAACGCCGACACAGTAAACACCTACAGACAATAAGATAAAAAATAACCCCCCCATTAATTAATTGAAGGTCCGTAATAATATTTCTTTTAAATTGGGACCAATGAATGAATTAATTTTTTTAATTTATTCTCTATCAATTTGGGGACATTACATACATACATAGATATATATGCATGTATGTGTGTGTGTGTGTGTGCAAAACATTTCAACTTGGGAGAACCAGAAACAATTGCTTGAAGAATTCTTTATATCACTACTCGTGGAATCAGCTCAACAAAATGTTCAATCCAAATTACCAGAAAACTTCCCAAAAATTGAAATCTTCAAATTAATTACATTCAGCACTGAAGGTGATCCTTGAATGGAATTACTCAAAATGAAATAAGGGTTTTCATCCCCATTTTCAAATCTTCAGCTCATTTTCAATCCTTGGATGGATCCACTTTGTTTATACAATTGTAATTCCCTTGAATGCATCTCTTACCTTTCTTTAACACCATTTTTTATTACTTCTTCTAAAAAAAAAGTATTAATTTTACTTCTAATCTTTTCATTTTCCCACCAAAAGTATGGCCTTCAAATCGCCTTTTTGGCCTTCAGTGCCCTGGGGCACAACTTAAGTTACATTTAAGGACATTTTAAAATAATTAAAATTAATCTTTTAATTTATTATTTTTTATACAACTTAATTTTAATTATTTATTTAGTTTCCAAAGTATATTAAAAAGGGACATCACAAATCTTATCTCCTCAACCACATCTAGGAGGATTGTATTCTCATTGAAAGGCTGTCTGAAATGTGGTCCAACCTATATATAAGCCAAATCTCTAACTCTAAGACGTTTTGTGAAAGTAGCTAATTTGAGGAATATAAAAAATATTCTAGTCATTCTAAGATTGCTGGTAAATCCCAATCTTTTACTGCTCGAAGTTTAATTGCTTTTCGAAATCATGTCTATAAGATATCCATTGCATACAAAATTCTAATAATTAGTCTGTACTTGGGTCTTGCAACTTAGTCCACTTTTTCCCTTATTAGGCAGGGTGGCTTTGAGATCTCCTCCTATTATGAATTTCCAACCGTTTTGTGCCATTTTCATTTTTTAGTATTTCTTCCTATTCTTTCTGTTTCTCCTCCATTTTTGTTGATACATAAGCATTCACTCACGCGAAAGACGAGTCCAAGCGCAGGCTTTTGACCTTCACAGCCATCCAGTTATGTGTTGAATTGATACATTCTATTGATATTTGCCTTGGAATCCACATAATCACATTTTTGCTAGTTGCTCCAATTAAGGTTACAAACACACCTTACCACGATTTGTAGCATTTGATAAAGATATCACCCCTTGCCTCTTTTGGTTTCTTATAACTAGACTACATCGACCAACATGTTAATTTGGCACTTGGTTGTACGCCTCTTGTTGGGGGCATGTAGGCCCCTAAAATTCAACTAGCAATCTTCATTGTTCTCCAAGGGAGGGGTTTCCTTCCTTAGACCTGAAAAAATATTTCTTGATTGATGAATGTAAAGAACCTAACTGGCTCCTAATTTCTTTCTCTTAATTTGAAATAATTTGCAATTTTTATTTCAATTAAAGTCTCATAAACTACAATTACAATGATACTTCCATCAATTTGAATAATCAAATCAGAACAAAGAATTATTTCAAACATTTATTAATTTGAATTCTCATGTCAAATAAAGATCACATAACAATCATTATTCATTAAAGAAAATCGATGACACCTGTATCTCCTATTTTCCCTTCTAATGTTGTCTCGGTCCACAAACAAGATAGCTGCCACCTGGAAGTTAACACGTGACTGTCTATTGTCAACACGTGACAGTCCTAAATGAAACGCAGGCCTAGACTGTTGCAGAAATGGCCCTGGAATTGATTCATGTGGGCTGGGAAGGGTGACGTTTCAAGCTTTCTTGGTCCCCCGTACCAAGTCTGGAGTTGACGCAGCCAATAATTTAATGTGCTCTTGCTGTTACATAACCATTTCCCTTCAAAATATTAACGCAGCCAGTCTGAATACAAATCTCCAGCATTTGCAATGATTCCTCAGCCAATCACTTTCAACTAACAACTACAGAACTTCAGCGAAAGACAAATTGGACTCTTGGATAACAAATTGATTTGCCTACAGATTAAAACTCATCATTAATCCAGTATACATCAGCATTGGATTTTATTTCAGAATCAGCTGCAAAATTCACCATCAATCTGTAATGGCTCAAATTGCCAGAAGAGGAATCAGTCCTCAAAACCCTAGCTGGGTAGTCTCCCTCACAACTTCAATAAAATCATAATTCAACAATGGATGATTTTCCTTTCACAAATCATTGCTTTTATAATTCAAAAGTGTCTTCTCTCACACTCTTTTCACTTAAAACACTTTTTATAGTTAGGCACATATTGAATAATATAATTTATTAATTCATTTGGCTCCAAAAAAAAGCCTTTTCACCAATATCATGAAATTATGACACGCAAGGTCCCTGTTTCTTGTGCCCAAGATTTAAAATTTTTCATCCTGGTTCCAATGAGCTATAACACTAAGGTATCCAACATATAATACCAACAAAAATGGCAACCTGAACAAATTTAATTAAATAATAATAATAAACCACCCGCCTTGCGAAAACAACTGAAGAAGCGTCCGAATCGAAATCTGTCTGCACAGGATTGATCCAGATGATGAAAGATGATGAATGAACTTGACGGGGTGACTTACTAAAAATAGATGCTCTCTCCAAGATTCTTGGAGCCCAAATTGGAAGCCAGAAATGAAAACTGAGAGCATCATTCAACTCCTCTAACTCATCTGAGCTCATCGGAAGTATCCATTGACTTACTATAAATAGTAAGTTCACACCAAAGACCCTCTAAACACCTCGCTAGACCACGAGGACCACAATAATGACCTGGCACCATCAGATCAAAGACCTGCAAAAAATGGGGACATTACAGTCCACCCTCCCCAAGATTGCATGTCCCCAAGCAATCACCGGAACAGGAACATCACAATCCACTTGGATCCCACAGAAAAGAATATACCGTGCCACTAACATCACTTGTAGACTCCTGTAACATCACCCAAAATACAAATCGGATAACTCTGTAAAGAGACCCAAAACAACCACTCACCCAAACTCCTGTACCGAATTTGTCTCTGCCCAGATTCCGAAAGAAGTGATCTTCAGGATCATCAAAAACCAAGATGTATGGGAGACTCAGATCCCATACACACTGAACTCCCCCTATGCTTTCAACTAACCTGTACTGAGTGTGTAGACCATTTGCACAACAGTGATGAATACCCCCGAACAAAGCTGTACCAAGACCCGGATATCCACACACTACATAATCTCTGTAGTCACCATAACTCTTCAAGTCACCTGCTACTGACTTGCAGCCAAAACTCCCATCAATTGCTGATGGCGAAAACCCATCCCATAATGGATGATAAGGACTAGGAGCCAAACTACCCTTGCAACAGATGAAATCTTCTAGCTGTGGGTCAAAAAACAAATGATGAACATGCCCCACCTTATACAGCCGGTCGGAAACCCCAATCTCTGTCAATAGCTCATCATTACCAAACTGGGGGTCATGAGATGGCTCCAATCTCTGACTCATAACTACAGGCTGGGTGATCCCCTGAGCAACTCTCTCAACAAACCCAACCTCGTAATCGCTGTGGGGAAGCATTGTAGATAGAGTCTCCACAATCCTCCCTACCAACCTCCGGATGGCACAAGAGCCTCGGATGAGAGTACCCTCAGACACTCTATAAGAATCATGTCGCACATCTGCACTCTCAAGTAAATACTCCATAAATGACTCGGTGTAGTAAAAATTATACGTGGAAGCATCAACTTGCTCCCCCGCAATCCACAGTTGATCCCTCTGAAAATGTGGCACAGCCAACTGTCCCATGCTATCAGCTATGTGAGATGATGTAATAGATTCACTCCCAGCTAAGGGAAGCAAATCAACCTAAGAGCTCGACTCCATTGGTACTCCTACCTCATCCAAACAAAGAGCTCCCATATCCTGAACATGTGTGTCTGCCACATCATTATGTTCCTCATCACCACTCGTAAGAGCAAACTCACCACCATCCACCTCAATGTGCAATCGAACTGGGTCTGGGGCTGGTGTGGACTGCAAATGCTGCAACTCCACGGTCACCTCCTCCAACTGGATCTGCGACTCCTGAAGGGCCTACTGCGTGTCCTCTAAAACCTCAGTAGTCGCTGTGAGCTCCTGGGTAAGCTCACTCACCTCCTCTCTGTCCATCAGTGTCTCATAAGCTGTACTACCCCACTCCACCAGGTGATCTCGGTCGGCTACCATCTGTAAGTAGTTATGTCTCAAAATCTTGACAGCCTCATGCAAAGTATAAATCTCTGCCAATGAGAGCTAACCACCATTGGCCTCATCAGTCATAGGAGCACCCCAACCATAAACAACCAACAACTGACGAGCAGCATCAAAATGCTCGAGAGTAGAAGTAATATCTCTCTCATCAACTCGCAATTAGCTAGTCACATGATGACTCTGCAAAATAGGCCTCCTACGAACAACCTCAAATGCACTATCTACACTATGAGAGGAAGCTATATCCAACAAACTCCCCTCAAGATTACTGTCTCTCTGTGTACTTTCATCTGAGTACACATCAACAAACTGATTACAGGCATCAGACACGTCCTCATCTAACCACAAGGAAACTTCTGCTGAATCTGACTCAACACAATCTCTGGCTACCTCGTCCTCTGCAACTATTTGACAGTCCAAATTCTGAGACACATCCTCATGAGTTACCAAAGAAGTAACCCCATCTCTAAAAGTGGAAGCCCTAGCTGTAACAAACTCTTGCCACTCATAAGCTTCCCTGTCCTCATTTGTGAGTTCCTGTAACACAGAATCCTGGAATCCACCATCACCATATGACAACGTCGAATCTACACCCAAAGTCAAATATAGAAAGCCAGAAACACTACAACACTCATCGTCCTCACTCTCAGCATCGGAGATATCTGCAATGCTAGTGTCCACATCATCTATCCGCATCTCCTCTACTAACTCTAGCTGCAAACACGACTGAATGTTTTCATGTGAATCAACTATACAGTGGCATGAAACTACGTCGCCCAAATCAACTGCAACACTCCCATCCTGAGTGTCATCACTGGAAAGCTCCATGCACACATCCTCAACACAGGAAGAAACCACTGTCTCCTGTACTGATCCAACACTGTGACTGCTATCATAAATCTCTGAGCTGTCAGAGCTCATACGCTCCTCGCAGTCGTCACCCAACATCTCACAGGAGGTGTCATCTCCAATGCAGCTCATAGCATCGTCAAAAGTGTCATCAGATGTGTCTATACTATCATCTCCCACATCTCCTGCTGAAATCTCATCTGCGAACACATGTCTCTACACACATGAGTCAACATCCAGCTGTGCACCAATAATGCTAGAGCACGAACTGTCATCAACTGACCCCGTTGTAATGCGCAGATCACCAACCTCACCACTGGGAGACTCCTTACATGCCTCAGTCCTATTTGAGGAAGCAACTGGCTCCTGAACTGGAGCAACACTACTATAGTTGACATAAACATCTCCAATAATAACTCCCTCCATGAAAGAGTCTGAACTCTCAATGATAACTGCAACATCAACTGCCTCTGTACAATCCGTAGTGACTACTCTGGGAGCCTCAACCCGGTGATGCTCAACACTGCTGTCATCCAATGGCACTGAAACATCCATTGGTTCTGGTGTAATAAATCCATCATCAGCACTGCGAATGGGAATAGTAGGTGTTGAACTAGATGTAGGAATATCAACATCATGGACAATTGTCTGAGAAAACTCTAGCCTTCTCCCTTGCAAACTCGATGTCGGCCTTCTAAAGGCAGAGACCATATATCTCGCTGCCCTATCTACTGTAACTGGATCCGACAAACTTTCTGGCAATCTCTGCTGATGCAGTCTAAGTCTCTCCATGCTTTCTACTAAAGCATTTAATTCCGCTCTATTTCCCTTACTGCTATGACGATTTCCGGAACTGGATCTCCTGTATTTATCCATGGCTAGAGAAAATAGAAGTGCTGATCACTTTTAAAAACTTCTGAATAAAAATGAATCCAGACCCCACAGGATGGCAGGAAAATAGGTCTGATACCACTGTAAATATCCTAATTTGAAAATTTCTTTCTCTTAATTTGAAAAAACTTGCAATTCTTATTTCAATTAAAGTCTCCGAAAATACAATTACAATGATACTTCCATCAATTTGAAGAATCAAATCAGAACAAAGAATTCTTTCAAACATTTATTAATTTGAATTCTCATGTCAAACAAAGATCACATAACAATCATTATTCATTAAAGACTATCGATGACACCTGTATCTCCTATTTTTCCTTCTAATGTTGTCTCGGTCCACAAACAAGATAGCTGCCACCTGGAAGTTAACACGTGACTGTCTATTGTCACCACGTGACTCTCCTAAATGAAATGCAAGCCTAGACTGTTGCAGAAACGGCCTTGGAATTGATTCACGTGGGCTGGGATGGGTGACGTTTCAAGCTTTCTTGGTCCCACGTACCAAGTTTGGAGTTGACGCAGCCAATAATTTAATGTGCCCTTGCTGTTACATAACCGTTTCCCTCCAAAATATTAACGCAGCCAGTCTGAATACAAATCTCCGCCATTTGCAATGATTCCTCAGCCAATCACTTTCAACTAACAACTACAGAACTTCAGCAAAAGACAAATCGAACTCTTGGATAACAAATTGATTTGCCTACAGATTAAAACTCATCGTTAATCCAGTATACATCAGCATTGGATTTTATTTCAGAATCAGCTGCAAAATTCACCATCAATCTGTAATGGCTCAAATTGCCAGAAGAGGAATCAGTCTTCAAAACCCTAGCCGGGTAGTCTCTCTCACAACTTCAATAAAATCATAATTCAACAATGGATGATTTTCCTTTCACAAAACATTGCTTTTATAATTCAAAAGTGTCTTCTCTCACACTCTTTTCACTTAAAACACTTTTTATACTTAGGCACATATTGAATAGTATAATTTATTAATTCATTTGGCTCCAAAAAAGGCCTTTTCACCAATATCATGAAATTATGACACGCAAGGTCTTTGTTTCTTGTGCCCAAGATTTAAAACTTTTCATCCTGGTTCCAACGAGCTATAACACTAAGGTATCCAGCATATAATACCAACAAAAATGGCAACCTTAGCAAATTTAATTAAATAATAATAATAAACCACCCGTCTTGCGAAAACAACTGAAGAAGCGTCCGAATCGAAATCTGTCTGCACAGGATTGATCCAGATGATGAAAGATGATGAATGAACTTGACGGGGTGACTTACTAAAAATAGACGCTCTCTCCAAGATTTTTGGAGCCCAAACCGGAAGCCAGAAATGAAAACCGAGAGCATCATTCAACTCCTCTAACTCATCTGAGCTCATCGAAACTATCCATTGACTTACTATAAATAGTAAGTTCACACCAAAGACCGTCTAAACACCTCGCCAAACCACGAGGATCACAATAATGACCTGGTACCATCAGATCAAAGACCTGCAAAAAATGGGGACATTACAATGAAATACCCTTTCGACATAGCATTTTCCCAACTTTGTTTGTTTGTCTTTCTACCACACTTCTTTCTAGAATCTATATTTGCTTTGAAGATTCTTGAGGCCAACTGGCTTATGCATCTCATCTCTCTATTATACCCAAATCATTATTCTATCTCTTTGTTCGATTCCATCTGATCTGCTTGCTTTGCTTTTGCCTCCTGTACTTCCCTTTCATCAGTCAAGTGGAATGGAATCATTACCCATTCGGAGGGGTCATCACGAGCTATATTTACCTTTGTTTTCTTCACGCATTTTCAGATGCCTTTCTCTTGCCTTTTTCTCTAATATCATCTTTCAAAGTGATCTTAGTTATTGCAGTTTAGGCAAAATAATTTCACCTCCTTCAGTTTAACCTTTTGGGACCATTTTACAGCTTCCAGTAGTAGATTAATATCCTTTGGAATTTGATTATGGTGATGATTTGTAGCCTTGCCTATGATTTGTATTCTTCCTCAAGAGTTTCTTTGTCAATTGTCCCAACATTCCTCAAGCTATTCTCTATATTTTTGAGGCATTTGATAGTCCAATATTGCATCAACAGGTAATGGAGTTTGATTAAAAATGGGACCTTGTTAGGGACAAGCTAACGGATTGAAATTAGGGCTCCGTTTTTGGATAAACGTTGTGTTCTATATTTTCCAAGTTCCATTTTTTGAAACAAAATTTGTATAGTTTGTGTTCATTCCACAACTCCATCTATTTGGTATTCGGTATCACATTTTCTTGTTATTTTTCTTCGAGGAATCTCCCTTTGTTTTAGAGTCAGACTATCCTGTAACAATTTTGAGGATGATTATTGTTGTAAGCATATAGATACAACGTGAATGCTCAGTGCTCCCGGTTTGATCTTCTTTCTTGTATGCATATGTATACATGTACATATACAAATGCATGCACACACACAAATACATACACACGCACAGTCATACAGACACATTCATGCATATACATATACATATACATAGACATATACATATCAGTGTCACATGACTCAGACTCACCTCGGACTCAGCAAGCTCGGACTCGAACTCGGACTCGGCGCCCGGACTTGCCAAATTGAAAAACCCAAGAAATTCAGAGATTTTTAAGGATTTAAATCTTTTTTCATGCATCATTCAATCAATTAACATCAAAGACACAATAATTGATATAAATAGAAGCTACTTTGCATACATACACAAGTCTACACTTTAGTATACATGCGAAGCGAATTACTGAAGGATATAAGTGAACTGTTAAACAACTTAAACTAGTCAATAAATAACACCATTACAAATCTGAAATATAATATTATAAATAGTGTCACTGTCAAAGACTCAAAAGTCTACAATATCATGGAATATGAAATCTATGGAATCAAAAGTTCAAAACATATATCAAAATAAAAGGCCCTATGTCTTCTTGCGTATACGCCGAAGATAGGTCATGGAAGATTCTGCAGCCATCTTCTGTGCCTGTTTCTGAGGCTCGACCTCAATGGCATCCTCATCATCCTCATGATCCTCACTCTCCTCATAATCATCATCGTCATCCTCAGATCCGTCACTCTTAGCCTCAGGGTCCTCCACTGGGTCTCCTCACGCTCTAGCCTCCTCCTGTGCTATAGCTACTGCCTCTGCCTCTCGATCCACCTGATCAACCAAGTCCAAGTCTTCATCACTGAAGACAGGATCATCAATCTCAGTGTTCCACTCTGCTAGTGGATCAACCTCCTCTAAAACGATAGGAGATGTGTCAGTGCCCAAGATCTATCTATGACGAAGGCGAAGGTTGTAATGCACAAACATAAGATCATTCAACATTTTCACAGCCAACCTATTGCGCTTCTTCGAGTGTATATGCTCGAGCATACGCCAATTGCGTTCACATCTTGAAGCACTAGCTGGCTGGCTCAAGATACGAACTGCAATCTTCTGTAAATTTGGCACTGAATTACCAAACATCTCCCACCGTGCATCTGAAACAAGAGATTTTAAAAATCAATTCAATAACTTTGACTTTATTAATGTAAAATGGTAATAGATTTAGAAATTAGAATTTAGATTTTAGAATCATAGATTTTTACCTAGCATCAATAGTGTCCGATTTTTCTTGCATAATTCTCATGAGAAAAAGTCTCCTTGTGCAGTCCTATACATTTCTATCTCACAGACTATACGTGTTCCAACTGATTCATCTACTGACATTCTTTCTACAACATCATAAAGCCCACTCCACACCTCATCATCTAACTTAAAATCTGGGCTGAATTGGTATGCTGGATTAAGGAAGTGGGTAGCTGCATGTATAGGCCTATGAAGTAGATTGTGCCATCGTCGATCAATGATAGCCCATATGGGACCATATTTATCCCGATTCCCTCCAAAAATTTTTCTAATGGCCTCTTTCACCCTATCCATACCCTCATAGATATATCCTATTGCGGGCTTCTCCCCATTAGCAATTTGTAGGAGAACAATAAGAGGCTCTATGAACTGCAATCATTGTGAAAGTAGAAAGTTAGAAACATTAAGCTTTAAGTTTTACTTTAAAAAATAAACAATGAACATAAACAAGTGTGAACAAAAATGATGAAATGAAATGGAAATGAGGACAAAAAGGAAAATTACCTCCATATCCTTGGCCGGTTGCCAAAAGCCAGTCACATCAAAAACACAATCAGCTGACTCTATCCCCGCACTGGTCTTTGCATATGATGATGAAGTCCACTCCTCACTTACAAACATGCGTCTCAAACCGCCCTTGGATTTAAGCAAAGATTGCAACGTGATAAAATTTGTTGCAAATCGGGTGACCCCTGGAAGAACCAACTCTTTTTCTTTTGTGAACTGCCTCATAAGGTTGAGCACCCAAGTATGATTATATATGAATTTACAAATTTTTCTTCCTTTCTCTACACATGTTTTTATCCATGGAAGTTTGCCAAGATCCTCCAACATGAGGTCAATGCAATGAGCATCACAAGGGGTCCAAAACAAGTGGGGGTGCCTCTCCATAAGAAGTTTACCTGCAGCAACATAATTTGCTGCATTATCTGTGACTACCTGAACCACATTCTCCTCACCCACCTCTTTCAACACATCCTCAATTACCTCACAAAGATACTCAGCATTTTTTATTTTCCCTGAAGCATCAATTGATTTCAAAAACACCGTGACACCTGAGGAAAACAAAAGCAATTTAGCACAATCATAATTTAAATCAACTAATCACTAAATCAATAGTTTACTACTAGTAATAACAAGTAAGTACAAGTTCTATAATTACCTGATGAAAAGACAAGAAAATTAAACAGTGTTCTATTTCTTCTGTCGGTCCAACCATCAGTCATTATTGTGCAACCCTTCCTCCATATTTCACGCTGCTCAATTGCAACTTTTACATCAGCCACCTTTTGGGTCAAAATAGGACCTTTTAGCTCCTCATTAGTAGGGGCTTTGAACCCTAGGCCACAAATAGTAACAACATCTATTGCAATTTGCCAATAAGGAGACCTATAACAAATTAAAAAAACACAATAAGTATACTAGTAAGTTTTACAGTTTACTTTCAAGTTTCAACTTTCAAAATTAATATAATGAATATGGCATATTCTTGAGACTTAAAAGTTAAAAGCAAGAAAACTAAGACATAGAAAGTAAAATAATAAGTTACCTTGCTGTATTGAATGAAATGTCATTGTAGAAAAACAAATCTCCAAGTGCCATCTTGGCAACCTCATGTTTGTCCTTATTCCAAGCCATGCTCTCAAGCGATGGTTGGGCACCCGGAGACGTGCGTGGAACAAACATGGAATCTAGTTTGGATTTTTTCTTACAAATCCGAGGCCCAATGGTCATACTTGCACTTGCAGTACCACTACTAGACGGAGGTAATGGGGTATGAAAACTTGAAGAGTTCTCTCCACCTAACCTTGCCATTTCTTGATGTTGCTTCTTTCTTAATTCTTTCTTCTCTTCATGGGCCTCTAAATGAGCTTGCATTTCATGAATAAGCTTTGGTGTTGCTTTTTGGCATGGTTTAGCATCATGCCCTGATATATGTGCAAGGTGGTATTTTAGCCTATTAATACGTCCCCCATTAAATTTAACAACACAATTCCAACATGTAACTACTTTTTTTTGGCCTGGGATTGCATATTTCCAAGCCTTATCCCTTGCTACACGAATAGGGTTTGCATCTGGGTTAACTGAAGGCCTAGACGAACTACTCTCATGTTGAGACATGTTGCAATATATCATAAATAAAAAAAATAAGCATCTACAATAATAAAAATCAAAGACTATGGCCTCTTATCAAGTTTTTTCATCAACATAAAATGTAGGAAATCTAAGATTCTAAAGACAAACAAATGTAAACACAATGAAAATATGAAGTTAGAATGTAAAAAAATCATAAAACAACACAAAAATGCAACTTACCTCTTCAAAATTGCTCCCAAAATGAAGAAGTGCAGCTCAAATTTATAGAGGCCTCCTCCAAATGCTTCGTTCAGCTCTTTGCAATGTGTGCATACAAGCTAGAAACTATCACAAGCAATCAGCAATCAACGTATGAGAGCCAATCGATTTGCTGATTTTTTGTCTAAAACCCCTATATTCTTCTCCCAAGCCTTTTTCCTCTCTTTTAAGCCTTTCAAAATGATAGAATGACCTTTTTAGGTCAAATAGAAGTCATATAAGCAAAAAGAAATTATTAAAAAGTATTAACTTTTTATGTTTTTGCGTTTTTTTAGTGGCTGGATGCACCGAGTCCAAGCCATGGGACTCGGCGAGTCCAAGTACTTGCCCAGGACTCAGCCGAGTCCTTGAGCCGGGTCACCGGGCCTCGGCGAGCCTGGCTCGGTGCGGGACTCACCTGGACTCGCCAGGACTCGCCGAGTCTCGGAACATTGATACATACATACATACATATATATATATATATATATATATATATATATATGCGTCTATGGAGCATTTTTCATAGTCATGTTGGTAGTCTTATATCAGGTTGTTCTTGTAATGTTAAACCTCAGTCATTCATTTAGTCAATTTGATAGATGTGCATTCATGCTTTAATGTTTCAGTTCACGGTTCTTTTAGATTGTTTGAGGTTGCTCTATGCTAAATGAAAACAAAAGAAGTTTTTTATAAATGGAGGCATAGGTAGTGAGAAAGAGAAGGAAATTGAAAAAGCTTAGGCAGACTGGTAGTTGGGCAAGCAAAATTCTTCTAGTACTTCATTCAAATGATACATTGGCATAAGGCAAATCATTGTAAAGTCATATATTGGCACACAATTTGATTGGCACTTCCATAGGTAAAGGGCACCCAAGGTGGCAAACCTCATCCTAAACAATGTTGATAGTCAAAAGGTGGTGACAAAATACAAATGAATTAAGTGACGATCATGAAACATGGTGCAAGTTTTCAATGGCAAACCAGTCCAAAATAATGACAAGTATGTGGCATCAACATCATGAAATTCTGCCAATATCAAGGAAGATTATACTATGTTTATGTGTCACACTTTTTAGGTGGCTCTGGCTTTAGAAAATCACAAAAAATTTGGCAAAGAGATTAGAAAACATGACAAGATAATTGGCAGAGAGGTCACAAATTGCGACCAGAAAAAGAGTTGAAAAGTTGAAGCTAGTTTTGCCTTATTTTGTGGTGGGATTTCCATTGAAAAATTTCCACTAATAGTGCTAGTAAGCTTATTAAACTATGTCGTCACTTTAAGGTCATAAAAGGATGACCTAAGGACACTATTTTATTGATTTAGCTAGTTTAGAGTTTTGACACAGGTGGAAAATAAACATGAAAATAATGGCAAGGAACAAAAATTCATTCAAGTGAAGTCACACTCTTCTGATTGCATTGCTGGTTGGAAATGGTGATTTAAGTGGTCAGTCAGTAAGAAAAAGTTTGACAAACAAGTCAATGAAGAGAAGCAAGCAAATTGTGCTTTTCCAGTGGTTGCCATTAGAAAAATGACTAGCAAATAAACATGGGAAAATCACAACTTTAAGGTGGCTATGCTAGTGGTGGCCAACATCAAATGAGAATGTGCCTAAACAGAAATGACTTCAAACATAAAGTCATGGTTTTCAGTTGGTAATACCATTCAAGAAGTGTGACAAAGAAATTAAGTTGACTAAGGACAATTCCATTGCCATTTTGAACTTTTAGAAGCAAAAGTCACTTAAAGCATGATACCATCTTATTGTTTGGGCTATGATAGGGAGAAAGTAGATTTAAAGTAGAGGAAATCCTATTCTAAGCTATTGGATTATTTTATTGGTTTTTTTTCAAAAGGATAGAGATAGGGTTTCTTTAGAAACATAAGTTCAAAGAGATTATGCTATTACTATTTGATCCCTATGAGCTTCTTCTAGAGCATATAAACAAGTGCTATGAGCATATAAGATGTAATAATAGTGAATGCAGTCAAGTCTTTGTGGTTTCGAGATCATTGATCTTGTGTTCACAATTTTGAGAATTAAATTAAATCAAATAACTGTGGTAAGCTTTACATTGATGCTCATTATTTCTAGAAGTAATAACTTTTTGTAGTCCTTTAGTAATTTATTTTCTAGAATTGTTCATTCTTCGTCCAATTAATCATGTCTTGTTGATGTATAATATTGGTCTCTAATTTCACCAATAATTCACATTTGGTGGTGTTATTTTGTTATATCTTTGTTTGTAGCCAGGTACTGGTTTGTGCATTAATTAATAGAATGTTGTGCTCATTTGTGCTTGAGTTAGTTTTTCTCCTTTGAATTGAAAATCTCTATACAAGCCTTGACTTTTGATATTCCAACACTTGAAGTCTGTGCCGAAAACATAGTTACATATTTATAATTTATACAAAGCTACCATAAAAAATTTGTACAGTGTGCATATATGCAAATTGTGTTAAATTCAGGTTAGTTTGGGTTTTCAGGAGTTTACCTTTTTAATTTGAAGAATGGGTCTACTATAGACATTGCTTCATTTTGTGTTGTCCTGAAAAGACAAAATAAATGTAAGTTTGCATGCTAGAGCATTATGTATTTCTTAAGGAAATGTACTGGATTTTACAGAAAACTACACTGTTCTTTCATAGTCTCCATTGTCCACATATGCATGTGAATTTTTTTTGATAATCATGAAATCTTCAAAAAAAAATTATTCTTAATTATATTCTTTCACTGAGTAAAAAAATCATTAGCCTTCCATATTTTGTAGTGCGCTTTATAAATTCAAATTATATATATGCTCTTTTGAAATATCTAGTGTAATAAATCTGCAGTATGGTTTTGAGCATTTTGAACTTACAATTTTCTCATTTAATTTTTTGTCAGCTGCACTAAAAAATTGTGTTAATGTATTTATAATGTTTATTTTGGCAACAGGCGAAATGAAAAGAACTCAAAGGTGCCAAGCTTTTATACAGTGACAAATAATGGGAAGGAGAGACCTGATGTTTGGATTGAAAGACCTGAAAAGTGAGAATAATTGTTACTTTATTTATAACTTCTGAAATTCTATTATATGGAGTTAATGTTTGTTCATTGACAATGGCTTTTACATTCTAATGTTTTGTAAAGCAGGTCAGTTATTTTAGAGATAACAAGTGATGTGCGGATGATTAAGTCGGAGGTATTGGAGACATACCCCTTATCAAATTACTTATTGATTTGTTATATATGTGAAGAGAATATTGTTTCAAACTTTTACAATTCGTACTAGAACTGTATCAATAACACATCTGAATCCTTGGGAACTTTAATATCCTATTTTTTTGTTTGTATAGAACCTTACTTCTCCTTTTTGTATTTGTCGTTTTTTGTGTAGGTCTTTGCCTCTCCTTATAGTTTGAGATTCCCACGCATACAGAGGGTGCGATATGACAAGCCTTGGAATGAATGCCTTGATGTACAGAGTAAGATCTCTTTGGCTACTGCCATAGATGTCTTGATTATTTATTTATCCTACATAAACTATGTTTATTTGGCTTCTGAAAATTACAGAGCGAAGACACATGACCACTAACTGTGTTAATGGCAGCATTTGTGGATGTAGTACAATCAAGTAGTGGGACAATACAGAAAGCTGATCACTATACAGGTTGGGGTCAACGGAAGCCAAAACATATCAAAGGCACTTCAAAGGGAGAAAAAAGGATTCTTACTATTGTACCATCCTATATGCTAATGGATGATGTATCTGATGTTAAAAGGGAGACCTTGATTTTTAAGAATTTGTTGTTCTGTATCCTTTGAAAGTGGTTCTAATATAAAAGATATCGGCTGAAAATGGAAAATTCCTCGCTGTTGCATTCAATAATATGAGTTGCTAAGTTTAGGACTACTTCAACGTCCATTGTCTGAAGAATACAAAGAGATAAGAGAACCTTTTTTTCTTTCTTTTTTCAAACACCGTTGATTCTAGGTTTTGATTGGTGTTCTATGGCACTATGTTTAAGCACTTTATGTTCAATTCGTTGATATAAAGTCTATGCCTTTACTATATAGATTTTGTAAATTTTCCTCCTGAATATTCACTGGAGAAGTTTCACAAAATGGTGGTGGAAAATGGGGGTTCATTGTCGTTGAACATTAATGATTCAGTTACTCATGCCATTGCAGCTGATAAGAGAGGTGGCCGTTCTTTTTTGTGTTCTTTTAAGATATTGCTGTTGTACCTTTTTTTTCAAGACCTGTTACTTGTCTAAGAGGTTACCACTTTTAATTTTTTCATTTATATCTGCAGGAATCAAATACCAAGCTGCAACAAAGCATGGCGATGTCATTCACTACTCTTGGGTCATTGATTGTTGTAAACAGAAGTCTCTCTTGCCATTACGAGCAAAGTTAGTATTAGTTAAGCCTTTAAACTTTTAGGCCTAACTTGAATGATGATTATAGAAGTTTCTATTCATCTGGTAGCTCTTTTTTGTTACCGATGTATGAGCTACTTAATTTATTTGAAAATTTTGGTTTTTGGTCTTGGACACAGATACGTTCTTAATCTTTCAGACTCAACCAAGTATAAAATGAAAGAGGATATTGATGAGTTTGGTGATCACTACTTATGGGATTTAGATATCGTAGATCTGAAACAGGTATATCATGTCTAACTAATTTTCCTTAGATTATTGATTTTTGTGCCCCCACATACGAAAAACAGGTATATCAGGTCAACTGATCTTTCTTAGGTTGAATTATTTTAATGCCCCCCATATGAAAAATACATGGGAATCTGAATTTCATAGAGATGGGAATGTAAGTAATTTCTTCTTCTAATAGCAAGTCAGGCACCTAGGTTCAATTGACATGATTATATCAGGAACCTTTTGAGGCAAAGGTTTTGAACGGCAGCTTAAAATCTAGGCAGGAAAATATGTTCAATATAATTAAGGACTTCTGAAATTAAAAAAATTGAATCGTAATAACTGGCTTTGTTTCTATATGCAAAATTGGAAAACCAAAAATATTCTGAATTATTAGCAATCTAATACAATACAGTGCATCGTAATACCTGTAAGGGTACCTATATTCATAGCTTGCGAACCCTGCGAGAACTCTCTGAGTTGCCAAGTACTCTGTTTTTTTTGCTTTGCAAGTTTTTACTAGTATAAGTCCCGAGTTTTTATAGAAATACAAAAAACATGGCTAAAAATTCAAACATGGGTAAACCGTAAAACACTGCTTAAAACGCATTTTTACGTGTTTTTGGCTATAAAAACATGCATTTTCTCTTTTGAGATGTCCATTTTTAATTTAATAGATTTTGTAATTGAATCTTACAAGAATATGTGATCTGTAAGAAATTTTAATTTTTAGTACTTTCTAAGTTGCCGAGTTATTGCCATGTTTTTGTCAAGCACTTTCGGAGTCAAAAATTTGGGGCTGGCTAAGTACTCTTTGAGTCTAAGTCTGGGAACCATGCCTATATTGATTGCCTTAGCCACATGGGACACATCCATAGGATCTGTCCAAAGAATATAGGCTCTCACAATAACTGTTTCAATAACAATTATCTTGCCAAATGAGAGAAAACATGACACCTAATCTTTGAATGTAATGTCTCTTTCCTCTTAGCACAATAATAAATGATTTTGCTAGCCTTTTGTTCCCAGAGAATAGAGTAAAAGGAAGTTTGCAAGGGAATAAAATGAATAATTGAATGTAACAGGCAAAAAGCTATAGTTGTAATTCATTTGTATTTAATTGTTCATGGGTCAGTTACACATGACAAGGGAGCAACTTGGGCACCTAGCATTTAATAAATATTATGCACTCTTCATTAAATGCCTAAGTCTATTACTTTCACCAAGGGCGATTATATTAAGGAAGTGGCTATATTGAAACAATAATAATGGAGAAGGGAAATCGATAGCTCTTGTGAAGGTTAAATAGGGCATTGTTGGGGTTGGAAGTAAGATGATTATTATTGAATCATTTTATTGATATCAAATTCTGTTTGCAAGCCGTTTCCAAGGCAATACTTTTTAGGTTGTAATCCTTGTGGAGGAATTCTTCTGGACAAAACTCCAGAAGACTCAGTAGATTCATTTCCAGCATTAAATGCTGTCACTTTAATATTTGCATACATTGCGTGTATGCTGGTGTCTGGGCATTCATCATGCGAGGCTCAATCTTCATTGAAGAGCCCTTTGGAGAAATACAGTCCACAACAGGACCTAAGCAGGTTCACACCCATTCGAATATGGGGTTTCTCGAGTATTAGTTTCTTGGTTGTTGTGTGTGTATTGGTAGAAGAGCTAAAGCATGGATGTAATAACCCCTGCTGGGTTATACCTCTAAAGCTTAGTTTTGTTTGTTTAACATTTCATCAAACAATTGGCATGTAATGTTCAAATTCTGATTTTAGCTGTATATATTGCTTTGCAACTTGTTTTTTTTGTGTTTTGACAATATTTGAAATAGGAAAAAAACTAAATTCAAGACTAAATGCAAACTATTGAATTCATTAATTTTGCAAATGTATACCATGAGATGAAATTGCAAATAAATAACAATTGATGTGCACCTTTATTGCTGTAGTGATTATTGCAGTTGCTAAAATGCTCCAAACGTAGCTTGGAGAGAGATTGCACTGCCTTGGGAATGAAACACAGCCTCCTCACAAATTATTGCAGCACCTTGTATGATGTGCGTGTGCCATAAACATTTCCTTGCTATCAATAATGATGACGTCCCAGCTGAATCAGACACCGAATGCCCTCCAAAAAATCTCAGTATGTAATAGACTTTGAAGGCAATGTGATGCCAAGAAACCCTGACCGACTTTCAATTGCACAAACACCAAGAACAATTAAGCAAGATCAAACAATCATCTCATAATGAGTTTGATTTTCTTTTTGAAACGCTTTATATCCTCTCCACTCTTAAATGTCTTGCATCCCCTTTTGAAATCCACTTTTAGGGTTCTAATAAAACTTTATAATAAATCTCCAAAGATGGCGCCCAACCCAAAGTCATAATAAATGCTCATTAATGACATTTGTTTGGTCACTTAAATAATATCTCATAAAGTGGGCACTCATTCCAACATAAATGCACCTTTTAATAACTTGACTTTACAATCAATAAATGTCTTTAAAGTCAAATAAATTCATTAAATGCTCACTTTATAATTTGACTTTATGATATTAAATCCCCTTTCATTATAAAGTCACATGAAGTTAATATAACATTCCCTTAAAATAATTAGCGCCAAATCCACTTGCTTTGAGTTGACTTTAAAAACATTAATATATTTCCTTTCTAATGTCCCATGTTGACTTAGGATAAAGAATAAATAGGCCCCCACATTATGATGTTCATTTAATGCACTTATAAAGTCAATTGGCCCCATTTAAATAAAACATTATATTATAGCTTTTAATAATTAATTATTAATTAAGAATTCTTTATTAATAATTAATACCTTGAACTTGAGCTAGTAAACTTATTCCTCTTCGTAAACTGATGAACTTTGCTAATACAAAGTCTAGGTGCATTGCCAAAAATAGCAACATGGGCGTAATTGACTTACTATAAATAGTCCATAAAACTGAGCCAACTGATGAATGAGTCAATTTCTATGTATACCATGAGTCTGGGTGGCCCGGCCAAAAATAGAAACTCCTCAACAATGACTTACTATAAATAATAAGTCTCTGAATAACTTCTCCAATCAACGATACTGAATTTCAACACTACCACCAAGCTATTCAAGTGTCCTACTAAAGATAGATACCATAACTTTCTTGAAATAGACACTTACTATAAATAGTAAGTATGCCAAATTGACCAAAACAAAGAGCAATCCTGAACATCCTTGACCTCTAGAGTGGGAATTTGCTTTTGATTCTGCCAATTGAGACCCTCTAACCTAATTATTTAGCCTACGAGGGCCACTGATAGGCTAATCCAAACCACCAACCACGGTGAGCTAAAAAGGGGACATTACAGTCCACCCTTCCTGAAATTGCTTGTCCCCAAACAATCTCGAAAAAATAACACTCTAGTCCACCTGGATCCCAAGAGTAGAACTGTGCAATGTCCTTGTGATCGCCAACTAGCTCCTATAACATTATCCCCAGTACAACTAATAGAACCTATGAGACTAAATCAAATGCTACTATTGATGTCGCAAGAGTGAATATCTCAGAGGGAAGCAACTCGGAAGGGTGACAAAACTTGCTTCCCCAAATTGCACAAGGTAAGGTGTCATACACAGTGTCCAACCCATGCACAACTAAACTATGCATCTGAAAGGGGTCATGCATAGGAGGATCACAAGGAAAACTATAGGCACTCCTCACTATGTAAACTCCTAAAAGCTCCTCAATGAGCTCTGTCTGAAATCCCGATGTACCGGAAGGATCCCAAACTCTAAACTGAAGCTTGCAAAGAAAAACATACGTAGACTTCTGCTGCTCAACTCTAAACTCAACTTCATCGTGCCCAAAGTAGTGAAGTCAAACAATGAGACTTGCCCGAATTGCTGTGCTAACCCTGTCATCGCTCAGGTCCCAATGCACAATGAACTCACATCCATTTGTAGTGTGGAGATAAGAATATCCAAAGGCGTGTATAATGCTACCAGTATCTCCTTCCTCTGTTGGGCTCCCATGGATGTGCCGACTCTGCAAGTAATCCAATCTGCAACCACTAATCCCATCAACTGCAGATGGCAAATACTCATCCCACAAAGGAAGGTACAACCCCGGACCCAATCCACACTAATGCATCATCAAAATTTCTTTGTGTGGATTGGAAAAGTAGTGATGAGTACTCTTGCCTATGTAGTCACGATAAAAAGCTCCCACCTCGGTCAAACACTGACTGTCATAGTACTGAATATAACCTCTATCATTTGATTGATCACCAACTACACCTGTAATGGATGTAACCATGAGAGAATGTGATGCAACATGTGGTTCTTCGCTGCTCTCGACAGATGCACTCATCCCAACAATATCAACTGCACTTGTAATTGTGATATGTGTGACCACATCCTCACCCTACTCACAACTATACCCCATGGATATAAGGTCATCACCAACTGCCATTGTGGATGATTGTACTGTATCTGTAATTGGTGAAGACTGTGCCAACTTCAACTCCATAGAAAGCTCCTCAATCTGCGACTAAGACTCATGAAGGGCGAGTTGCACTCTCTCCAATGAATCCATAGTCACTCGCAACTCATGAGTGAGCTCATCTACCTCCTCTTCCTTAACCCTCATTGCATCATAGCAAGTGCAATCCCACTCAAGAACATAGTCTCTATCAGGTAGTAATTGTAAGTAGTTGTGTTTTATTATTCCAATAGCTTCTCAAAGTGCATGGAACTCCGCTAGGGAAAGATGACTCTCACATCTTCTCATCTTACATAGGAGCACTCCAACCAAAGGTAGCCAACATTTGACAAGCAACAACAAAGTGCTCTATGGTTGTGGCAATCATGCTATCATTGACTTTAAGTTGCCCAACCAAATGATGAGGACTCTGAAACCAATGACTCCCATTCAAGTGTTCTAAATCAAAGTTTGCATTGTGTTATGGCGTTGTATCTGCCACACTGACCTCATGATCAACAACAACATGTGTTCTATCATTAGTGCACACATCAACATCCCAAATAATGCTGCTGAGCACCTCAACAGATGACTCAACTAACAAGGTAGAAGCTGGTGATATGACAATATCTTCACACACTTCCATTTCCAAGGTAACTGCATGTCCATCCAACTCACGATCCTGGGACCTATTACCAACCAATGATTCTTATAACTTGTTTTGTAAGGTCTGATCTGAAAAATCAGGCTCATTATGGCATCAATCTTCACCAACCAATGCATTATTGATACCCGAAACTGAAGTACCAACAATAGAAGACTCCACAATACTATCATCCTTGCGTGAAATGGCTTCTATCACCTCATGATACGAGGAAATAGGACTGTTGTTGCAAAAATCGGAACTGTTATGGGTTAACCTTTGCATGCAATCTTCATTTTGCTGCAAGCTACGAGCTAATCTTTATTGTGAAAGCATAAGTTTTTGCTGGATATTATTCAAGATGTTCTCAACACTTGGCTGCTCACATTTCTTTGATTTTCTTTTTTGCTTGCCACAATCCATCTGATACTCCATATAGCAGTCAAAGCAAAGATCATTTCTAATCTTTTGTGGAAGTGCAAGATACTCTCTATAAGCAACCGTAACATAATCTTCAGAACCCATAATTCACAACTGCATCAAACTAAGTCTTTGTTCTGAATGTAAGAAGCTCCCCCAATAGGATGGCAAGAAACCGCTCTGATACCATTGTAAGAGTCCCGTTGGTTCTACCCTTGAAGACTCAATTTTTCCCTTTTGACATTTCGTCAAATGGTTGGCAAGCAATCTTTAAATTAAGATTTATGAATGTATATGTGTTTGTTTTGCTTGTATTTGAATAGTTTTGGAATTACAAAAACATATACCAATGCATAGAAATGATAACCAGTAACTTGCATAAACAAATAATGCACATCCAAACCTTCAAATGAAATTTTATGGCCACTATATCAGGTCTGATAACAATGTAAATCAGGTCTAATACACTTCGTTTCAGATCACAATAACATGTAATATTTCAATATATTTACTCCAGCTCTACAAACAAAGACTAAAAATTCTTTAATCTTCATGCCCGGATGACTGAAGTCAAATACTGATATATCTGATATGAAAGAATCAGCATCAGTAATTCTGGAGATTCGTGTGACAATGGTAAACCCTTATCATGGAAGCTAGGAAAATCAGAAGAATGGCACACAGCCTGCGATCAAATATTCTTCAACAATCATCTTGAAACTTCTGATCTGCAAATAAGTATTCTTTGGAACCCTTGCCAAGAGGAACATACTGTAGCAATTATTGTTCCCGGTTATTGTACTGTCACTATTTATGGGTACTGTAGCAGCAAGATTAAAGCTTGAAATTTGATCAACAATGGTTGCCAATGATAACCCACAGGTCTGCAACGCATAAGCATCAAATATATACACGAAACCTTAATATTTCCTTCACAAATTTGCACAATGAAGACTTCTAAATGAAGCCTTTCCTTAAGCAATAATTTGGTTGATCTATCACAACCTCAAAACTGTTGGTATTTTCCAGATTCTACTAGGAATGAACAAACTATAGAAGACTTCCAAATACTAAGCACAGAATAAACTAAAATAGACTCAAGGCAAAGCAGAGATAGTACCTAGATTATAACACTTGATGTCCGTCCATGGAGTCTTTAGATCTGACTCTTTAGATATGACCCGAGTTGACCTTTCTAGGGCTTTTCTTAGATCAAATCTAAGGTGACATAGACCAGCACTATGTGTCTTGTAATCTGCTATTGTGACTGTACCCAATCTATACTATATGTGACTTGAATCTGCACCTCATCTAGTTTACAGACATTAGGGCATCAGGTCGCAATACCTGTCTATATATAGCAGACTCTGTTGATATATATTGTACAGATTTCTGCCCTTGAAGTGTACTGACTGGTCATGAATCCTAGTATCTTCGCCTGTCATGATAGATTTCTCTGCTCTCTTTAGAACTCCCTGCTGCCTTCATATTTTGCAATTTCAGATCTTGAGGAGAGAAGGCACATTATGTTTTTGGTTTCTCTCTTCCTCAAGACTTAACCGAATATATATGAGGATTAAACCATACCTTAAGGGGCCGACTTATACCATAAAATATTTATATCAAGAGGCCGACCTTGGGGCCTCTATAATTTAATTTAATCAACTCATATATATATGTATATCAATTTAAATTGATAAACAATAAATAATAAATATAAACAATATTTATTATTATTATTTATCCTTTTCGATTTATCTCCCAAGTAAGAGGATGTTTGCCGTAAAGGCCATAAACTTAACACTCCCTCTTGGACTTGAGGCAAAGATCAACCCAATGATCTCCCTCTATCATCCTTGATAGAGATGCCAAAAACATAAACAGCATGGATCCCATATCCAAAAATGCCATAGATCTCTTATCTATGATACTAGATCTCTATCTACAAGACATAATGAGAACACAACTATTCTTTATAAACCATACATCTCATATTCATATGAGAAACATCATATCATATGATGCTTACCATCCAAATGTGGATCTCCTAGATCCTTTGGTCTTCTAGACCCAAGAATATCAGTCCATGATATAAGTGACATGATATCAAATATCCAATCAATTTGTGAATTTCTTAAATCCACTAGTCTCCTTGACTATTTTGAATATCAAGTCCATGATATTCAAGGTGTCATCAAGTCCATGATGTATACCATCCAATTTGTGGATAACTAAATCCACGAATCACCAAGACTCAAGAGATGTCAAATCCATGACATGATCCCAACATCAAGTACATGATGTTTTACTATCTAGATGTGGATTTCTCAGATCCACGAGTCCCATGACTCAAGAATTTAGAATATCAACTCTATGATATTCATGGTATCATCAAGTCCATGATGTTACCAAATACTGAATTGTGGATCCCTGATCCATGAGTCTCCAAGACTCAAAGTATATCAACTCCATGATATCCAGAGCATTGTCCTCTCGAATATCAAGTCCATGATATTCACCAAGTGCTCGGAGCAATAGTCTTTTGACATCAAATCGATGATGTCTCACCAATTGCTTGGAGTAATGGACTTTTGACACCCATGATGTCTCACCAATTACTGGGAGTAATGGACTTTTGACATCAAATCCATGATGTCTCACCAATTACTTGGAGTAATGAACTTTTGACATCAAATCCATGATGTCTCACCAATTACTGGGAGTAACGGACTTTTGACATTAAATCCATGATGTCTCACCGATTACTTGGCAATGGATCCCTGATCCATGCAAATGTGGACCCCTGATCCATGAGTCCCCTGGACTCGAAGAACATGAAATGATATTCTTCCACTCATAAGAATAACTTAACCAAAAACATTAGTATATCCAGATGAATAATCATAACCACATGAATCTCATAAACAAAACCTCATCTCACGAATCCGCATAAGTATAAGATTAACCAATATGATCATAAGATTCAAGTTAGATATGTATTATAGTTCCTACTATAAAGAAATGTATTCACACATATATATGTATGATCAATAACCATGAATACATAAAACAAAGCATAACATATATCCATATAGTACGCATACCACAACATTATCTTTATAATGTATGTTTCCATACATACATAAAATATGCCAACACAACATATGCCAATTTAAAGTATGTTCCCATAAGAGAAATGTGTCAAGGCAATATAAGTATGTTTCCCATACATAACATAATGTAAAGTATGTTTCTACATTAACCAATAATGTATGCACTCATGCATCAATGTAAATCAGTTAATCAATTATACTCACAATCAGCTGTATAAGTTCCCTATACATAACAGCGTAAGGTATAACACGTGTCATAGAGTAAGGTATGTTCCTCATACCTAACCAACCAAGCTAAACAGACATTCCAATCAGCTATGAATGTTACAATCATAAGCTATGCCAATAGGGAATGTTCCTACTCATGTAGAAGGGAGAGGTTTATACCGGGTGTAAGTGAGCCCATAATAAAACTCCCTCTTAAGCTTAGACTCAGGGCAACATGAATCCATATGTGCATGATCTATGCATATATCTAAATGTAGTTCTCTCATAGAACAAGTATAATTCAATCATGAATATCGGAAGCATGTTCACATATATGCAAAAGAAAACCAATGTAATGCAACATGAGACTTTACTTAATGTGAAGTAGTGCTGCTAATATCAAGTATGATCCTATCATACATAAATACCAAATATATGCTAATATGCAATCACAATAACATAAAGTCAATACATACAAGGTTATACTAGCAATCAGCTGTGTATGGGCAGAGCATGCATTTCACAATGCCAGATCTACTGCTATAAGTTAATCAACTGAGCAGATATATCAAATAGCTAATTCAATCAATTATACATGAAGAATCATGTTCTTTTCAAACATCTTAGCTATGACAATTTGTTGTGCCAATCAACAAGATATGTACCACTCATACATGACCAAGTTAACTTGCAAGGTTGCAATCTACCAATGAAAGGTGTGCTTCCTACACATGCATAGAACTAGTATGTATACCAATAGTTAAAGTTCCCATACATCAAATGCCAAACAACATGAAGGTATGTGCAATACTATGTGAAGGATGTATCTCAATTCAGATATGATCCATCTAATATACTCCCTCTGAATCATACATGCCATGCACTTAATCTCAAGATGATCTACTCCCTCTAGATCAAAAAGAAAATTAATAAGATTTCCCATAGAGACAACTAATTGAAAATCAAAACCCTTATTTCAATTTCAGACCAAACCCTAGTTGTCATAAAGTTTCTTAGTTTGTACTCCTAAATCTGAAAGGATCTTTACTCAACCTCAACTCTGATACCATGTTGGTATTTTCCAGATTCTACCTAGGAATGAACAAACTATAGAAGACTTCCAAATACTAAGCACAAAATAAACTAAAATAAACTCAAGGCAAATGAGAGATAGTACTCAGATTATAATACTTGATGTCCATCCATGGAGTCTTTAGATCTAATTCTTCAGATATGACCCGAGTTGACCCTTCTAGGGCTTCTCTTAGATCAAATCTAAGGTGACATAGACCAGCGCTATGTGTCTTGTAATCTGCTATTGTGACTGTACCCAATCTATACTATATGTGACTTGAATCTGCACCTCATCTAGTTTATAGACATTAGGGCATCAGGTCGCAATACCTGTCTATATATATTAGAATCTTTTGATATATATTGTACAGATTTCTGCCCTTGAAGTGTACTGATTGGTCACGAATCCTAGCATCTTCGTCTATGATAGAACTTGCTTGTGATGTCAAGATTTCGCTCCAAAGAGAATGAATTCGTTCTTCTAATCAATGATAGATTTCTTTGCTCTCTTTAGAACTCGCTGCTGCCTTCATATTTTGCAATTTCAGATCTTGAGGAGAGAAGGCACTTTATGTTTTTGGTTTCTCTCTTCGTCAAGACTTAACCGAATATATAAGAGTATTAAACCATACCTTAAGGGCCGACTTATACCATAAAATATTTATATCAAGAGGCCGACCTTGGGCCCTCTATAATTTAATTTAATCAACTCATATATATATCGATTTAAATTGATAAACAATAAATAATAAATATAAACAATATTTATTATTATTATTTATCCTTTTCGATTTATCTCCCAAGTAAGAGGATGTTTGCCGTAAAGGCTATAAACTCAACAAAAACTGCTAAACAATGGACAATCTCCAATGCCCTAGTACAACTGAAACTCTTGTTTGAATTGCACAAACACCAAGAACAATCAAGCAAAGTCAAATAGCCATCTCATAATGAGTTTGATTTTCTTTTTGAAACCCTTTATATTCTGTCCACTCTTTACATGCCTTTCATTCCCTTTTAAAATCCACTTTTAGGGTTTTAATAAAACTTTATAATAAATCTTTAAAGATGGCACCCAACCCAAGCTCATAATAAATGCTCATTAATATCATTAATGACATTTGTTTGGTCACTGAATAATAGTGGGCACTCATTCCAACATAAATGCACCTTTTAATAACTTGACTTTATAATCAATAAATGTTCTTTTATAATAAAGTTAAATAAAGTCATTAAATGCTCACTTTATAATTTGATTTTATGATATTGAATCCCCTTTAATTATAAAGTCACATGAAGTCAATATAATATTCCCTTAAAATACTTAGCACCAAATCCACTCGCTTTGAGTCGACTTTAAAACATTAATATATTTCCTTTCCAATGTCCACGTTGACTTAGGATAATGAATAAATAGGCCCCCACATTATGATGTTCATTTAATGCACTTATAAAGTCAGTTGGCCCTATTTAAATAAAACTTTATATTATAGCTTTTAAAAATTAATTATTAATAAAAAATTCTTTATTAATAATTAATACCTTGAACTTGAGCTAGTAAACTTATTCCACTTTGTCAATTGATGAACTCTGCTAATACCAAGTCCAAGTGCACTGCTAAAAATAGCAACATGGGCATAATTGACTTACTATAAATAGTCCCTCAAACTGAGCCGATTGACAAATAAGTCAATCACTGTGTATACCATGGTTGAAAATATCTGCGATATATCGTAGCTGAAAATGGCAAAAGATATTAATGCCAAAAAAACCGTGGCCGAGTAAAACAAAAAATCGCGGCGCTTTAAACCTGAAAAATCGTGAAAAAATTGCGTGTAAAATGCCCATTTAAATCTGACTTTGTCAACGGATTTAAAAAGGTTAAAAAATGGTTTTTTTAGGGTTTTTCAGCCGCGATTTCATTTTATCTTCTACCCGAGATTTCATTTTGTCTTCTACTCGCGATTTCTTCACTAGTCGCGAGGACATTTGAGAGCATTCTCCCGCGATTTCTCTGCAGAGTCAGCACCAAACGCGAGCACATTTGAGAGAAGAGTTTGCAGACATTTGGGTACCCGCAATTTCTTCACAGAGCACCAGACGTGCAGTTTTAAGGTTTGACTCTTAATACGCCATTTGTGTTTGATAGACCCTTAATACGCCTCTGAACTTATCTGAGTATGATAGGATCACATCAAAATCTCCAGCCACCATGTATTTATTAGTATTTTCCAGAACTAGCCCAAACTATTTTATTATCAATTATTTTTCGGTATTTGGTAAAAATTTTAATGTTCATAGTAAAATTTTTAATGTTCATAATATTATAGAAAATTAATATTAGGATATTAATATTAAAAATAAATATATACTGTAAAAATTTATAATATGAAATAATTCTACAGTATTATGCAATGATACATTTTTAATTTTTTATAGTATATATATATATATTTTTTATAATATATTTATATATAATTATATAAAATAGTATATACTATAATTATAAATAAGATTTCAAAAACTTTGTGAGTCTATTCAATACTATTAAAATAAAAAATGAATAAAATTAAATTAAAAAAATTTATGCTATTAATAAATATTAAAACTAAAATGAATTTAAGCATAATAATTTAAACTTGCAGACTTTAGTTACTTCATATTCATTTTGATACCAGGTTCAAATCGAGGAGATGTCCAATGTATCCATTGCCTTAAGGAGATGAGTGGGGGCATAAGCTGATTGAAATATCATCTTGCAAAGATTCCTGGAAATGATATTACACCGTGTGATAAGTGTCTGGAAGAGGTTACGAGGGAGGCTTTGGCAAGCCTTGAAGCATATGCACAAAATAAGGTAACTAAAAAGAGGACAGCAGAGGCCATGGCAGCCCCAATGGGGAGTTTTAGTTCTACAGGGTCACAAACAGGTGCAAAGGCTTCTTCTTCCATTGGGCCACGGGTACGAGGATCAGGAAATGTGGGCGGGTTTATATCAGACTTTTGGGTTCCACGTAACACTCCTGATGCTCAACCCGAATTGCAAGGCACTACATGGAACAAAGAAATGCATGCAAAGGCAAAGGTGGTAGTTGCAAGATTTTGGTTCTACAACGATCTTCCCTTCAATGCTTTATGTAGTCCATATTGGGATCAAGTGGTCGCTGCGATCTCCTTGTCTGGTAAAGGGTTCAAGCCCCCATCTTGTTATGAGGTGAGTGGACCGTTGTTACAGGATGAGGTCCGAAGCATTCATCAACTTGTGGAAGAGCAAAGAAGAATTTGGGAACAGAGAGGTTGCACTATTATATCCGATGGGTGGACAAATGGTAGGAATAGGACGCTCATCAACTTTCTTGTTGCTTCAGGAGGGCAATTAGTATTTCTAAAATCAGTTGATGCCTGTGATCAAGTGAAAAATGCAGAGACTTTGTGCAACATGTTGGATGAGGTGGTGGTGGAAGTGGGAGTGAGTAATGTCATCTAGATTGTTACTGATAATGCAGCTGCATATGTGGGAGGCAGTAGACTTCTGATGGATAGGCATCCCACATTATTTTGGAGCCCTTGTGCTGCCCATTGTCTTGACTTGCTCCTTGAGGACCTAGGGAAACTGAGTTGGGTGTGGAAGGTGGTCAAAGATGGAAGAAATATCACAAAATACATCTACACTCACACATGCGTCCTGAGTCTTATGAGACAATACACTGATGGTAAGGATCTCGTGCGATTAGGGGACACATGCTTTGCTACTAATTTTCTCAACTTGCAAAGTGTATTAGAAGGATTGCCTGACCTAAGGCGGATGTTTGTGAGTGTGGAATGGTTGGAGAGTCCTTATGCCAAGAAGCCTGAAGCAAAGAAGGTTGCGAAGGCTATGTTTGATGCTAGATTTAGCAAGCTAATAGAGGAGATCATCAAGGTAAGTTTTTAAACCTTGATTGATGATTTATAATTTTGTTATTTAATTTTCAGATAATGCAATTCGCTGATTTTGGTTAAATTTTTTATGTCCAAGTGTTAGAACCATTGGTGAAGGTTCTTCGAATAGTGGATGGGGATAAAAGCCCCATGGGGTATCTATATGAGGCCATGGATAGGGCCAAAGAGGCCATTCAACACTTGTATAGGTCAAATGAGACCAAATATAGACCCATATGGAACATAATCGATCGTAGGTGGAATCGATAACTCCACCAACATATTCATGCTGTTGCCTACTACTTGAACCCCAAGTATTACTTCTCTGACACTTTCAAAGCAAATGTAGAGGTTCAAGTTGGCATAGACACATGTATTCGGAGATTGGTTGCTGATTTGGACCAACGAGACCTTGTACTTGATGAGTTACAAAGCTACAAGAGGGAAGATGGGCCATTGTTTTCTTCACCTGATTGCAAACGTAGGAGATACACTCTGTAGCGAGGTAAACAAGAACATGTGTTTACTTTTATTATACCATTTATTTCGCTCATTAAGTTTATTAGAATCTTCACCACATTATAAATGGTTTAACTTTTTTTTAATCCTTGCAGATGTGTGGTGGGAAGATTATGGTGCCACAACACCTAATCTTCAAAAGCTTGCCATTCGAATATTATCGCAGCCATGTAGTGCTTCTGGTTGTGAGCGAAATTGGAGTGTGTTTGAGAACATACATACAAAGAAGCACAATAGGTTGACTCAGAAGCGCTTGAATGACTTGGTTTATGTGTGGTACAACCTTTGATTGCATGAAAAGAAGGTGCGAGGATAGGCTTCATATGAAGCTCTTGACCTTGATGAGATTGATCGATATGGAGCAGATTGGGTTGCTCCTCCTGATGGTGATGATGTGGATTTGGATGTGCATGTGGATCCTTTCTTGATTGATGATCAGCTATCTGACTTTGATATGGAGAAAGATGATTGGGCTGCAGAAGTGGCAGCACGTGAGGAGGAACATGAGCTTGGTCATGATCCATCAGGGGCTTCTATTGAGGCGCCTATTCAGCCCTCTGTTGGGGATGGCGCAACTACTTTAGCACCACCCACCTAGTAGTAGTGATCTCTTTTGAGCTTTAGTTGTAGACGCAATTTATGATTTCTACTTCTAGTTTTCAGTGATACTAAAACTTGAACCTACTATGTATTCAGAAGTTGTAGTTTCATGGAGTTTGACTTTGATATGTATTGAAATTTGAACTTATTTTTATTTAGATGCCGCACTTGTTTTTTGGCATATGATTCTATGTTAATCTGCTAAGTTCTAATAGTAATTGCTATGTATTTAACTCAAAACTTTGATTCATATATGGTGGATATCTCAAATGAGTATATGTTCTACAAATTTGGTGTATATGTGTGTGTTTTTAAGAATATTTTAAGAAATTATATATTTTCAAATGTTCGATAAAAGTGCCGATTTATTGCTAATTTTTCCGACGAGTTTTTGGCGATTCCGAGTTTTTCAAATTTTTTGGGCCGGCTGAGTTATTGCCGAGTCCGAGATTTTCAACCTTGGTGTATAACATAAGTTTGGGTGCCCTAGCCAAATATAGCAACTCCTCAACAATGACTTACTATAAATAGTAAGTCTATGAATAACTGCTCCAGTCAACAATACTGAATCTCAACAGTGTTACCAAGCTGTTGAGGTGCCCTGCTAAAGATAAAAACCGTGACTTTTCTTAAATAGACACTTACTATAAATAGTATGTGTGCCAAACTGATCCAAACGAAGAGCAATCCTGAACATCCTTAACTTCTGGAGTGGGAATTTCCCGCTGGTTCTTCCAAGTGAGACCCTCTAGCCAACTAATTTAGCCTATGTGGGCCACTAATAGGCTAATCCAAAGCACCATCTTTATCTAGGTGTAGATTTCATATGACATAGGCAAGGAAAAAGCGCTTGCTCATTTTTTGTGGAGAGTTTACCCCTTAATACGCAAAAGTAGAAAATCGAGTGGAGAATGTCATTGGCTTTGCCTTTGAAATTGTGTGCCATTAGAGAAAACTTGTAGCAAAGCCACCTTAGGCATGTCCAGGGGCCTTCTTTGCTGACTTTTGATGCGGAGATGGAATGTACTTAAGAGTTAAGCCTATGCCAAAAGGGTGGAATTTAAGAGTAGTTTGCATACCACTTCACCACTTTGCCACGTTTAAGATCTCATGGCCTTTACTATTTTAAACTTAACTTTTATTACTGTTGACATCATCAATCAGGAACCTCATCAATTTCTTCCTTGGAACCAATTAACCTTGAGCAGTATGCAATAATCGTTGATTGAACAAGACCTTGACACAATAAGTTAACCTGGCTGGATAACACTGTGATACACCTTGACCTGATAAAATAATTATTCATTTTTGAAAAAAAAAAAGATTGTAGAACAATGTTATATAACTTCTGGAACAGTTATTTTTGGGAACAAAATAGAACTATTCTATAGTTATAAAGACCCAAAAAGAACCAAATGCATCAAGTGTTCAAAGTTTGGATATCCATTTTTGTTTCTTTATTGATATGATGTGCAAGCAACTTTTTATCTGTGAATAGACAAATGATTAACCTTTTTTTCCCTGTTCAGCTTTTCAGCAATGTACAAGATTCTAAACTTATAAATTCTGTTGCACACGTTGAAGATTACAAAAAGAAGTATTGCCCAAGCAATAAGTGGTTCCAGTTTCATAACTGTTCTGTTTATTTTCACCGCATCATTCACTCCATGTATGTTCCCTTCTTTATATACTTCCTTGCAATTAAAATGATTGGGAAAGTTTTAAATTCTTTAGGCTATATATTATATCTTTTTTAAAATCAATTAAATAGTTTTGTGCATCTGGTCTGTTTGAAATCATCCCTTACTATTTTCAGGCTCAGCTACTTTTAGACTGATTAGATATATTTCCAATTATTTAGAAATGCAGATTCTCAAACAGTTTCAGAACTCGTATTGAGAAGGTTAAAGATGGAAATCGCAATGCATGGAGGTGTGGTAACTAGCATGCTACATGATGCTACACATATTATAGTATTATCTGCAACTGACCACCAGGTGCCTTTTGAGATAATTATAAAAAGGTATGGCTGTGTAAGGTTCTTAAATGACATAGCTTATTGTTTTCAGTCTTATTAAATTGAAAATAATTCTATGTATAGATACTCTCTGTAGCACACCTTAATGGAATGCAATGTGTTTGTTGTCTCCCCAAATCGGGATCTTAAACAATTTGCAACCCTTTTATAGTATTTATGGAAATGCAACTAAAATTAAAATTTGTAAATGATTATCATCTATGATAATTTCCAGAATACTTATTTATGAATGCTAAGATTACTTATGGAACTTAACTTGTATACTATGATGATAATTTATGGTAATTGTCAGAGTGAATACTAAAAATGAATTCAAGATTTGAATTTGAACCCTATGCTAAATAGCATGCTCAAAACTAATCTATACCAGTTAAAAATCAGAAATATAGTTAGTAATTACATGAACAACTGATATAAATTACGATGACAACTATTTTGTTCTAATCTGTTCCATGATAAATTATTAGCATATCTTCAACATTTCATTTGACAGTATAATCAGAATTTTAAATATTATCAGTATTTACCAAAAATCAGACTCTTTTTAGTACTTGCTGGTAGGCTAAGTACTATTGCATCATTTTTTGAATTCCTTCATGTAACTAGTGAGTTAAACCATACCTATGAACCAATTAAAAGTTACCATTTTAATTATTTATTATACATTTCATATTTAATATAATAAAAATGAAATATTTTTAAGTTTATAATATTTAAAAATCATTCATTGATAATTTGATTGGCTAAATTATTTGAAGCCTTATACACGATAATTCCGGAATTTTGTTGCTCCTTCCATATTGCATGGTTTTTGGCGCAGCCTCAATCTTTAATCAAACAACTGCTATCTGTCTGTCTCAGCGGCTTAGCCCTTAAATGTCACCATCCTTTCCTCAGAAATCTTTAAATGTACAATGAATCTTCCGATTTTATTTCACAACCATTCCTATCTCAAGTTTTTCAAGATTATTTTCTCGGTGTGCTTTTGGGACAATAATTATATCATGATTTTCGGCAGAATTGCTGCATGTATAAGCAAATATTTTCTTCCCCATAACCACTTACTGGCTCAGCAAGCCATTATGATCAAGAATTTTAATGAAATGATGGAGATTTTAGAACCAATCTATACTGTCCGCAGACATGGTGGATTAATATTATATATTTTGTGTGTTTTCAGGTTTGACGCATACATTTTAGAGCATTAACAGGTCAAATTCCAAGTTGGAAACAATTTTTTCTTTTATGTCTAATTAAGATTTTCGTTAAGCTTTTTATTTTAATGTTAATTTGTTGGCTAAAAATTTTGAAAGTCACTGTAGCCACAACTTTCAAAATTGTGACTTTAGGCATTATCTCATGAGGTTTCCCTCTCCTCTCAGCAATGGGGGAGGCTCCCTTCTTACCGTAGTTGGCTTCAACAGGAAATTAACTGAAATTACAAAAGTGGTGGTTCTCTTAATCAATTCCTTTTTTTTCAAGAATGATTTGCAAACAACTACAACTTTAAATTTAACAAAAAGAGCCTATTGCTACAATAATACCAGTGGCTCAGGAGTTGACATAAGAACAACCCATGAGACAACAGTCCACTTATATATTTGTGAAACAAAAATAAGAACCCAAAGTTTCCTGCGCTTGTCTTGAATGAGGATTCACTAACTGGAATAACTAGTAAGGCACAAAGTCTCTTACTAGAAACTCTCAAACTTAATAAAAATACCTACAATTGAAGCCCAAAGTCTTCAGTTCTAAGTAATTGCAACCACTACAAACTATAACAATTTGTCCTCCTAGAGCACAAAGTCTTCAAAATTTCAAATTGGGTCTGAATGCAATATGCAGCTCAAAGTATGCCAATTGAATTCAAATCCCTCTTGAGAAACACTCCAAAACTCACAATCAATATGCAGAAAATGTTGTCACATAACACCTTGAATCAATAGAAAGTTTGAAAGCAAGTTGCCCCTTTTATTGAAAGCAATTTAATTTATATCTAAGCTCAAAGTCTTAGAGTGCAAATACAAACTGACAGAATTTTCTTGCATTGCCAAAAGATAATTATTTACAATGAGCTCCCTCTTTTATATTGGAAAAAAGTAGAGAGAGGTGGAGAAAGAAGGGGAAAACCCTTAACCACCTTGACTTATTCTCTAACTAACTAACTAATTTTGACTTATTCAATGCTACAAGGCTTAAAGCACTTGCAACATGATTACATGGAACAACTTTACACGTGATACTATCACATGCAATTATATCTTGTTTTTACATTAGATGTAATTTGTCAAATACTAATTACAAATACATGATGAAAATATTCTAAGTGCCTGACAAGACACGACATCTATTACATCATCCTTTATTGGTCCTCATGCTGCTACTAGATGTTGCATGATTGATGTGTTTTGGTTTGGTGAAAGCATCTCGAACCGGAATATGAATCCACATTTTTAATTGTTTTGCATCATAGTGGTGGTTATTGGAGGACCATCTTTTCATGACCATTTCAATCTTGAAAGCATTCTATGCCTACAATCATTCCATCGCTCATCCCTTTCTTTGAATGGCTCCAACATGTTGTCATTCTTGCCTCGTGTCATTCTTTAGTTACCAAAAAAGCTATAACACGATCTTTCAAGCTAGAAATTTACAGATTTGAAAGAGTATGCATATAGGATATGAGTGGAAGGCCTTTGAGCAACAAAGGGTGACGAAAAGAAAATTAAATCAGCTATTTAGGTGGGAGAAAAGCTGGAAAATGGGGTTTTTACGTCCATTTGCAGCCTTGGTAAAAGTATGGAAAGAGTGTGTAATGCGCTTGCAAAGTGGGCTTTTATATTGCATTTGCATGTGAGATAATTGACTTGCTTTTTAGAAGTGATTCAATGTTTAGAACGGGGTTTTTAATCCCAAGTGCATATACAAGAATGAAGAGCTTCTTACACATGCAACTTAGAAGTGTTTAAGATAGAAGAGAAAAATAAAATAATGAAAACATACACAAATCTGAAAATGAAATGAATGATTTGCATAAACAAGAGCAACAAAAATATATACAAAACTTGTAAATAAAGGCCTAGAATCACAAAGAAAACTTACCTTCTCTTAAAATATGCAAGAGAAACAATCTTCTTAAGATCTTTGGAGAAAATCTGTATCAAATCCAATAGATTTCGGATTTAGTAAAATATCTCAAGTTGAAGGTTATATAGGCAAAGATTTGGACTAAATCCTTTTGTTAAATAAATGCACATTCATGTCAAGAACAAATGCTTGACAAATGCTGATTGTTTGAGAATAAAAATGCATCAAAGCAGCAACAAGAAAGGAATGATTCAAACCTGCAAGCAATGAAGATATATTTGCATCCAAAAATGCCGTTTTTGACAAATGATGCCCTAGACAGTTTTTAGAAACAAATTTGCAGGTATATACTTGGTCGTTTTTGCTGTTTAATGCCAAAAAACGGGTTTTGGAATCTCAAATACAACCTCTAATGAAGTCGTTTTGACCTTCAGTCCCAAAAACGGACTTTAACAATGCATTTTCATGCTTTCAATGCTCTTTTTTGAGTAAAAATGCCCTATATGGGTTTTGGAACAACAAATGCAATCCTTGGATAAATTGATTTAGTAAAAAAGGCCCAAAAATGGCTTTGCAACTTCATTTACATGCATATAAGACTGCGCTTTTCTTGCATCTCAAGCCAAGTGACGGGTTTTAAAAGAATGTTTGCATATATTAAAAGGTAGTCATTTAAAGTTAAATAGCCCAAAACGGGCTTTTCAACTTCAAATACATGCCCTAAACATACATAATGGGCTTTTAAATGCATTATACATGTGCAAATCAATCAAAAATCGCCACTAAATAGAGCTTATTAAAAACCGCAGGTATAATGATGCATTTTTTATGTACATTTGCATATGAAATTTGGCCCAAAATTGCCACTTACCACTAATATATAAAACGTAGGTATATATAATAATAAAGACACACTTTTTTCAACCATACACATGTATTAAGACTTTCAAAGACATGTAATTGGGGCAAGAATCGCCACCAATAGAGTATTAGTTCAATATGCATGTATAATGAGAGAAATATGCATTTTAATAACCCATTTACATGTTTTAGAAACATAACGTGCTTTTGGGATGAAAATACATGTGCACCAAAGTGTGTTTATCACATGTAAAGTGGACGAAAATCACCATCTTTGAAAGATCCCCAATCCCGGTGGCCTTGTAAATTACGGTTTGTTTCACAATTTGAGACTTTGCCAGCGTTCGTTGAATTCTGATTTTTTCTGGCTTTTTTCTTGTTTTCAAGATTTTTTGGTGTTTTTGAAGATATATGCAAGTAAATGACAAATAAAAAATAACTTCGAACTAGAAATGGTAAGTAGCATTCATATATTAAATTACTTAACAATCTGAGATGGATTCAATTCGTACTAGGCATAATATTTAGATTTTCGCATTCAAGGAATAAATATATCAAATGGATTTGTTTCTGTCCACAGAGAACTTGATGCCAGCTGTAGAAGTGTTTGGTAATCACCAAAGATGAAGAACTTGCTGCCACAAACCCCTGTAATATCTCCAAACTGCAATACAGTGGCTGCTAAGAAGGAATGGCGCCCAAAGCACAAGCCCGAGCTATCTCTGGAAGAATGCCCAAACTGGAATAGCCTGTCCGCCCAGCTGAATATGATATTTCCTTCTGATAAATGGCGCTATGAAGATTGTCGATCCTTGCCGCAGAGAATAGCACTTTCCAATTCCAATACTGAATCACCAAATCCTTGTTGAGGTTTACGTCCCAACAATCCAGACTTTAGGGGTTTCGTCCGAAGCCTCTGAATCGCTCCAGTTGAGCAATTTCAAGTTTTCACAAGTTTCAAATGTCAAAAGATAATTAGAAATTAGGTCTCCCTCTCCTTATATCCCCTTCCAAGTGCAATTCAAACCCTAAAGGGAAATTACACTTTGTACTTTAAATAAAATATAATAAAATAACATTTTCCCAATTAAAGTCGTCCAAACTCTAGGAAAAACATTACTTTATCAAAATGTCATAACTCATGGCGCCAAATAGCCTCCGGATAGTGAAAATAGTTTATAATAATTCGATACCTTTCCAACGAGCCCCCGTACATAGGTATATGTGCCCAAATCCATCAGATATCCCCTTATTACTCTAAAATGGCTATATAAATAGCCTTATTATAAATTATTTAATTACCAACTTAGGAAATATTAAAATATTTCACTATATGCTTCCGAAAGCCCAAATCAACCAGATAATCACAAAACTAGCCATTTCACTTTTCTGTGATTGATATCGGCCAAGGTGGTTCAACTGGCAGTCCCTTCCCTAAAATCTAGGGATGCTTTTAGAAACTAGGGAACTCATCCTATCGTCCCAAAACTGAAACCATAGACTAGTCCCGAGGAACCTCATATCTGGAAACTGCCACATCCTCCTAAATTTTAGGGAAACCTCCTAAAATCAAGGAACTGCTCCAAACTGGCCCAAAAGTGTCTGAGATGCCATGCCCGACCACTGAAAATCCTGTGTGAGTCTTTGTCCAACATTGCTAGCCTACGAGACTCCCATGATAGGCTAACTTTCATGACTCTAAAAGTCGAACTAAGGAGGGGACATGACAATCCTGCCCTCTCGGAGATGCTTGCCCTCAAGCAACTGCAATGTTGGGTGCTATAAAATAGATTCACCTTCCCAAGTGGCATCCTCTATGAGAAGATCTCTCTAGTGTACCAAATACTCTCAAATCACCCTGCTCCTCAGCCATCGTTCCCTTACCTCAAGAATCTCATCTGGAACCAAAGTCAACCTGCCTTCTTCATCCAAAGGGGGTAAATCGGGTGATGCTGAAATATGTTGTCCCGGTGCCTTTTTTAGGCATGACACATGGAACACATTATGAATCCTGTTGTCAGCTTGTAACTCTATCTCGTAGGCAACCTCTCCAACCCGCCTAAGTACTCTATATGGATCGTAAAAGCGAGGCTTGAGCTTTTCAGCTCCCTCCCTTTTGAGGTTATTGTGCCTGTATGGCTGTAAGCGAAGGAAAACCATGTCACCCACCTCAAATGGCTTCTCAGTCCTATGTCGATGAACGTACATCTTTTGCTGATTCTGAGCATGTTGTAAGTTCTCCCTGAGAGATCTCATGATATCTTGGTTCTCTTGTAACCTATCCTACACCAAAGGAACTCTACTGTCACTCAAGGCCAAATAAACAAAAGATAATGCATCGTAGCCATAAAGGGCCCTGAAAGGAGTCATATCTATAGACATGTGGTGCGTAGTATTATAACAATACTCGTTCGAATACAACCAGCGCACCCATGCCTTCTGCTGCCCTGACACATAGTTGCGCAGATACCCCTCAATCCACTTATTAACTATCTCGGTTTGTCCATCTGTCTGAGGGTGGTAGCTGGTTCTAGGTGTCAGCTCTGTGCCCACGAGCTTGAAAAGTTCTTGCCAAAAAGAACTCATTAACTTGTTGTCCCTGTCACTCACTATGGTCTTAGGAAGACCATGGAGTCTAAACACCTCCCTGAAGAATAGCTCAGCTACCTGGGATGCTGTGAAATCAACTGCAATCGGAAAGAAGTGGGCATATTTAGTCAATTTGTCCACCACAACATAAATACAATCCTTCCCCTGAACTCGAGGAAAACCTATAATGAAAACTATAGAGATTTCTGTCCACTTCTGTTTCGGTATAGGCAAGAGCTGCAACAAACCAGCGGGGATAGTATGCTCTGACTTGTTCTGTTGACAAGTCATGCACTCATGAACATGGCGTAAGACATCATCCTTGAGACCCTTCCAAGAGAATCTCGAATCGTTCTGTATGTCTTACCATACATTGGATGCCCTGCCGTAGGAGTATCATGAAAGGCATGTAAAATTTGTTCCTTCAACTGTGATTCAGGAACAAGATAGACTCTGTTATTGTAGTAGATGATGTCATCAACCACACTGTATTTATCATCCTGTACCAATCCATCCATGACCTCACAAGTATGCTGATTTTTGGAATACTCAACTATAAGTTGAGCTCTCCAATCTGCTGAAATTTTACTCAATGAACATAGGGCAGCAAGTGACGGTTTTCTAGAAAGTGCATCAGCAATAGTATTTTTCTTCCCTTTAATAAATTCTATGTCGAAATCATAGGCTTGTACCTTGCTTACCCATTTTTGTGGACGATCATTAAGCTTCTTCTTAACCAACACCACAGAAGAAGCAAAAGAACTAGAGCTAGGGCGAATGAACCCCATGTCCAACAACTCATGAATGGTCTTCTCAATCTCATCCTTGTAGGCTCTAGGATGACGATATGGGGTAGTAATTACTGGCTTAGCACCCTCCTCCATCTCTATCCCATGCTCAAAACCTCTATCCGGAGGTACACCAGGGGGCATGTCACCAAAAACTCTACCATGCCGGTCCATCACCTACTGTATGTCAACATGAAATGCCCTGCCATCCTGAGGTGTAGGTGTTTTGGACTTAACGTAACAATGTGTAGCCCAAATCACATCATGTCTAATGATAGACTCCATTTTGCGGGAAGATACCACTCTAGGTCCACCATTGGAAGCTCCTCTCAAAACTGTCTTCTTCCCTCCAGAAAGAAACTCTAACTGCATATGATGGTGATCGATAATGTATTGGCCAATACCCTGTAACCACTACATGCCCAAAACCACATCATAATCCTCTAACGGTAGCACATAGAAATCATCTGTCAAAGTGTAATCCCCCATCTTAATGCTAAGTTGAGAAATCCTCCTAGTACGACCCAATACTGCACCATCTGCAACCTTCACTCCAAAACCAACAAACTCCTCATACTGTAACCCATGCCTATCAACTAACTTTTGATCAATAAAATTGTGCGTGGCACCTGTGTCTACCAAGCTCATAACCTGTTGGCCCCGAAGTGTACCTTTCAACCGAAAGGCATGAAACCTGGGATAATTGGAGAGAGTAGCCATAGTCACCTTGGCTGACGCCAAAAGCTCAGAAGTGTCTAACTCCAACTGTGGTGCTCCTGCTCAACCTCCTCCGGACTATCCTCAAAATCAGTGTCAGGTATCTCCTCATCCCCCATCTCGGATGTCACCTCAATCAAGTGAACCTTGCCTTTACCCAGACAACGGTGACCCGGCTCCCATGGCTCCTTATAGGAGAAGCATAGTTTCTGTCTTCTCAGCTCATTCCTCGCCTCCTAGTCCAACCTGAGAGGTCTGAATGGTGGTCCACCTCTAACTTGGGAAGTGTTGGCCTTCTGAGTAGGCCGAGAGTCCCTGAATGGCTTCTTATCTGTCTGGTAAGAAGTAGGAGTGGTGTCCAATCTCAATGTCACATCAATGGCCTCCTTGAGAGTGTTTGGTTTGAATGCTCGCACCAACCCCTTAAGCCTGTCTTGCAATCCCTCTATAAAAAGCATCACACTACGCCTCTGAGGCATATCAGGTACCATGACTGCAATACGCTGGAACTCATTAACATAGGTCTCCACATGCCTTGACTATCTAAGATGTGCCAGCTCCCTATAGTAAAGCTCTGTGTCTTTACGGTCAAATCTGGTAATGAGTCACTCTGTGAACTTTGCATAGGAATGAACCAAGGCATGATCCTGGGTGACTATTCCATGGTGCCACCAGTCATAAGCAATCCCATCTAAATGCAAGACAATTAATTGGATAGCCTCTCTCCTAGGCATGGGCCTTAAGGATAAATAAATGTCTAGCTTGTGCACCCAAGCTCGCGCACTCGCACCACTAGTGCCATCATAAGTAGCCAGTGTGATCTTTCCTGTGGCCCTACTGAGATCCTTGTTCTATTGTGGCTTATGGCCCCTGTCTCCTTTGAACCTGGCAGTATCTCTATGTTGTGCACAATACTGGGGAAGATGAAAAACATCCCTAACATCTGGAGGTAGGGCTCTCCACTCAGTTGTGGCTGCCATAACTGACTCCTGGAATCCCACCTCGGGTGGCTCTACCTGTGCCAATTGCTCATCTAGTATAAACTGTGGAAGCAAAGGTCTATCCATAGCAGGTATATTAGGTCGTTCCCACCTATGGGAATTAAGGGAGCTTCCTACTGATGCATGGGATCTATGACTATGCTGATTTCCTGCCACTAAAACTGACCTACTCCGCCTTTGTCTGCCTCTATGTCTATCCAACTCCATCCGCTCCAAGGCATCCTGTAACCTGTCTAAGGTTTGAACTATCAAGGGCTGTGTAGTGATGAGAGTACGCATCAACTCTCTCTCTTCCTCCTACTGGTTCTGTCTGGCACCTTCCTGTGCATCTTCCATAATGGGTTCCTTTTCTAGACCAAATTCAAACTCGTACCATGCTCTCCTGCGAGTGTAATACCTGTCTATGTCTACTCTTCTCGGATGCATAGAAATTTTAATTAAATTCACAGGCTGGCAGAATCATCGCTCTGATACCACTGAAAGATCCCCAATCGCGGTGACCTTGTAAATTACTGTTTGTTTCACAATTTGAGACTTTGACCAGCGTTTGTACCTCTAAATGGACTTTGTTGAATTATGATTTTTTTTTGCTTTTTTCTTGTTTTCAAGTTTCTTTGGTGTTTTTGAAGATATATACAAGTAAATGACAAATAACAAATAACTTCAAACTAGAAATGGTAAGTAGCATTCATATATTAAATTGCTTAACAATTTGAGAAGGATTCAATTCGTACTAGGCATAATATTCAGATTTTTGCATTCAAGGAATAAATATATCAAATGCATATGTTGTTGTCCATAGAGAACTTGACGCCAGCTGTAGATGTTGTAATGTCCCCATTTTGCAGTCTCTTGAGATTAGCTTGGTTTGACAACCTTCGCAAGCTAATCAGGTGATCAGAGGGGGTCAGTCGACAGAGGCCATAGTTGGATTCCATTCTGGAGGTTCTGGTTGTCAAGTTTGCTCTTCGTTTGGGACAAACTGGATGACTTACTATTTATATAGTAAGTGGTATTTTGGGCACAGCTTGGTTTAGCAGGGTGCTTGCACAGTGTCTTTAGGTGTTGCAGGATCGTTTGTCAGGGATTTCCAATTTGAGAAACTTACTATTTATAGTAAGTTTATTTTTGACAGATGGCTATTTTTGACAGGGCAGTTTGAGCTCAGGGCTCTGTTGTCAGAAATTAGTTTGTTGCAGTCAGATAGATTCAATGGCTTCATATTTTAATTGTCGTTATTAAATTAAGTTATTTTAATTTAATAACTTTATGACTTTATAACTTTAATGTTATAAAATTATGTTGTGTTGAAGAAGCCACTTAAGTGAAAAAAGTAAAGTTGAAGCTTTTTCAAAAAGCTTATATATTCAACTCGAAAAAACACTTTACTCATGCATTGTTCATTTGATGAATATTTTATTAAGTTTCTTGGCTTTTCGAAATGGATAGGGTTTGAGGACTGATTCCTCTCTTGGCAATTTGAATCATCACTGATTGATGATGAATTTTGCAAATTGAATTCTGAAATTCACTACTGAGTCTGATTCTGAGAATACAAGTTTGGTGCTGAGGTATGCCAAATGGGAGTAGATTAAATTTATTTTGAGCTGAGGGTTTAATACAGGCTGAATTCGAAATTCTTCAATAATCGAATTCTCAAGGAGGCTGGATTATCTTCTTGAGTGGTGGAGTTGTTTTATGGAAGCTGCGAATTGTTGCAAGGGCAGCGTTTGGTTAATTTATTGCTGTGTATTTCTTGTGGAGGCCACGCAAATTCTAAGGGAGCTGCGTTTACAACTGCAGGCTCGTGCTACCTTACCAAGCTCACGTCACCTCTTGGGAGCTCGCCCAGCTACTACCAATCTTGGCATGAATACTAGGCTGCTGTGTGATGTCCCCGTTTTTGAACTCTTGGGATTAGCTTGGTTTGGCGAACCTCACAGGCTAATCAGGCGATCAGAGGGGGTTAGATGGTGGAGCCAGTGTTGGGATTCCATTTTGGAGGTTCAAATTACCAAGTCTGCTCTTCGATTGGGTCATTTTGGTCAACTTACTATTTTTAGTAAGTGGTATTTTGGGTATGGCCAAGATTAGCAGGGTGTCTGCACGGAGTGTCAGATGTCTCAGGATTGAGTTTTAGAGAATCTCCAGTTTGAGAGACATACTATTTATAGTCAGTCTATTTTTAGTAGTTGGCTATTTTTGGCAGTGGGTTATTTCCAGCAGGGCAATTGGCATTTGAGGCTTTGGTTTCGAAAATGATTTTGTTACTGTCAGTGGAATTCAGTGGCTTTGGTTTTTAAAGTATCGTTATTAAATTAAATTATTTTTAATTTAATAACTTAATTACTTTATAACTTTAATGTTATAAAGCGAAGTTATCATTAAAAAGCCTTTTTTATGGAAAAAAGTGAAATTGTGCTTTTTTCGAAAAAGCTACAAGTACAACTCGAAAAAGCACTTTCATTCATCCATTGTTGAAATATGATTTTATTGAAGTTTGAGAGACTACCCGGCTAGGGTTTTGAGGACTGATTCCTCTTCTGGCAATTTGAGCCATTACAAATTGATGGTGAATTTTGCAGCTATATTTGAGATCATAGTCCAGTGTTGAAGTATACTAGATGTGTGTGAAGTTTTAATTCTATAGGCAAATCGATTTGCTCTCAAAGATTTTGAATTGTCTTCATGCTGACGTTCTGAAGATTTTTGGGAATTTGCTGTGACTCATCAATTGATAGTGGAATTTGAATTCTTTGTTGAGGGCAGATTTCTTAAGAATTCTGAATTTGTAGAAAGCCGTACAAAATTCTTTCATCCAGGGCTGTATAGAAATCTGCCAGTTCTCTACGGAAATCTGAATCTGTACTTGTTTGCAGCCAGCCGTAGGTGTTTGGAGTTTGCGGGATTTGTTCTTTGCCTTTGTTTGCAAATAGCAGTGTTGCGGCTTGCCTGTAGACGCCAGCAACAGGTTAACGTTTTGAGAGTGGGTTGACACGTTTTTCTTCCAGTTGTGATTCTTCTTCTAGCAGACATAATATCTAAAGGTGCATTAATTTGATACATTTGTTTGCAAAAGGAATTTGCTCATTTAAATTGTTCAATTTATTTTACAATGGCACGTTGGAAGTTGTTTAAATAAATTGCAATTAATAATTGTTGAAATATATCAGTTTTTCATATGCTTGTGGAATACAATTTAAACAAGAAATTGCAAATTAATTTGAAGAACAACTAGTTTGTCAATGAGAGCCAGCCAGGCTCTTTAGAGTGGTATCAGAGACTTTTTCCTACCATCCTATGGGATCTGGATTCATTATTCTTCTGGAGTTATTTTTTAAAGTGACCAGCACTTCCACTTCCCTAGCTATGGATAAATACAGGAGGTCCAGTTTCGGGAGTCGTCGTAGTAGTAAGGGAAATAGAGAGGAATTAAATGCTTTAGTAGAAAGCATAGAGAGACTTAGATTGCATCAGCAGAGATTGGCAGATAGTTTGTCGGATCCAGTTACAGTAGATAGGGCAGCGAGATATGTGGTCTCTGCCTTTAGAAGGCCGACATCGAGTTTGCAGGGGAGAAGGCTGGAGTTTTCTCTGATAGTTGTCCATGATGTTGATGTTCCTACATCTAGTTCAGTACCTGCTATTCCCATCCGCAGTGTTGGTGATGGATTTATTGCACAGGAGCCAGTGGATGTTTTAGTGTCATTGGTTGACAGCAGTGCTGAGCATCACCAGGTTGAGGCTGCCACAGCAGTCACTACGGATTGTACAGGGGCAGCTGATGTTGCAGTTATCATGGAGTGTTCAAACTCTTTCAGGGAGGGAGTTTTTATTGGAGATGTTTATGTCAGTTGTACTAGTGTTGCTCCAGTTCAAGAAACAGTTGCTTCCTCAGATGGGATCGAGGCATGTACAGAGTCTCCCAGTGGTGAGGTTGGTGATCTGGGCATTACAGCGGGGTCAGTTGATGACAGTACGTGCTCCAGCATTATTGGTGCATAGCTTGACATTGAGTCGTGTGCAGAGTCATGTGTCAGCAGTTGAGATTTCAGCAGGAGATGTTGGAGCTAATAGTATTGACACATTTGATGACACTTTTGAGGATGCTGTGAGTTGCATTGGCGATGACACCCCTTGTGAGATGTTGGATGATGATTGGGAGGAGTGTATGAGCTCTGATAGCTCAGAGATTTATGATAGCAGTCGCAGTGTGGGATCAGTACAGGATACAGTGGTTTCTTCCTGTGTTGAGGATGTGTGCATGGAGCTTTCTAGTGAGAACACTCAAGGTGGGAGTGTTGGAGTTTATTTTGGCAACGTAGTTTCATGCCATAGTATAGTTGATTCACATGACGACATTGAGTTGTGTTTGCAGCCAGAGTTAGTAGAGGAGATGCAAATGGACGATGTGGACACTAGCATTGCAGATATCTCCGATGTTGTGAATGAGGATGGTGAGTGTTGTAGTGTTTCTGGCTTTCTATATCTGACTTTGGGTGTAGATTCAGCATTGTCATATGGTGGTGGTGGGTTCCAAGATTCTGTGTTACAGTGACTCATAGACGAGGACAAGGAAGCTTATGAGTGGCAGGAGTTTGTTACAGCCAGGGCTTCCACTTTTAGAGAAGGGGTTACTTCTTCGGTAACTCATGAGGATGTGTCACAGGATTTGGACTATTAGATGGTTGCAGAGGACAAGGTAGCTGGAGATTGTGTTGAGTTGGATTCAGCATCAGCTTCCTCGGGGTTAGATGAGGACGTGTCCAATGTCTGTACTCAGATGAAAGTACCTAGAGAGACAGTGATCTTGAGGGGAGTTTGTTGGATATAGCTTCCTCTCATAGTGTAGACAGTGCGTTTGAGGTTGTTCGTAGGAGGCCTGTTGTGCAGAGTCATCATGTGACTAGCCAGTTTCGAGTTGATGAGAGAGATATTACTTCTACTCCCGAGCATTTTGATGGCGCCCGTCAGTTGTTGGTTGTTTATTGTTGGGGTGCTCCTATGACAAATGAGCCCAGTGGTGGTTACCTCTCATTGATAGAGATTCATACCTTGCGTGAGGCTGTCAAGAATTTGAGACATAACTACTTAAAGATGGTAGCCGACCGAGATCACCTAGTGGAGTGGGGGAGTACAGCTTATGAGGCACTGTTGGACAGAGAGGAGGAGGTGAGTGAGCTTACCCAGGAGCTCATAGTGACTACTGAGGTTTTAGAGGACACTCAGCGGGCTCTTTGGGAGTTGCAAATCCAGTTAGAGGAGGTGACTGTGGAGTTGGAGCATTTATAGTCCACACCAGCCCCAAACCCAGTTCGACTGCATATTGAGGTGGTTGGTGGTGAATTTTCTCCTACAGTTGGTGATGAGGAACATGATGTTGTGGCAGTTACATCTGTTCAGGTTATGGGAACACTTGGTACGGATGAGGTAGGAGTACTAGTGGAGTCGAGCTCTCAGATTGATTTGCTTCCTTTAGCTGGGAGTGAATCTATTTCATCACTCACATAACTGATAGCATGGGACAGTTGGCTGTGCCACATTTTCAGGGGGATCAGCTGTGGATTGCGGGGGAGCAAGTTGACACTTCCACATATAATTTCTATTGTACCGAGTCATTCATGGAGTATTTACTTGAGAGTGCAGATGTCCGATAGGGTTCTTATAGAGTGTGTGAGGGTACTCTCATCCGAGGCTCTTGTGCTATTCGGAGGTTGGTAGGGAAGATTGTGGAGACTCTATCTACTATGCTTCCCCACAGGGATTTCGAGGTTGAATTTGTTGAAAGGGCTGCTCAGGTTCCTACCCAGCCTACAGTTATGTGGAGTCAGAGATTTGAGCCATTGACAAAGATTGGAGCTTTTTATCGGCATTATACAGTGGGGTATGCTCATCATTTTTCTTTTGACCCACAGGTGGAAGATTTGATCTCACGCAGGGGTAAACTCGCTCTAGGATTTTACCATCCATTATGGGATGTATTAGCACCATTGTTTGCAGATGGATTTGGCAGTTGCAAGTTAGATTACTTGTAGTATCCACACACTCAGGACTGTTTATCATAGGACAGAGTTGATAACAGTGATTCAGGCACATTTGGTCATTGTCGTTTTCTCAGTGCAGTTGGGTGTGAGTGTTGGATAGACAGGGACTCAGGTTTTGACAGAGTTATTATTTCAGTTTGGTTGAGTTTCGCAGGGTTGTTTTCTGTAGCGGCATCTACAGTTGGTCTTTGGATGTTGTTTTCAGTGGTTGTTGTTCTGTTGATATTGGTTCTTTCTTCACAGGAGTATAGTGAGGATCGGGACATTGCTTGTGACCATCCTTGGGGTTCGGGTGGTTTGTGATGTTGCTTGTTTTCCTGATTGCTTGAGGACAAGCAATCTTGGGAAGGGAGGGCTGTAATGTCCCCGTTTTCGGACTCTTAGGATTAGCTTGGTTTGGGTACCCTCACAGGCTAATTAGGCGATTAGAGGGGGTCAGATGGTGGAGCCAGTGTTGGGATTTCATTCTGGAGGTTCAGATTACCAAGTCTACTCTTCGTTCAGGTCATTTTGGTCAACTTACTATTTTTAGTAAGTGGTATTTTGGGTATGGCCAGGATTAGCAGGTTATTTGCACGGAGTGTTAGATGTCTCAGGATTGAGTTTCAGAAAATCTCCAGTTTGAGAGACTTACTATTTATAGTAAGTCTATTTTTAGCAGTTGGCTATTTTTGGCAGTGGGTTATTTTCGGCAGGGCAGTTGGCATTTGTGGCTCTGGTTTCGAAAATGATTTTGTTACTGTCAGCAGGATTCAGTGGCTTTGGTTTTTAAAGTATCGTTATTAAATTAAATTATTTTTAATTTAATAACTCAATTACTTTATAACTTTAATGTTATAAAGTGAAGTTATCATTAAAAAGCCTTTTATGAAAAAAGAGAAATTGTGCTTTTTCTGAAAAAGCTATAAGTACAACTCGAAAAAGCACTTTCATTCATCCATTGTTGAAATATGATTTTATTGAAGTTTGAGAGAGAGACTACTCGGCTAGGGTTTTGATGACTGATTCCTCTTCTGGCAATTTGAGCCATTACAGATTGATGGTGAATTTTGCAGCTATATTTGAGATCATAGTCCAGTGTTGAAGTATACTGGATGTGTGTGAAGTTTTAATTCGATAGGCAAATCGATTTGCTCTCAAAGATTTTGAATTGTCTTCATGCTGAGGTTCTGAAGATTATTGGGAATTTGCTGTGACTCATCAATTGATAGTGGAATTTGAATTCTTTGTTGAGGGCAGATTTCTTAAGAATTCTGAATTTGTAGAAAGCCGTACAAAATTCTTTCATCCAGAGCTGTGCGGAAATCTGCCAATTCTATATGCAAGTCTGAATCCGTACTTGTTTGCAGCCAGCCGTAGGTGTTTGTTGTTTGCGGGATTTGTTCTTTTCCTTTGTTTGCAAATAGCAGTGTTGCGGCTTGCCTGTAGATGCCAGCAATAGGTTAACGTTTTGAGAGTGGGTTGGCACGTTTTTGTTCCTGCTATGATTCTTCTTCCAGCAGACATAATATCTAAAGGTGCATTAATTTGATACATTTGTTTGCAAAAGGAATTTGGTCATTTAAATTGTTCAATTTATTTTACAATGGCACGTTGGAAGTTGTTTAAATAAATTGCAATTAATAATTGTTGAAATATATCAGTTTTTCATATACTTGTGGAATACAATTTAAACAAGAAATTGCAAATTAATTTGAAGAACAACTAAGCTGTTAATGAGAGCCAGCCAATCTCTTTACATGCTGCGTACTCTTTTATGGAGGCATTGTAGATTACTTTGGAGTCATCTTATATTTTTTCAAGGGCTGCGTTAATTCTGAGCAGTTGTACATAGCTGCGTATGAATATTAGTGGCTGGAAACAAACATTTGGAGGGTGCGTGACTTATTCAAGCCCCTGAGACAATTTGCAGGTTGTTGCGTTTCTAGTTAAGAGGTGACGTCTTCTATATAGGAATTGATCATTAAGGTGTTGCATTAAATTAATGTTTATATTGATTCAAAATTGTGAAGATTAATGTTTAGCAATAAGAATTATTAATTGCTGATGTCCAATATGAAATTGTTTCAAGTGGAAAGTTTATGAAATAGAAAATAAATCTTTTTTGAAATCATTTGGAAATTGTCAATTCACTTGAGATAAGTCAATTAAATACAAAGAGCTAGGCAGATTGTTTACAAAAGTGTTTGGCAATCACCAAAGATGAAGAACATGCTGCCACAAACCCTTGTATATCTCCAAACTGCAATACATTGGCTCCTAAGAACGAATGGTGCCCAAAGCACAAGCCCGAGTTGTCTGTAGAAGAACGCTCAAACTGGAATAGGCTGGCCGCCCAGCTGAATATGATATTTCCTTGTAATAAATGGTGCTATGAAGATTGTCGATCCTTGCCACAAAGAATAGCACTTTCCAATTCCAATATTGAATCACCAAATCCTTGTTGAGGGTTGCGTTCCAACAATCCAAACTTAGGGGTTTTGTCCCAAGCATTTGAATCGCTCCACCCAAGCAATTTCAAGTTTTTACAAGTTTCAAATGTCAAAAGATAATCAGAAATTAGGTTTCCATCTCTTTATATCCCCTTCCAGGTGGAATTCAAACCCTAAAGGGAAATTACACTTTGTAATTTAAATAAAATATAATAAAATAACATTTTCCCAATTAAAGTCGTCCAAACTCTAGGAAAAACATTACTTTATCAAAATGTCATAACTCATGGTGCCAAATAGCCTCTGGATAGTGAAAATAGTTTATAATAATTCGAGACCTTTCCAACGAGCCCCCATACATAGGTGTATGTGCCCAAATCCATCAAATATCCCCTTATTGCTCCGAAATGGCTATATAAATAGCTTTATTATAAATTATTTAATTACCAACTTAGGAAATATTAAAATATTTCACTATATGCTTCCAAAAGCCCAAATCAACCAGATAATCACAAAACTAGCCATGTCACTTGTCTGTGACTGAAATTGGCCAAGGTGGTTCAACTGACAGTCCCTTCCCTAAAATCTAGGGATGCTTCTAGAAACTAGGGAACTCATCCTATCGTCCTGAAATTGAAACCATGGACTAGTCCTAGGGAACCTCATATCTGGAAACTGCCACATCCTCCTAAATTTTAGGGAAACCTCCTAAAATCAAGGAACTGCTCCAAACTAGCCCAAAACTGCCTGAGATGCCATGCATGGCCACTGAAAATCTTGTGTGAGTCTCTGGCCAACATTGCTAGCCTACGAGACTCCCATGATAGGTTAACTCTCATGACTTTGAAAGTCGAACTAAGGAGGGGACATGACAATCTTAGTATGGACGGGTTGTTTTGAGCTGAATACATATTGAAACATTGACATCAAGATGTATTATCTATTAAAATCTCCACCATGTAGACTTTATAGAATGAAATACATATCTAAATTTGATTTTAAGATAAGTAATTGTTTGAAAAATTGCCACTATGGAGTATTAATAGGTTTGTCATGTTTATTTCACATGTAAATTATAGTTTTAATGTAGAGATATATAATGGGACTTAAAAAGTCTACCTTTACATTAGAAAATCATTAAAAACTATATCTAAATCTCATCCAAATCATTTGAAATGTTAAAATGGGGTTATAAATCCATTTTACATGTAAATGACTCTTTTTATGCCATTTAATTGTCAATAAAAAGCCCACTTAATGAGAAATTTCAATTAAAGAACAAGGATATGTAGTCAGGCCGAAAACCCCCACCTGGAGAAGCTTAATTCTTTAATAACTTTTGATTGACAACTCTGATTGAGGCCTATGATAGCTCAAAACGAGCAAAATTGAAAATGACACAATCCTAGGGCAAAAACAAAACCGAAGTCAAACAAAATAATTAACGAAATGCCTTAGAGAGTTTATCCTATGAAATTTTCTATAGGGTTGCCCCAATTTTGCAAATACAAAATTCAAGACAACATAATTATATATTAATAAATTTAAATTAAAAATTATATTATATGAGCTCATTTTAGTTTATAATTCACGTTTTCAAAAATATAAAAAATTTGTAAATATATGATATAATATATATTTATTCTCATTTATATTTAAAAAAAATATTTGAAATTTTATTATATGTTAATTATTCATTAATAAATATTTAAGTAAAAAATGTGTGATATATTATTCTTTACAAAATATTATAATTAAAATTAAATTTATTAAATATATATATTTTTTACACAAATACATATATCATACTTAATAGTATAAATTAAAATGTTAAAATAACTCAAAAATATTCAGTACAATAATTAGTTATAAGTTCATGATTTTAATACAAGTTATATTTAAAACGGAAATTTATAAAGTAAACTATATTTATAATTATATAATTTTCTATTAAATAAAAATATACTAATAAAATATAATAAATTTATTAAAACTAGAATTCAATTTTTATACTAGTTATATTTAAATCTCAAATTTCTTATTATAATTATATAAAGTAAATATATAACTATATATTAAATAGAATTATATTAATAAGATATAATAAACTTATTAAATTAAAATCAAAATTATATTTAAAATTGTAATTACAATTAATTACTAAATTAGGCAAGTATTAGCCACTATGTGACACTTGTTATTGTTAACAATATTTCAAATTCCAAATAAATTTCAATAAGATGCTGACAATATCCAATATAATATCATACTCTTCAATTCAAACCATACCATTAGCAGCAACCACAATAATAAATTAAACAAAATGGGCCAGCAGCAGACTCGCAAGGTGGTAGAAATCACAACTTGAGGCAGCCCACATTAGTTAAAGGTTACTGCACTTCATACTTAGTATGGTGCAGCTGCCTGCGAAAGTTTTATGAGAGCTGCGATCTGATTTGTGGGGCTCTCCCTTAAATTAATATTAGTATGAAAGGTTTGAAAAGATTGCAATAATATTAAATTTGGCAAATATTTTTGACCGATTTAATAATAACTAAAAACAAGAAGTAATAATAATAAAAATGATTTATTATAACCAGCCGAAATGATTAGATTCTTGCACTGATAATTGGCATAATTGGAAAACCATACTAATAATATTTAAGTACCAAAAGTATGAATTAATTCAAATTCTCAATAATGTCTTTGATATGAAACTTTCTTGTAATTTTGAATCATTTTCCAACTGAAGCACAACCACAATCCTTGTGTAGAATTGCCCAAATGAAAATGAGATTTTTGTCCCCAATCCTAAGTTGTTTTCAAGAGATATTTTGTCCTTTAAAATTTGTCAACTGAGGGTTTTTGTCCTTGAATGCAAATTTGTGATTTGAATTTGAAAATGATCTTGAGGATAATGGATAATGGATGATTTGATGTGAGCGTTGACTTTTCTTTTATATATGCTTTACATTGTGTTAGTGTGAATAAGGTTTTGGACCTAGTAGATGTCTTGTTGCAATGTTCCCAACAACAGCTAGACTGAAAACACCTCCTTCGGATAGCATTTCGGTTTCTGGTATGGATTGAGTGTGGCTGTAACAGCCTGTGTGAAACTGTATGGTGGAAGACCGTCCAGTGGTGAAGCGACCATATGGTGGAAGACCGTTCGGTGGTGAAGAGACCGTACAATGGAAGACCGTCCAGTGATGAAGAGACCGTGCGGTGGAAGATTGCCCGGTGGTGAAGAGGCCATGTGGTGGAAGACCGCCCGGTGGTGAAGAGGTTGTACGGTAGAAGACTGCCTGGTGGTGAAGAGGTTGTACGGTGGAAGACCGTCTAGTGGTGAAGAGGTCGTACGGTGGAAGACCGCCCAATGGTGAAGAGGCCGTACAGTGGAACACCACTTGGTGTTGAAGAGACCGTCCAGTGGAAGATCGCCCGGTGGTGAAGAGGTTGTACGGTGGAAGACCGCTCGGTGGTGAAGAGGTCGTACGGTGGAAGACCGCCCAATGGTGAAGAGGTCGTACGGTGGAAGACCGCCCGGTGGTGGAGAGGTCGTATGATGGAAGACTGCCCGGTGGTGAACAGACCATCCGGTGGTGAAGAGATTGTCCGGTGGAAGACCGCCCGGTGGTGAAGAGATCGTCCGGTGGAAGACCGCTCAATGGTGAAGAGGTCGTCAGTAGAAGACTGTTGAAGAGGTTGTACAGTGGAAGACCACCTGGTGGTGAAGAGCCCGTACGGTAGAAGACCACCCGGTGGTGAAGAGGTCGTACGGTGGAAGACCGTCTAGTGGTGAAGAGGTTGTACGGTGGAAGGCCGCTCGGTGGTGAAGAGGCCGTACGATGGTAGACCGCCTGGTGGTGAAGAGACCATCCGGTGGAAGACCGTCCAGTGGTGAAGACCTGCCAGAAGTTGTATGATGTCCTTTGTTCCTTCGTCGACAATTAAATGTGATTGTTGCAGACAGTGTAATGTCCCCATTTTTAATAAAATTATTGTATTTGGGTTCCGATCGATTTAGTTTATCTTGGGCCCATTTTTATTTGTTGGCGTAGGTGTAGTTGTCGTCGTCGGCTCTTTTGTGCACTCTTGGGAGTTTTCCCAACAGGTACTTATGCTCGGCGTGTAGGTTGGATTTGATATATTGAGATTTATATTTTATTTGTACTTGCAAATTCTTGTTGGGATTCTGTTGTCGCCATTTTGGAGGTGAAAGACCCTCCCTATTTGGTTTGTTGCAGTTTTGGTGGGATTCAACCCTCACCCTACTCTGCTTGTTCTACTTGTATCGGATCTGGCAAATCCGAAGTTCCATCAATAAATTTAATAAGATCTTTCTGGCAATCATATTAGTTGGTGTATTACTCTGTGTTTGCAAATTCATATCTAATTATCTGCGAAGGAGAATTGGACTTCAATCGGGTGTCTGGAAGGCATCATCCCTCATCCATTCCCACTGTACAGCTTCCACCATCTCCATCGTACGGCCCAAGAACCATACACCCTATGAACGCTTACCTCCGTACGGCCCCAGGAAACATACCGTATGGTCACCTCAACCGTACGGCCCGAGCAACTTCCTCAACAATTTACTGTCGGGACAGAATTCACTGCCGGGACATAATTTACCTCTGGACAGAATTCACCTCCGAACCGAAATCACCTTCGGGACATTACAGTGGTATCAGAGCTAGTGATCTTGCCATCCTGTTGGGATGATTGAGAGATTTTGGGATTCTGATCACACTATGGCGCCCAGTAGTGATGGATAGTGGTGGTTGAAGGCACTCCAAAGGATTAGCAAAGAGCTCAGCGAGAGTATTGATCTTCCATTAGATCTATTGGAAGTATGTTTGTGTAAGGTTGACCAATTACCTTCAAGATTTATACAAAGGATCCTTTCTCCAATTAAGGATGCCTTAAGTCAACCCAGGCTTTTGAGACACCATGACAAAGAAATAAAGTTGGCAGTTGCAGCATGTCTCAGTGAGATTTTGAGAATCTGGGCTCCTAGAGAACCGTATGATGACAACACCATGATAGAGATATTGCATTTGATCGTTGACAACTTTCAAAGTCTTGATGACTTCAGTGGTGACCATTTTGGCAGGAGATCTACAATATTGGAGAATTGTGCAAATGTCAAAGTAAGTAACCTCCTCTTAGATTTGGAGTTGCAAGACTTGATCCATGATATGTTTCATCACTTCTTGGTCACAATCAAGGAATGTCATGATAGTAAGGTTTCGGTTGCTACGCAGAGCCTTATGATTTCGTGCATTGAAGAGATGGATGAAATATCCCAACCTATCATATCTATGTTGTGGGCTGTTCGTAATCTTGAATGTGTTCCGTCTATGGCAGCGTGTAGATTGATCAGTAATGTATTCCAACATTGTGAAAAAAAACTAATATCTCATTTGCACAAGTGGGAGAAAGTTGATGATGATGATAAAGGTGATGCTTTACACGAGGCCCTATCCGTCACCGAGGCTCTATCCAACGTCGAGGCTTTGTCTGCCATCAAGGCCGTGTTTGCTGCTGAAACTGTGTCCGTTGCAGAGGCTTTGTCGGTTGCCGAGACTCAGTCTGTTGCCGAAGCCTTGTTTGTTGCTGAGGCCATGTCCGTCACCGATGCTGTGTTTGTTGCCGAGGCTATATTCGTTGTCGAGACTCTGTTCACCATCGAGATTGTCTTCGGGTCAAGGTCCCCTTCGGGCCGAGATCCCCTTCGAGTAGAGTTTGCCTTCAGATCGAGATTGCCTTCAGGCCGAGATTGCCTTCGGGCGGAGATCCCCTTCGGACTGAGATTGCCTTCAAGTCAAGGTTCCCTTTGTGCCGAGTTTTCCTTCGGATCAAGATTCCCTTCGGGTCGAGATTGCCTTCAGGTGGAGATCCCCTTCGGACCGAGATTGCCTTCAGGTTGAGATTCCCTTCGGGCCGAGTTTGCCTTCGGATCGAGATTGCCTTCGGGCCAAGATTGCCTTCGGGTGGACATCCCCTTCGGACCGAGATTGCCTTTGGGCTGAGATTCCCTTCAGGCCAAGTTTGCCTTCGGATCGAGATTCCCTTTGGGTCGAGATTGCCTTCGGGTGGAGATCCCCTTCAGACCGAGATTGCCGTCGGGTTGAGATTCCTTTCGAGCTGAGTTTGCTTTCGGATCCAGATTCCCTTTGGGCCGAGATTGCCTTCGGGTCGAGATTCCCTTCGGACTGAGATTGCCTTTGGGTCGAGTTTCCCTTTGAGCCGAGTTTGCCTTCAAATCGAGATTCCCTTCGGGCCGAGATTGCCTTCGGGTCGAGATCCCCTTCGAACCGAGATTGCCTTCGGGTCGAGATTCCCTTCGGGCTGAGTTTTCTTTCGAATCGAGATTCCCTTCGAGCTGAGATTGCCTTCGGGTTGAAATCCCCTATAGACCGAGATTGCGTTCGGGTCGAGATTCCCTTCTGGCCGAGTTTGCTTTCGGATCAAGATTCCCTTTGGGCCAAGATTGCCTTCGGGTCGAGATCCCTTTCGGACCGAGATTTCCTTCGGGTCAAGATTCTCTTCAGTTTGCTTTTGGATCAAGATACCCTTCAGGCCGAGATTGCCTTCGAGTTGAGATCCCCTTCAGACCGAGATTACCTTCTGGTCGAGTTTCCCTTCAAGCTAAGTTTTCTTTCAGATCGAGATTTCCTTTGGGCTGAGATTGCCTTCGGGTCGAGATCCCCTTCGGATCGAGATCCCCTTCGGGTCGAGATCGCCTTCGGGTTGAGATCCCCTTCGGGCCAAGATTGCCTTCGGATGGAGATTCCCTTCGGGCCAAGATTGCTTTCTGTACATCTCGCAAAAGTACCACCGGGCAGAGATCACCTTCAGAACATTACAGTGTGGTCGGTGTTAGCATCTGTGTCTGTGCGCATGTTGGAAGAGATTGTTGAACATGAGGGTGTGAAAGATTTCATGGGTTGGCGTTGTTGGGATCCTGGTGAAGGGCATGGCAATAGTTATACCAAAGTGACGCAATTAAAGCTTGATGACGGTTTACTCATCCCAAATAAATCTAACTATGTGCATATGGTCCAACAGCAGCACAGAGTTTTCAACGGATATTACTACCAATGTCCGCACTTGGCTTGGGATTTGAGCATTGATGAGTTTGATGTTTGGTTTCATTGGGATCCTGGTGACTCTGGGCATGGCAACAATCATATCAGAGTGGAGCAGGGGAAGCTTGATGGAGAGTTACTTTTCTCGCTTACTTCCAGGTGCATGCGCGTGGTCTTGTTGCGGCTTGAGGGCTCCAGTGGATACAGTTATCAATGTCCACACCTAGTTTGGAATCCTAGAGTATTGATGATGAATTGCTTGAGGGCAAGCAATCTTTAGGCGGCAAGGATTTGTAATGTCCCCATTTTTAATAAAATTATTGTATTTGGGTTTCGATCAATTTAGTTTATCTCGGGCCCATTTTTATTTGTTGGCGTAGGTGTAGTTGTCGTCGTCGGCTCTTTTGTGCACTCTTGGGAGTTTTCCCGACGGGTATTTATGCTTGGCGTGTAGGTTGGATTTGATATATTGAGATTTATATTTGATTTGTATTTGCGAATTCCTGTTGGGATTCTATTGTTTGCCATTTCGGAGGTGAAAGACCCTCTCTATTTGGTTTGTTGCAGTTTCGGTGGGATTCAACCCTCACCCTACTTTGCTTGTTCTGCTTGTATCGGATCTGGCAAATCCGAAGTTCCGTCAATAAATTCAATAAGATCTTTCTGGCAATCATATTAGTTGGTGTATTACTCTGCGTTTGCAAATTCATATCTAATTATCTGCGAAGGAGAAGTGGACTTCAATCGGGCGTCTAGAAGGCATCATCCCTCATCCGTTCCGACTGTACGGCTTCCACCATCTCCACCGTACAGCCCAAGCAACATACACCATACGGGCACTTACCTCCGTACGGCCCCAGGAAACATACCATACGGTCACGTCAACCGTACGGCCCGAGCAACTTCCTCAACAATTTACCGTCAGGACAGAGTTCACCGCCGACAAAATTCACCGCCGCGACAAAATTCACCTCCGGACGGAATTCACCGCCCAAACAGAATTTACCGGCAGGACATAATTTACCTCCGGACAGAATTTATCGCCGGGACATAATTTACCGTTGGGACAAAATTTATAGCCGGGACATAATTCACCTCCGGACGAAATTCACCGCCGAGACAGAATTTACCGCCGGGACAGAATTCACCACCGGGACATAATTTACCTCCAGACAGAATTTACCTCCGGGACATAATTTACCACTTGGAGAGAATTTACCGCTGGGACATAATTCACGTCCGGACGGAATTCACCGTCGGGACATAATTCACGTCCGGACGGAATTCACCCCTGGGACATAATTCACCTCCGGATGGAATTTACCGTCGGGACAGAATTCACTGCAGGGACATAATCACCACCGGGACATAATTCACCTCCGAACCGAATTCACTGCCGGGATAGAATTTATCGTCGGGACAGAATTTACTACCGGGACAAAATTTACCGCTGGGACATAATTCACGGCTGGGACATAATTTACCTTCAGACAGAATTTACCGCCGGGACAGAATTTATTGTCAAGACAAAATTTACTCTCTGGACAGAATTCACCTCCGGACCGAAATCACCTTTGGGACATTACACACAGAACAATAATTCGCAAGTCGGAAGACACAAGATGAATTAACAATGATAGCACAAGAACGTATGCAAGGTAGATGGTCGCCAGAACAGTAGTGACGCCAGAAATAATTCAGATTCAATAATAATAGTGCTACAAACCCAGAACAATGAATGCCAAGTATCCACAATACCACAAGCTATATTAATGCCAAAGATGCAAATAGATGTATACAAAGATGGTGTTTCAGAGTTGCCAGATCCGAAACAAACAAGCATAACAATTTGGTGCACAGTGAAATATCGAAATGATATTTCCAACAGCAGACGAGGGTGGCTGTGAACCATCGAAACTGCAATAAACCAAATAGGGAGGATCTTTCACCTCCGAAATAGTAGCCAACAAAATCCCAATAGGAATTCACAAATACAAATAAAATATCAAATCTCAACATGAAAAATACTTCCTACACGCCGGTCATAAATACCTCTTCGGAGAAACTCCAGAGGGTTTATAAAAGAACGTCGACACGGAAAACACCTACGGACAATAAAAAATATAGGCCCGAGATAAACTAAATCGATCGAGACCCAAATACAATATATTATTATTATTATTAATTAAAGGTCCATTTATAATATTACTTAAATTCTGGGACCATTAATTAATTGAAATTAATTAATTAAAAAAGGGGACATTACAAATCCTCGCAACGCAGAGATTGCTTTCCCTCAAGTAATCCATCATCAATACTCCAGGATTCCAAACTAGGCGCGGACACTGATAACTGTATCCACTGGAATCCTCAAGCCGCAACATGACCACATGCATGTGCCTGGAAGTAAGCGAGAAAAGTAACTCTCCATCAAGTTTCTGCTGCTCCACTCTGATATTGTTGTCATGCCCAGAGTCACCAGGATCCCAATGAAACCAAACATCAAACACATCGATGTTCAATTCCCAAACCAAGTGCGGACGTTGGTAGCAATATCTGTTGAAGACTCTCTGCTGATTCTGGACATGCACATTGTTGGATTTAGTTGGGACTAGTAAACCATCATCAAACTTTCGTTGTGCCACTTTGCTAAAAATATTGTCATGCTCTTCACAAGGATCCCAACAACGCCAATCCATGAAATCTTTCACACCCTCATGTTCAACAATCTCTTTCAGTATGGCCACAGACACAGACGTTGATGCAGACACTACTGTAATGTTCCGAAGGCGATCTTGCGCGAAGGTAATTTTGTGAGACATCCGGAAGGCAAACTCGACCCGAAGGGAATCTCGATCTGAAGGCAATTTCAGCCTGAAGGGGATATCGACCCGAAGGCAATCTTTGTCCTCGACCCGAAGGGAATCTCGATCTGAAGGCAATGTCTGCCTGAAGGGGATCTTGACCCGAAGGCAATCTCGGGCCGAAGGGAATCTAAGCCCGAAGGGGATCTCGACTCGAAGGCAATCTCGACCTGAAGGGAATCTCGACCCAAAGGGAATTTGATTCGAAAGGAATCTTGGTCCGAAGGGAATCTTGGCGGACAGAGCCTCAGCAACAGACAGGGCCTTGGCAATAGACAAAGCCTTGGTGACGGACACAACTTGCTGCAC